>CM032231.1:1097500-1245000 GCA_019009955.1 Riptortus pedestris | reverse complement strand
AACTAAAGAAAATTTGGTGTTTAAATTCCCATTTAGACGATCCTCGAACTAATGGCTTCTTGTTATCGCGAGAGAAGTACGAGTACAAAGAACTTTTTACCTTTTCAAAAGTAATTCGTCATGTAATTTAGAAAATAAAAAAGTCAATTGCAAATATGGAATGTGAAATCTGCTTAGCGTCCACTGCGCGCGTATTTTTATTGGTGTTGCTTAATCCGGCCTGAGAGGGGGGACGGCTGAGAGTTTAGTGAAAATAGAGATGATGATGATGGGGAGAGAGCTTTGCTTGAGGGACGTTTCGTCCAGATTTCCCCAGTGGATACTCCCATTCATCCATCTACTAACTAGCCCGCTACGCTCAATGTCTCAGCCCTCAGGGAAACCGTCTATTCACGTCATAATGGGATACCGACAAATTTGCAGACGAATGCCCATCGATCCTACATACGAGACGGCGAAAGTGTTTTCAGTTATCAAAATCGCTGAAGTCCGCACTGTAATTTCTTATGAATCAGAAGAATTTTCATCTCAATCAATCAAATTTTAGTAGTCCAAGAACTTAAGACGGGGGGGATGGTCACCATAACATATTTGCATGTATCTCGTATAATGAAGGTCTCTTGAAAACAATATTTGGTATTTAAGCTTTGAATAATGTGGTTTATTATATAAAAAAGTACTGTTTATGTAACAAGAGTATAAGTGGGAGCTGAAAACTGCAAATATCTCGGTTAATATTCAAGATAGAGAATAAATGTATATAACAATATTTATATACAAAAGACCTTTATTATACGAGATACATGCAAATACGTTCTCTTGACTACCGCCTCCTTCTTTTGTTCATGGATTACTAAACGTTTGTGTGATTAAGATCAAAATTATTCTTATTCATTATAAATTACAGCACTAGATATAGTAAATAATGTTCAATAAAATTAATATGTTATATTAAGATATTTTTCTGAGAAGTTGGCAGACCTGTTTTAGCAGATTTCCCTTGAGGGATCTGTTAACGATCTAGCGGTTGCAGTTTTTTTTTGGTCGTTCCAAACTCGATATTTAATCGATTTATGTAAAAAGAAAGATCATGTTCTTTAATCGCTGAAATCGGACAAGTGGGTGGGGGGGTTAAGAGGGGGGGGTCAAGAGGGAGGATTTTCGAAAATTCGAAATATCTACGTTACTGTACGTCGTATAGAACCAATCTTATTGTAAATTAAATTTATTATAAATATCATTATATACATTTATTCTCTGTCTCGAATATTAACCGATATATTTGCATTTTTATTAAGTGTGAGCGGATAACGGAGGAGATGGATCGGCTGATTTCTGCTCTGGTCGTGAGTTCCCGTTGTTAGCTAGTTCGACCGTTTCCGTTACTGTTCGGCTCTCGTGAAATTGGTTTAGAAACTCGTTACTTCTACTGTTGTTAGTAGGCAGATTTCTCTATTGTAAAACTTGAGGTGGGAAATCTGCATAGTTTACACAGCCCCTGCGTGATGGACTTTTAGTTACGTTGTTATTGTTAATTGTTTATTTAATAATTTATACTCTCGTAATAATTTATGAATAACTTCTGCAATATACATCAAATTCACATTTTTTTTTCTTTTTCTTTTTTTTCTTTTTTCTCTCGAGGTTAGCCGAGTGTGTCAACGTGCCGTGTATCGTGCTCCCGTTAATTTACTATTTCAAGTAGTTTAAAGTGTGTTATTTGTTTCCTATTAGGTATAAAATGTTTAAATATAAAGTTTTGTTTTATGTAATGCTCGTAAATGTTCTAAAAACTTGCCAGGATAGTGAATAAACATTAAGTTACGTAGTGCTACGTTAGCTACAATCACATTTAAAGGTAACTAACCTGTATTGTTTATTTCGGTAGATCCTTTTATGACAGTATACTTTAGATACTAAACTGTAAATATTAGTAAACACAAATTAAATTAGGTTAATTACTCTAATAATTTAGTTTAAGCTTAATTTACCTTAATTACTCTATTAATTTAATTATCATTTGTTAACATATTTCGTGCTTTCCGTTAGCTCTTTAATATTGTTGTTTTAGAATATTTAGACAGTATATTTTAAATACTAAGCTGTAAATATTAATAAACGTAAAATTAAAATAGGTTAATTACTTTATTAATTTAGTTTAAGTCGTTAATTATCATTTGTTTACATCTTTCGTGCTTTCCGTTAGCTCTTTAATATTGTTGGTAGATAATTTCGTCGCCAACTCCGAGACTACGCCCACCAGCTAGCAAGCTCTAGGTGACGTCACCACCCAGACGGATTCTCAGAGCTTGGCTTCATTCTACCCGAAAACAATTTACAGGATCCCTTATCAGAAAACAAAGAAATACGTCCAGAAAACTTCACCTCAGCTATTGGGAGCAGCGCTAAGGCCACTACTGATAAGCTTATCGCCTTCATCTACAACCCTCGGAAAGTGAACAAGGAAGCAGCCGCCGTCATCGCCCCCGCTATCAGGGACTTGGAGCTCTATATCAATCACCTTCTCTGTGAAAATGGAAAGCTGGAAGCTAAAGTAGAGATGTTGACCTCCGAAGTCGAGCACCGCCGGAAGAGGGAGTTGGAGTCTGCCGCTATTCAAGAAGCCGTACACAGTGCCCTTCACGAATATGGACAGGCAACTTCTCGGCCTCCTAAAGCCCCAACATTCACCGAAGTTATCGGTAAAATGACTGGAAAACCGACCCAAAATGATACAATACTAGTCAAACCAACGAAAGAAAAAGAAAACGTATATACCAATACAGTCCTGATTGAGTCTGAAATTAAAAACAAAATTGGTCCGCACCTCCACAATATTAAAATTAAGAAAACCAACTCTGGCGTAATTATAAAGGCTCATAACCAGGTTGAAGCAAACAAAATTGTTGAAACCCAAGTTCTGCAAAACTCCGGACTTCAACCAGTTTTACTTCACAAAAGAAACCCCAAAATATATATGATATATCCGTTAAGTTGAGTCAGGAAGAAATCAGTTCAATTTTTTGGAAACAGAACGCCCACTCAATATGCAGGGAGAATAATGTGTGTACTGCTCTCATTGCTCGGAGCGGGGTCATAGCTACGAACAGTGTTCAAACAAGGCGGCGCCTTCGAAATGCGTTAACTGTGTTAGATTTGGCAAAAATAGTGAACATGCTGCAACTGACAGGAACTGTGACTCCTATAGAAGAGCCATTTTGCGCAATATAGATAATACCTATTATGGGTAATCGAGAGCTGATGATAGCGCAGCACAATTTAAAGAGATCTGCCGTGGTCACAGCTGAGATTAGGTTCGAATGCACTCGGAATAAAGTGGACATCCTTGCCATTCAAGAGCCATGCGTGAGGCGGATGAAGATCGCCGGGTTCAGCCTTCGATGATTTAGAGTGATTGCTTTTAGGGATGGAATTTTGAGCCCCGATGCTGGCATAGTCATTTTAAATAATGCTATGATTGTTACTGAGCTAAGCCATCTCATGACAAGGCACCTAGCAGTTGCTCACATTCAGGCAGGGGATGTGGACTTTACAGTAATATCTGTATACTTCAGATATTTTATACCTCGCGAGGAGATCATAGATAGTCTCGAATTTGCTCTAGGCAACTTAACCGGGAAAGTATTGGTACTGGGGGACTTTAATGCCCATTCTCCCACGTGGGAATCTCCAAATCTTGATGAACATGGCCGAATTATAGAAGACTTTAAAAGGCAGGAGAAGCCTATATATCCTTAACGACCTTTCATCCCCTCCAACCTTTCAATCCAACAACGGTAGTTCGCATATAGATCTCACTATTTCGAATGGGGAAGCTATCAGACACCTCTCGAGCTGGCACGTTAACGAGGATTGGACCAGTAGTGATCATCGCGTCCTGACTTTCCTAATGTTCAATAGGACAACCAAGCTCACAAGTCCAAGAAAAATCCGGTTTTCAACTAAAGGTGTCGACTGGAACAGTTTCGCTGACATCCTTGAATGGCATAAAGGGAGAGACTACCTATGAACTAGAATCGCCAGATAGAATCGATGCTGCAGTAGCCAACTTATCCAGCTTGATTACAACTGCGTCCTACGAGGTACTTGGGTTGAGAGGATCCAATCCAGGCATGGTATCGTGGTGGAATGAAGATCACACTAGAGCTAAGAAAGACTGGAATAGAGCACGCAGGATCTTTCAAAGATCTCGCACCCCAAATGAACGTGAGACGTTAAAAGCCCATTACTACGAGCTAAATAAAATATTCCATAAAATGGTCAAGAATTCGAAAGAGAAAGGCTGGGAAAACCTTTGTCGAATGCGAGTCGGCAAGGGACGTATGGGGCCTACATTATAAGACGGTAGCACAAAAAATCCCGCTCAAGGATCTCTATAAGACCGTTCTCACTAATACAGGCTACACCCAAACCTGTAAAGACACCATAACAGAAATCCTGAGAAAGGCGTTCCCAGAAGACACCACATTGTGTGAAACAGAGGAGCAGCAAATAGCCAGGGGCGAGCAGGAAGAACCCTTGCTGGCCGGAAATTTTACGAAATGGGACAGCATAGATACTGATATAGCCATCGATAGATAAACTGTGAAATTCTAAGTCACCTGGACCGGATATGATTGAGGCTGCAGTTATAAAGCACGGTGGGAACGCTTTGAGAACCCGGCTTCAAGAACTCTTTAACGCCTGTCTGAAGGTAGGATATTTCCCCCGGAAATGGAAAGAAGCCGAGGTGGTCGCAATTCTAAAATCAAGCGAACAGATGGAGTCAAGATATCGTGCGATAAGCCTTCTTCCGCATTTGGGCAAAGTATTAGAAAGATTGATTGTGGCCAGTTTGAAGGGCATCTTGGAAAACAACGCATCGCCAGATCAATTTGGGTGCAAAAAAGGGGGGTCTACCACTGAAGCAATTCGAAATATGATCCAAAACGTGCAAATTTCCGACACAAAGTACGTTTTGGGGATACTATTTGATATCGCAGGGGCCTTTGATAATCTATGGTGGCCATCACTCAGGAGAAGGCAGTGCCCAGAAAATCTATACCAATTACTAAAAAGCTATTTAAGCAATAGAGTAGCTATGATCCGATGCGGGAAGACGATGATCAGGAGGGAAGTAGCTCGGGGTTGTGCACAAGGCTCTGTGCTGGGGCCTTACATCTGGGCACTGGTGTTTGACGAGCTGCTCCTCAAGTTGCGGTCCCTTGGCATTGAGGTTACGGCTTATGTAGACGATCTGTGCTGCTTAGTTAAGGGAAATAGTAGGCAGGAGCTGGAAGTGGAGGGTCAGCGGATCATTAACGCTATACAGGATTGGTGTTTTCAAAATAAACTTCAGCTCAATGACCAGAAAACACAGAGCATCTTGTTAAAAGGAAAGCTTTGTCATAGGTGGCCCCCAAGGTTGGTAATAGGTCAGACCAGGCTTCAACTGCAGCCCAAAGTAGTATACCTAGGAGTCCACATCGGGGAGAGGTTAAATCTCAACCCTCATGCTTCTCATCTCCGGGATTCAGTCAGCGGACGATTTCACCACCTAAGGACAATAGCAGGTAATGCTTGGGGCATCACTGATAAGAACAGAAGCATTTTATATAAAGCTTTGTTTGTCCCTATAGTGTGTCCCTACGCAGCTCCATCCTGGGCTCAAAAGTTGTCGAAAGCGACCAAAAACCTATACCAAGCCCAAAGAAGAGCTCTCCTCATGGTATCCAGGGCGTATCGGACAGTATCAAGCGATGCATTGCAGGTGATAGCTGGCCAGCGGATTGCTATGTACCAAGCAGTCAGGGGGTTGCCTTACAAGATAGGAGAGTTTATCTTCACAATAGGACAGCAGGACCTTAGAGAAATACTCCACCATATTGATAAAACCATCTGGTACAGTTGGCAGAGTCGCTGGACCAACTCCAGCAAAGGTAGGATGACCTACAAATTTTTCCCAGATGTCAGGACCAGATCTAAGATGACATGGTACGTCCCAGATTTCTTCTCCAGCCAACTTATCAGTGGTCACGGGGACTTTAATAACAAACTACATTTCTTCAAACGAAAGGAATCCCCATTGTGCTCCTGTGGCGAGTTGGATACGGCTGACCACGTGATCCTCCAATGTCCGCGTTTCAACGCCAAGCGTGTTCGGCTAATGAGTGCTTTCTCATATGTGAACTGGCCTCCTGAGAGCTAACACATGTTTATAAACGACGCTGATAGATTTTCAGCCTCCAGGACATTTGCCCAAGAGGTGTTGAAAGACAAGTAAAATTGAATTTATTTTTAAATAATATGTATAGTTTTATGTGAGTTTAGGCTAGTATTTAGGCTTTAGGTATGTAGGCTAGTTAGTTAGGCTCTTGCTGCCACTTCTTTGAACAGAGGCAAAGGAGTCGCAGCTGCGGGTTCCCCTAGGACTTTTCGGACTTAAACTAAATCTCCCAAATGTTGCACTTTAATGCTTAGCCGTGCTCGGTGAGTTAGGCTAAGTTACCTAGCCCAATTTATGTATTCAAAATTTTATATCTCTTATTAAAGGGAGACCGCTGGTATGGGGAAACCCAAAGGTACAGCGAGGGTAGAGGTGGGAAAATAAATAAAAAAATCAAATTCACATGCATTAAAAAAGCACACGTATAAAAAATGCACTAAAATGCATTGGAAATACATGATACAATGCATTAGACTTGACGTCAAATAAACGGCCTCTTATAGGGTTACTTTTTATGTATATATATATATATATATATATATATATATATATATATATGGGTATGTGTGTATGTATGTATTAAAAGAAATTTACAATAATTCGTAAGTATATGCGGCTTTGTATGATTTCTGATGGTAAATTTATTTCCCTTGGTCGATTTGCTCGGCCGACTCCCTTGTATCGGGGTAGCTAACAAGACCACAGCTAGAACCTTGTCAGCTGTTGCAGTTCCAAATCCGTTTACACTGCGGTTGGCCAGTCATACCTGCTAGCCACACTCCATCTCCTAGATACTAATGCTCTACACATAGTATACAATACCTTATTATATATATATATATATATATATATATAATTGTAACCTCTGTCTATACATTGATTTTTTTTATCGAAATTTCACGATACTTGTTCGTTTCCCATGTCATAGACACCATAACTGCATTTTGTTTATTTGGTGTCCGTTTGCTTGTTTGTTTGTTACATTTTCACGCATAAACGGCTGAACCAAATTTTATGAAACTTGTTATATATGTATATTACTACTAACCCAACTTAGACTTCAGGCTATATTAATATTCTCGGAGATGAACAGGAGTGGGGGTTATAAGGAAGACCTGAAATTAAAAATAGCGATATTTCGTTTCGTGTTGCTTTTTCGGCAAATATGTACATAACAAAAGTGGTTTATCTTCTTATTTCGAGTAACTTTTGTTATAGTTACTTTTGTCTTATTAGAAAGTATAAACGAGATAAACACTAAAAGCTAAAGCGAGAGCCAATAATTTTATTGGACACCAACGATTTAATCGAACTTAACAAAACCCGGTACGAGAATTAGCATTAATTCTTCCACGATTCTAAGCTATATTACAATTTTTAGGTTTGAGCGAGAGTGGGGGTTATAAGGGGCCCGAAATAAAAATTCTCGATATTTCATTTGTTTTAAGGCAAACGTGCTCATAACAAAATTAGTTTACTTTGTTATTTAGAGTAACTTTTGTTTTATACATTTTTTCGGTAACAATGTATGAAGCAAGTAATTGGCGTAGAAATATTGATATGCTCAACAATCCTTTCCAATATGAACTATAGGTATTTAAGTAAAGCAATGTTGCAAACACTTTAGCAGAATTTGTCGGTAGGCTAACACAGTTAATTGTATTCCACACAGTTAATGTAACTAATTTCCTGTGAAATATTTTATTTTTTTT
The DNA here is from genome assembly GCA_019009955.1 of Riptortus pedestris. Lineage (NCBI taxonomy): Eukaryota > Metazoa > Arthropoda > Insecta > Hemiptera > Alydidae > Riptortus > Riptortus pedestris. The sequence goes on along the minus strand of CM032231.1, from coordinate 1,237,062 downwards.
CTACTTAAATTTTCTATTATGCATATAATGTTATGCTCGGATTGGTTTTTGACAGGAAATATGAACATTATAGATAAATTTAATTATAATAAATGGTATCCAAGATTATGATCGGAATTATTTATGGTGTGTCAAACAGTGTAGAGGGATAGATTAGGAACTAATTTTCGTTTATTCTTCAAAACTAAAATTTCTATACTATAAGTCCCCTACATGACTCTTACGGGAAACCCATTAGCCCAGACAGGATTGTAGTTGTACACATTGTAGCATTGCCAAATAAAAAATAGCATCAACATTCAGACTTAATGATTCCCGAGCGAAGCCGGGCACCTTGGCTAGTGTATATATAGATAGATAGATACATCTGTTCACACACAAATGTTAGGTGCACTTTTGTCCCAGACCAAAGGATAAACGACATATACCCGAAAAAGTCCGTCCACGCAGGGGCTGCGTAAACTAAGAAGATTTCCCACGTGAAGTTTTACAATAGAGAAATTTCACGAGAGTCGAGCAGTTAAGGAAACGGCTGAACTAGCTTTTGGCGGAAAAGTCACCCGTCCGTTAGCCGCCCTGATTTAATAAAAATGCAAATATTTCGGTTAATATTGAAGATAGAGAATAAATGAATATAACAATATTTATAGTAAATTTAATTTGCAATAAGATTGATTCTGTACAATTTTTCGATCCGACGTATTATAGTAACGGAGATATTTCGAATTTTCGAAAGTCCTCCCCTCTAACCCCCCCCCCTCCGACTGGTCTGATTTCAGCCGTTAACGAAATTGATCTTTCTTTTTACATAAAACGACTAAATATCGAGTTTGGTAACGATCAAACAAAAATTGCGACTGCTAGAGCGGTAACAGACATATATATATATATATATATATATATATATATATATATATATATATATATATATATATATACAGTTTTGAACGGACCTCATTTTCTTCATCTACTAGGTAGGATCGATGGACATTTGAAGAAAAAGTTTGAAAATTCCGTCAGGAGTGCAACCTCAATAGCTGATTTCCCTGCTAAAAATGTATAGAACAACAATTGTGGAGCATCGGTGTGATAACGGTAATATTTTTAATTTTCAAAATTCACGTCTAGACCCCCCCCCCTATTCCACCCCAATTTCAGCCATTAACTAATACGATCTTTAGTGTCGAATGAAACAGTTAAATATCGAGTATAGTTTAGAAGAAATAAATATTTTCGATTCACGACCGAAAAATCTTAATTCATGACGTCATAGCAATAATTATTTGCATGTACCTCATACAGTAAACATTTAATTTTTATTTGCATCGCATTACACATAGTTCAGTCCCGAGTCATTCATTTTTAAAGCGTATCAGCTATGAATGTGTAGGTAGTGAATGTCCCATCCTGAGTCTAGTCAACACCACTCAATCTCGTCTGGTAGGATTTGCCAGTGATTTTCCTTTCAATCATGCGAAAAAACTGGCACTGGAGCAATGGGCATGGCAATGGCATGAGTTGCGAGACAATAAGCTCCGCACAGTAAAAAGTAGTGGTATACTTCAACAAGCACTAAAAGGAGGGATGAAGTATTAATATGCCGCCTTAGAATTGGCCACACAAGGCTCACACACCAGCACCTTATGAAAAGAGAAGAACCTCCAACCTGCACTGCTTGTGGAGTAGAGCTGACAGTTGCACACATACTTACAGAGTGTAGAAGGTATGAGGACACCAGAAAGTCCCTTGGTATATCAGAAGTACTATCCGAAATACTAGGGGAAGATAGTCACTCTATAAAAAGAACTGTTAAGATTTTTAATAATAACTCGTTTAAATAAAGAAATATAATACGGCTTCAAGATATGGGCACACAAGGAAGTGAGATAAATATTTATGTATCAAATTGATTATATATACAAAATACTGCTCTGTTTTTCCAATTTGTCACAGGATCATGAATAGAGAACAATTGGAGAGATGCAACATAGGCGAGGATGACGGATGGCTAAAAGAAGGGATCTCTGAAGAGAGGGACTGCCTAACACAAGGAAAGGAAACGAAAATGGAATCTTGACCACCTAGGCACAAATAACTCTCGCGAGTTCGGTGCCTATTTATAAAAGTCCGTCACGCAGGGGCTGCGTAAACTAAGCAGATTTCCCACGAGAAGTTTTACAATAGAGAAATCTGCCTAATAACAACTGTAGTAGTAAGAAACCTCTAAACCTAAAACATTATTTAGGGCGTAATAACCCAGTAGTTTCTAGCCCCAACAAACAGTTAACCTAACCTCTAAACCTATTCACGAGGGACGAATAGTTATAGAAACGGCCGCCAGAGCTCTCGGCGGAAAGTGCGAACATAGCCTACTGGTGACCACACTCAGAATACAAATGCAAATATCTCGGTTAATATTCAAGATACAGAATAAATGTATAGAACAGAAATTATAGTAAATTTAATTTGCAATAAGATTTATTCTATACAAATTTTCGATCCGATGCATAATAACGGAGATAGTTTGAATTTTCAAAAATCCCCCCTCTAAACCCCCCCCCCCTCCCACTGGTCCGATTTCAGCCATTAACGAACTTGATCTTCCTTTTTACATAAAACGATTAAATTCCGAGTTTGGTACCGATCAAACAAAAATTGCGACCGCTAGAGCGTTAACAGACAAATATATATATATATATATATATATATATATATATATATATATATATATATATATATATATAATTTTGAACGGACCTCATTTTCGTCATCTCCTGGGTAGGATCGATGGACATTTGAAGAAATTTTTCGAAACTCGCATCATGAGTACGACCTCAATAGCTGAAATCTGCTAATAAAATAAATAAATGATTTCTTGGAGTTTGAAACACATGTACTCTATAACTGGCCACTAACAGCGTCAATAGGTAATTTCCCAATGGAACATGACGAAGTAATATTTTCATAATTTTATGTTTATGCAAATATAATTTCAAAATGCCAGTCACGCAAGGGCTGCGTAAACTAAGCAGATTTCCCACGTGATGTTTAACAATAGAGAAATCTGCATACTAATAACAGTAGTAGTAACGAGTCTCTAAACCAATTTCACGAGAGCCGAACAGTTACGGAAACGGCCGAACTAGCTTTCGGGTGATACTCAAGAATAGGCCCGACATCAGCAGATCTCATCTCGGCCCTTATCCACACACACTTGATAAAGATGCAAATATCTCGGTTAATATTCAAGATAGAGAATAAATGTATAAAACAACATTTATGGTAAATTTAATTTGCAATAAGATTGATTTTATACAATTGAATATATATATATATATATATATATATATATATATATATATATATATATATAGTTTTGAACGGACCTCATTTTAGCAGATTTCCCTTAATTGAAACCAACTATTGAGGTCGTACTCATGACGCGATTTTGGAAAAGTTTCTTTAAGTGTCCATCGATTCTACCCAGTAGATGACGAAAATGAGGTCCGTTCAAAATTATATATATATATATATATATATATATATATATATATATATATATTTATATATATATATATATATATATATATATATATATATATGTCCGTTAACGCTCTAGTGGTCGCAATTTTTGTTTGATCGTTACCAAACTCAATATTTAATCGTTTTATGTAAAATCAAGTTCGTTAATGCCTGAAATTGGGCCAGTAAGACGGGCGATTTTCGAAAATTCAATATATCTCCTTTAGTATGCGTCGGATCGAAAAATTGTATAAAACCAATCTTATTGCAAATTAAATTTACTATAAATATTTTATAGTTATATACATGTATTCTCTATCTTAAATATTAACCGAGATATTTGCATTTTTATTAGGTATGCCGATAACAAGGATCGACTGAAGTCGATTCTATTCGGGACTTTCCGCCGAATGCTAGTTCGGCCGTTTCCGTAAATGTTCGGCTCTCGTGAAATTGGTTTAGAGACTCGTTACTACTACTGTTATTAATAGGCAGATTTCTCTATTGTAAAACTCACGAGGGAAATCTGCTTAGTTTACACAGCATCTGCGTGACGGACATTTCGTCATCTCCTAGGTAGGATCGATGGACATTTGAAGAAGATTTTTGTAAATCGCGTCATGAGTACGACCTCAATAGCTGATTTACGTTATGGTAGACTAATATAGTATCAAGTTACCCTTGTGTTGAGGAGCTTGTGCCATTGAGGGGTGAGGTAGTAGTGGATCCCGAGAGCAGCACCTGGCAGGGTCACACCTCGGATCAGCAGGATGAAGAGAACCACGTACGGAGCCAGAGCAGTCACCCAGACAGCCTGCAACACATATCATATATATTAATTATCTTAAAACGTCTGTCAAGCAGGGGCTGCGTAAACTAAGCAGATTTCCCACATGAAGATTTACAATAGAGAAATCTGCATACTGCTAACGCAACACCACCTTGAGTACATACAAACTGTAATGAGAAATCTTTCAGTTAATTTTAATAAGCCCCTAACGGAAACGGCTTCTGAATTGTAAACAAGTAGGTCTGTAAACCACTCAGATCTGATGAGATAGATAGACATATTCTTCACCGGAAAGAAAAACAATTACTGAATTACTGATATATATATATATATATATATATATATATATATATATATATATGTGTGTGTGTGTGTGTGTGTGTGTGTGTGTGTGTGTGTGTTGATGTTTTCGACCAGGTTATATTTATATATGGTGTTGTTATTCTTTTTGGAGTTTTGGTCAATGTTGGTGAAAAAATCTTAGTTTATGCCGATATTTCGAGAATCTTTATTTTCTCTTCTTCAGGGCTGTAAAATTACAGGTACTACTTAAAAATATTGCACATTTTTATTAAAATAGAGTGTAAAAGGGGGTGTTTTTTCTATTATTACTTACCAAGACTAAAGATACTTAAAAACTATTACACATAACTATTGTACTTAGGACTAGGGTTATAGTTTTGACAAGGGAGGTTACTATAACTCTAGTCCTAAGTGCAATAGTTATGTGTAATATCGGTGGTTCGATAATTAATGTCGTTTTTTTTGATAAGATTGTTTGAAATGCATATTCCAGGTAGTATTGATTGCGTGGCTTTGATTATAATATACTATTTTAAAGATTAGACTTTGGACTATGCCCAGTAAATAACTGAGTCTGATTAGTAAACAACAAGTTGGCTAAAAATGGACAATCAAAGAGAGCATTATCGGCATATTTTATTGTTTTGCTTCCGAAAAGGCAAAAATGCGCTACAAGCTCGGAAAAAATTATGTGAAGTTTATGGTGAGGACTGTCTTACCGATCGCCAGTGTCAGCGTTGGTTACGCTTTCGCTCAGGAAATTTTAATGTGCAAGATGCACCACATACTGGTCGTCCAACCACTACTGATGACGACAAAATATAGGAGTTAATCGAAACCAACCGACGAATGACAACTCGAGAGATAGCAGAGAAGCTCGACATATCGAATTCAACCGTTTACTTGCACTTACAACAGGTTCGTTACGTAAGCAAACTGGACGTTTGGGTTCCTCACGAATTAAAGGATATCCACCTCACCAAACGCATTAACATATGCTGAATCGTAACGAAAAGGACCCATTTTTAAAAAGAATCATAACGAGTGATGAAAAATGGATTGTTTACGATAACGTAGTCCGAAGAAGAGCAAAATGAGCCCCCACAATCGACATCCAAATCCCCGATATTCACCCACCAAAAAAAGATTATGCTTTCTGTGTGGCGGGATTACAAGGGTATAGTGTAGTTTGAGTAGCTTCCAAGAAACCAAACTATTGATTCGAATGTCTACTGCCGTCAACTATCGGAACTGAACGAAGAAATCAAGAAAAAACGCCCAGAACTGGCCAATCGGAAAGGCGTGATGTTCCATCATAATAACCCCAGATCACACACCTCTTTGACAACTCGTCAGAAATTAACAGAGCTCAATTGGGAACTGATGCCACATCCACCATATAGCCCTGACGTAGCACCATCAGATTACCATTTGTTTCGCTCCGTTCAGAACCATTTCAATGGTAAAGCTTTCGATTCTGATGAGGCTGTTAAAAATGAGTTGGACCAGTTCTTTGCTTCTAAAAACCAAGGCTTCTTCGAACGTGGAATTTTTCAACTCACCGAAAGATGGCTAAAGGTAATCCAAAAAAATGGTCAATATATCATTGATTAATGTTGTAGTTAATATAAATAAATTCATATTGAAAAATATGAAAAACAACGACATTAATTATCGAACAACCTATTACTTTTTAAGTATCTTTAGTCTTGGTAAGTAATAATAGAAAAAAAAACCCGTTTACACTCTAGTTTAATAACACTGTGCAATATTATAACCTGAAGAAGAGAAAATAAAGATTCTCGAAATATTGGCATAAACTAAGATTTTTTCACCAACATTGACCAAAACTCCAAAAAGAATAACAACACCATATATATATATATATATATATATATATATATATATATATATATATATATTAACTTTTCGGTGCTCAGGTTAGCCATGCGAGTTAAAGTGTTGACCTTTATCTCACATGGTAAACCTAGAGTGGCGAGTTCGATTCTTGCCTGGGCAAAGGAAATTATTTAAAGACGAAATTCATTAAATAACGTCCTAAAATCCCACCCTAGCTAGAAAAGGGTGGTAACCTGTAGATAACCCGTCCCGATTAGCCTAAGTTGCAAAAAGTGGACTTTAATAAATAATAATAATATATTTACTTTATTGCAAACTATTTACAATATCTAGTACTGCAATTTATAATGAATCAGAATAATTTACATTTTAATAGCTCAAATTTTAGTAGTCCAAGAACTAAAGAAGGAGGGGGGCGGATGAACAGAACGTATTTGCATTTATCTCAGAAAGTAAAGGTTTTCAGAAAATGCTAAACGTATTTCACGAGTGGCCGTACGTAGTTGGCCGTTTCCGTAACTTTTCGGCACTCGTATGGAGATTTCTCTATTGTATAACTTTACGTGGGAAATCTGCTCAGTTTACGCAGCCCCTGCGTGACGGACTTTTAATAAATTGTTACAGTGAAAGCGTAGCCAATTCTTTCATCCTACCTACATTAGAAGTCACTTCCAGCTGCCAGAAAACCAACTCAGAAGATGAGCCGTTGTTTCAAAGTACCCCTGTCCCAATACTTGGTATTTGGTTGTATTGCACGTAGCTTCATTCCTGCTTTGTGTCAATCATTCTCCTTAACGTTAGAAGGCAGAACAGCAGAGCTCTCATTCGGAAGAACGTTCATAATGTGGGACGTTATGAGTTGTAATTACGTGGTACGTTCGGAAAGTAAGTTCCGTTTCCATTATTCTTCGCGGTAGCACTGCGATCGGAGTTCTGAGCATGCTCGGCAGTTACTCTGTGTCAACCGGAAGGAAATGACGCTTTTAGCAGATTTCCCTTAAGGGAAATCAGCTATTGAGGTTGTACTCATGCCGGAATTTTCTACTTTTTTCTTCAAATGTCCATCGATCCTACCTAGGAGATGACGAAAATGTGGTCCGTTCAAAACTGTATATATATACCTATATATATATATATATATATATATATATATATATATATATATATCAATCTATCTATCTATCTATCTATCTATATATTTGTCTGTTACCACTCTAGCGGTCGCAATTTTTGTGTAATCGTTACCAAACTCGATATTTAGTCGTTTTATGTAAAAAGAAAGATCAAGTTCTTTAACGGCTGAAATCGGACTAGGGGGAGGGGGGGTTGAAAGGGGGAGAATTTTGTAAATTCGTAATATCTCCGTTACTATAAGACGGATCGAAAAAGTGTATAGAATTAATCTTATTGAAAATTAAATACACTATAAATGATTTTATATAAATTTATTCTCTATCTTGAATATTAACCGAGATATTTGCATTTTTCAGTTTTCAGCCTTCAGTAAACCCCCACTTCTACTAGTGTTACATAAAGAATGCTCTGTTATATCATAAAAGATATTAATTGAAGCCTAATTACAAAATATTGTTTTCACTTTTAATTTGTGAGATATATGCAAATACGTTCTTTTGACCCCCCCCCCCTTCTTTAGTTTTTGGATTACTAAAATTTGAGTGATTGAGATAAAACTGATTCTGATTCATTACAAATTACACCACTAGCTTTAGGAAATTGTTTTCAATAAAATTAATAGTTATATTCAAATATATCTCATGAATTGTTTGTCTTTCCGGTCTATCTATGCAGCGCTACGAGGTTGGCTTGCCTGTTTGTTTATAATTCAGCCTTTTATTGTACATTTACTGAGCATTTCACGGCTGTGTTACCAGTATATTTCTCTATTGTAAAACTTCACGTGGGAAATCTGCTTAGTTTACGCAGCACCTGCGTGACGGACTTTTATTTTGAGCTCGCTATTGTTGTCGTGCACTTCGTAGCTCTTGTTTGCAATGGATGCGTTAATTGAGAATCCCGCCGATTGTGAAATTCGATCGGTGATCCGTTTTCTTAATGCAAAAAAACGTTAAAGCAATTGACCTTCACCGACAAATGAGGTTTATGTGATGTGTGATTGAATGGTGAGAAGATGGGTTCGACAGTTCAAAGAATGGCGTGATACAGTTCATGATGAGGAACGAAGTGGATGTGGTGAACGATGAACTGATTCATGCAGTTGATGAGAAGATTAAAGAAAACCGTGAGTTTATGATTAGTGCTCTTGCACGTGAATATCCACAAGTTTCAAGAACAGTCATTTATGAGATCGTAATCATTTGTTTCTTTTCTTGTCGGTCAGCGGTTAAACAGCGACGAAGAGCTGAAAGAACATTTAACCTCATGGTTGACTACACCGGGGCAACATTCTACGGGGAGGACATACTCAAGCTTGTACCAAGCTATGAAAAATGCCTGGAAAATCACGGGAGTTATGTCGAAAAATAGTCTAAGCGTTGTAGATAATTTTGAAATAAATTTCTTTGATGTATCTGTACTTGTTATATTTTTATTTCAAAACGAAACATACTTTCCGAACGTACCTCGTATATGCCAATGGAGAAGCCTAGTGAAGGCTGGGTTAAGTCTTCCCTTAAGGGAAATCAGCTATTGAGGTCGTACTCATGACGCGATTTTCGAAAAATTTCTTCAAATGTCCGTCGATCCTACCCAGGAGATGACGAAAATGAGGTCCGTTCAAAATTTTATATACATATATATATATATATATATATATATATATATATATATATATATATATATATATATATATATATCTATATATATATAAAATTGTAACCTCTGTCTGTACATTGATTTTATTCACGAAATTTCACGATAACTTTTCGTTTCACATGTCATAGACACCATAACTGCATTTTGTTTCTTTGGTGTCTGTTTGTTTGTTTGTTTGTTTATTTGTTTGTTTGTTTATTTGTTTGTTTGTTTGTTTGTTACCTTTTCACGCATAAACGGCTGACCTGAATTTTATGAAACTTGGTATGTATATTACTACTAACCCAACTTAGACTTTAGGCTATATTAATATCCTCTGAGACGAACAGGAGTAGGGGTTATAAGGGAAGCTAGAAATTAAAAATAGCGATATTTCGATTCCCATTGGTTTTTCGGCAAATACGCACATAACAAAAGTTGTTTATTTTGTTATTTAGAGTAACTTTTGTTATATACACTTTCGTCGTATACCGAGTTATAAACGAGATATACGCTAAATCCTATAGAGGAAGTGAACTATTTTATATGGCACAAAAGAATCAACCAAACTAAATAAAACTCGGAATGTGTATTAGCACTAACGCTTTCATTATAACAAACCATGCCAACATTTCTAGGGACGGGCAGGAGTGGGGGTTATAAGGGAAGCCAGAAATTAAACATAGCGATATTTCGTTTCTTTTTGGTTTTTCGGTAAGTATGAACATAACAAAAGTTGTTTATTTTGTTGTTTAGAGTAGCTTTTGTTATATACACTTTTTTCGTATAACGTATTATAAACGAGATATACGCTAAAACCTATAGCGGAAGTGAGCAATTTTATTTGGCTACAAACGACTCAACCGAACTAAATAAAACTCGGTATGTGTATTAGCATTAACACCTTCATTATAATAAGCCAAACCAACATTTCTAGAAACGGGCAGGAGTGGGGGTTGTAAGGGAGGCCGGAAATTAAAAATAGCAGTATTTCGTTTTCTATACGTTTTTCGGCAAATATTAACATAACAAAAGTTGTTAATTTTGTTATTTAGAGGAACTTTTGTCAATTCATTTTTGTCTTTTAACAAAGTATAAACGAGATATACACTATAAACTAAAGCGGGAGTCAACTATTTTATTGGGCGCTAACGATTGAACCGAACTTCCTCTTTACCGAACAAAACTCGATATGTGAATTAGCATTAATTCTTCCATGATTATAAGCTATATTAAAATTTTTAGGTTAGAACGGGAGTGGGGGTTATAAGGGAGGTCAGAAATAAAAATTCGCGATATTTCATTGTCTATTTGTTTTTCGACAAACATGCACATAACAAAAGTTGTTTACTTTGTTATTTAGATTAACTTTTCTTTTATACATTTCTCCAGGAACAATGTGTGGAGCAAGTAATTTGCGTAGAACTATTGATATGCTCAACCTTTCATTCCAATTTGAACTATCAGGTTCCTGACCTGGAAAAATTAATTCAAATCTATGTTAATATTTTGTCCTTAATAACTGAAATCTATGCATAATGCACAGGAGACGGGAAATATGACAATATGGAGGACAGTGAAGTCTTACATAAAAAAATGAATTTTAGTATTAACAAATGCCAACAACGGGTATAAACCCTAAACACTGGGACGGGTAAATGTCAAAATAGAGTGCAAAGTAAAGCCTTGCCAAAAAATTACCATCACCATTCAGCCTCAAATCAATTCCCGGGCGAAGCCGGGTATATGAGCTAGTATATATATATATATATCTGTTAACGCTCTAGCGGTCGTAATTTTTGTTTGATCGTTACGAAACTCGATATTTAATCGATTTATGTAAAAAGACAGATCAAGTTCGTTAATGGCTGAAATCGTACCAGAGGGAGGGAGGGTTTAGCAGGGGAGGATTTTTGAAATTCGAAATATCTCCTCTATTGTGCATCGGATCGAAAAATTGTATAGAACCAATCTTATTTCAAATTAAATTTACTATAAATATTGTTATAAACACTTATTCTCTATCTTGAATATTAACCGAGATATTTGCATTTTTATCAAGTCTGTGGTCGGGTGTTGTTCGGGTTAGTTCGGCCGTTTTCGTAAGTACTCGGCTCTGGCGGAAGCTTCTAACCTTACCTGTCGTTTCTAACCTTACCTTACCTTCGTTACTTTGTGAGATTTATGCAAATACGTTCTGTTCATCCGCCCCCCCCCCTTCTTTAGTTCTTGGACTACTAAAATTTGAGTTATTAAAATATAAATTAGTCTTACAATTTAGAAGCCGTTTCAGTTGGGAATTTATTGAAATTAACTGAAAGATTTCTCATTACCGTTTGTATTTACTTATGGTGGTGTTGTGTTACAAGTCTGCAGATTTCTCTATTGCTAAACTTCACATGGGAAATCTGCTTAGTTTACGCAGCCCCTGCGTGATGGACTTTTTTTTGCCGTTTCCTCTGTACAATTGGTCCATGGGTGGAACTATTTTATTGTAATATTTACTTTAATTTAAATGTATTCATTCGTTCTTTTCTCTCGATATATAAGCTCACCAAAACTATTGTTTTTTTCCACTCTTTCATTATTTATTATAAGTAGATGTAAAAGGGGGCTTGTGGCGCAAACCCTCAAAGTCCATGAAAAAGGGAAACGAACAAGCTAACATTTTACAACACAAATATTTCTAAAAATTCATAAAAACAATTATTTTTTTCAAATTTAGTATTAATTTAATTTTTTTTTTTTTTGTGGGTTGTTAGAAATATTTGTGTTGTAAAATGTAAGCTTGTTCGTTTCCCTTTTTGAGGGATTTTGAGGGTTTGTGCCAGAAACTCCCTTTTACATCTACTATTATAATTTCCATTTATTTTCATTTCACCACCAGGTAATATATTATTATTTTTATTTATTATAATTTATTAACTTATTTAACAGACATTACCCGTTGTGTCCAACGTAATTTATAACGTTTGTTAAACGTATTATTATTACAAATTTATTCAACAATATATATAAAAATTGTAACGTCTGTCTGTACATTGATTTTTTTCTGCAATTTGTGTCTATTTGTTTCTTTCTGTCACGCATAAACGGCCGAACCCAATTCTATGAAACTTGGTATGTATATTACTACTAACCCAACATAGACTTTAGGCTATATTAATATCCTCTGAGACGAACAGGAGTGGGGGTTATAAGGGAAGCCTTAAATTAAAAATAGCGACATTTCGTTTCGAATCGGGTTTTTGGCAAATACGTACAGAACAAAAGTTGTTTATTTTGTTATTTAAAGTAACATTTGTCATATAAACTTCTGCCGTATAACAAAGGTTAAACGAGATATACACTAAAAACCATAGCGGGTGTCAACAATTTTATTGGGCACTCGCGGCTAAACGAAACTGTATGTGGGTTAGTATTAGAACTTCCTTGATCATAAGCTATATGAGCAATTTTAGAAAAGAACAGGAGTGGGGGTTATAAGGGAGGCCTGAAATTAAAAATAGGGATATTTCTTTTCCTATTGGGTTTTCGGCAAATATGCACATAACGAAAGTTATTTATTTTGTTATAGAGTAACGTTAGTTATAAACACTTGTGTCGTATAACGAAGTATAAATGGGGATTCTACCCCTTTCCCACCTAAAGCACACATAGCAGTGAATGTGAAAGATTCTAAGAAACATTATGAATACTAAGTTTCTTCGTTGTGCATACAATAGAATATTTTTAAGAATGGTTATTAAATACATAAAATAGGTATATTTGATGTGTTTGGGAATAGAAATTGTGAATATTACATAGTTTATAATAAAAAAATGTTATCCACTAATATGATATTTGTGACCAATAAAGTTTTGTACAACGAATTGGGATTGAATAGAAACCACTTAACGTTTAGCCTGACAAACTCAGCAATAGTTCTTAGATTGACCAGAAAACTGTAAAATTTAATGAAAATAAAAACTCAGCCAGCCTTGTATTGAATAACATTCACAATCATTATTCTGCCTAAATATTTCCCTACCATTGCTACCTCAGCAATGGTTCTTAATAACTATGAATACAATCCATGATTATGATTAATATTGTCCACGATTAAAGTGCAGAGGGGTCAGATGGCAAAATGTTTTGTTGTTTTTTCTTTCTTTTTAATCTTCAGAGCTATAAAATTCTATAAGTTTGCTTTAGTTGCCAAATATTCAGGTATATGACCTAAACACGGAGTTGGGGAAATGGAAAAATATTGTACTCATATAAGCCCTTCAAAAAAAAAAAGTCCGTCACGCAGGGGCGGCATAAACTAAGCAGATTTCCCACGTGAACCTCAAAAAGTAATAGTTCAATGTGTACAATATTTGCAATTTATTCTTCAAATCGTGTACTTAATGACAGCTTATTTTTAATATGACCTGAGTAATATGACTAAATATTTTAAATTTATAACTTTCAGCCGCCAGTAAACGGCAACTATAGGTGATCGCACGTTAGCAAGAAACTAATATATCATGAATCGTCTTATGCCAAGGTTAAATACCAATTATTGTTTTTTATTGTACTTTAGTATGTGTACTACATGCTTATATGTAGTGGGATGGCTTCATCAATTAAGATTTTATGTTCTTGACTCAAAAAGTTTATTTTATCTATGCCACATATAACTTTTTCATTCATGGGAACTAAGCAGATTTCCCACCCGTTTCCCATGTATTTGCGTTTATCTCAAAAATTAACCCTCGGTCGGGTGCGTCAAAAATATCCCGCCTTCGGGCGCGTGTATCTCAGAGATACAACCTCAATTTAACCCTCCTCCCCTACCCTTGTATTCTATGACACATATACTACTCCTGGGTCGTGTACGACCCATGGACCTGAAATTCATCTTGTCATATAAAAATAAATCATTTAGGGTTTAAAATGAAAAGTACAAAACTTATGAAGTATAGAAACATCATTTTTAATCTTGAAAAGGCAAACAAAGGTAAAAAATAAATAACAAATTGTAAAAACTAAATTAATGAACAGGTAAATAATACATTTCAAGAAATATTACATTACACTATGTTACAAGGCAATTTAATCCTTCATATTTTAAATATTATATTGGTGATTTTGAAATATTCAATCCCGCTTCGGTCAAACAAGATGGACAAATACTCCTTTTGTGTTCACCACAAATAGATTTTTGGCAAAGCTGACAGCTGGAATTGCTTATTCAATCCTTGTTCCAGGGACAGAAACTGCACCTAGCTCGTTTTGAAGTGTCTGAAGATTTTGTAGGCCCTGGTTCTAACATTTCCGTTTTTAAAAAATTGGTTATTGCCAATTTTAGACCTCCTCGAATGGGCTTGGACATCCGTTGTTCTGGGTGCGGAGTGACGAGAGCGATGGCTATCGTTTTCAGAAATTGCGACCGATATTTGTTAGTATTTGGTAACTGGTTCAATAAGGCTCAGAACATATTGAGATGGTAGTAATAAATCTCTTTAGCTTCCCCTTTTGGGCCTGGCCAATGAGTAATTTTGTTTTTTTGGGAGTTCTGGAGTACATAGGGCTTATAGGTTTGTTAGCCCAAATAGTTTCCAGATCCTTCCGAGTACAAAATTTACTTCATCATTTTCTTCTCCAGGGGAAGAAGGTAAAACATCATCTCCCTGGTCGGAAGTATATTCTTTATCGTCAGCTACATCGTCATCATTGGCGATAATTTCGTCGCCAGGTTCACTAGACTCGCCGCTTGGGTCTAAACCGTCTTCTTCCTCCATCTGCCGGGACAATTCCTCTCGAATTTCATCATCAGTAATTAAAAGGCGTCGTTCGGCCATCTTTACTGCAGAAGAAAACAAAATAATTAGACCAGACAGAAGAAAACAGTTTAGAATATTCATGACACATAAGCTACCCCTGGGTCGTATGCGACCCACACTTGCAGATTTTTCTAGAAAAATACTAGAATAAAGGTTAGAAAAGCAACCACACTTACCTTATCGCTAGTACAGCTTCCAGAGGACTTACTGGGAGGGTAATTGACCCCCTCCCCCCTACCCACCTTGCACAGGTGTGTACAAGCGCCGACAAAGCAGCTCTGGGTCGCCCACGACCCAGTGGGTAGGGGAGGAGGGTTAATATATATTTTGCACTAAAATGTTCAGCGTGTGATTAGAAATCATATCTGAGGAAGTATTTGTTTGAAAGAAGTAAACAATCAGGATCAATTGGTTCCTCTACCATCCAGCATATTCCAGAGAAGTAAACAATTTTCAAAATTGACACGTACTATAATAAAAAAAATCATGGTAGAAAATATAACCAAGTTGGTTATAGATTCATTGTTATTAAAACCGTGGACGATAATTTTTAAAATATAATTAAAACATACAAATACCAAAAGAAATAGTTTAAATGCACATGTCTTAATTATTCATAATTCATTTCAGTTTGTGAACAATATAAACGAAATATCTAAATATAACTTCATTCAAAAATAAGTAGCACGAAATCACTTTTAGATAAGACTTATTAAAAATCATCTTAGTTTTAATGTACCAATCCTTTTAAAAATACCAGTTTAATTATTATCTCTTTTGCAGAGCTGCATTACAATTAGGACAAGGCGTGGAACTAGGTTGCAAACAAATTTTGCTTTTGCAAATCTCACAAGAATAATGAGTAAACCTACATTTCTTTTCAGTTTTGCTTGGTTCACATCATTTGCTTTAGTTCCTTGTAGTGGAGGGACTTTTTTATGCTGTTCTGCACTTGAGTTCAATGTATAGTCCAATGAGTCTCTATACTCGTCAAGTTTCGTCCCTAGTTCGGTTATTAAACGTCTACTGTTGTCACTGCGTCATACAATATTTTCTTGAATAATTTCTTCTGAAAGCTCATGTATAAGCAAAATAATAGAAAAATGGGTTTATATAATTCCATTCAATAAAGAGAAAGTTAATTGATGTATATATTTATGAAATACAGATTTCAAAAAAACGAGATCGGGCGCGTATCTAGAAGATTAAACTGAATGACAGGTGAAACACACGACTCCATCAAACGCATTGACACTAGTGACCTTGAGGGGGAGTCCTATAAAGCACATAACTCAAAGCACTACACCACCACTCTCTGCTAGGAGGAGTGGCAAATTTTTCTATAGAAACTGTGTATCTGAGAGATCACGCGCCCGACGGAGGGTTAAAAGTTCAATGATAACAATATTTCATGTTTATGCTTCAATTAATGTGCTTATGCTTTACTGATCGTAGAAAACCATAAAATGCAAATATCTCGGTTAATGTTAAAGATGATGAAAATACGTACACAACAACATTTATAGAAAAATACATTTGCAATAAGATTGGTACTATATAATTTTTCGATCCGACGCACAATAACGGAGATATAAAGAATTTTTTTAAATCCTCCCCTCTAAACCCTCCCTCCCATGGGTCGGATTTTAGTCATTAACGAACTTGATCTTTCTTTATACATAAAACGTTTAAATATTAAGTTTGGTAATTATGAAACCAAAATTACGGCCGCTAGAGCGGTAATACACAAATATATATATAATTTTGAACGGACCTCATTATCGTCATCTACAAGGTAGGATCGATGGACATTTGAAGACATTTTTCGAAATCCTCAATAGCCGATTTCCCTTAAGGTTAAAGTTTACAAGTCCATTGAGGAATAACTTTTGTTCTAAACTATCGTGGATAGTTTTTGGGGTGAATTTTATTATGTAAATGCTATGGAGGACTGTGCTGCTCCCGTGCGAACTTTGGGATGGACTTGCGAGGACTAAACGATCCAACTGTTTGAGTTGTTGGATTGCCTTCAGAGGCTGGAAGGCGCTGGAGTCTCCAGGAAAGCAAACACTGAATGCCCACTTAGCAGGATCGATAGGACCAAGTCACGATTTAAGGAGTAATGGGAAGGGATGGCTTTGCCCATCAGTGGCGAGGGAACCAAGTCTCTTTGATAATGGATTTAGTTTAGTGCGTGAGAGTGTTAATGCGGTGGAACGTATTGGCCGTTACTTAGCCGTAGCCCACCTATTGAACTAAGCCCGTCACGCAGGGGCTGCGTAAACTAAGCAGATTACCCACCTGTTGATTTAAGCCATTGTGATCTCATCTCGCCACTACCTATTCTCTATTTGTAAGTAAAAAAGTCCGTCACGCAGGGGCTGCGTAAACTAAGCAGATTACCCACCTGTTGGTATAAGCAATTGTGATCTCATCTCGCCACTACCTATTCTCTATTTGTAAGTAAAAAAGTCCGTCACGCAGGGGCTGCGTAAACTAAGTATTTGCATTTATCTCAAAAATTAAATATTCAATGAGAACAATGTTTGGTATTCAAATAATGTGCTTCATAATATAACAGCTTATTGTTAATATGACATGAATACGAGGGGGGGGGGGTTTACCGAATGCCGAAAACTATATAATGCAAATATCTCGGTTAATAATCGAGATAGTGGAAATATGGAACATTGCATTTGCAATAAGATAGATGTTATACAATTTTTCGATTCGATTCATTATAACGGAGATATTTAGAATTTTCTCTAAACCCCCCCCCATTTCAGCCGTTAACGAACTTGATATTTCTGTTCTTTACTAAACTTCACGGGGGAAATCTGCTTAGTTTACGCAGCCCCTGCGTGACGGAATTTTTTTTTAAATAGGAATAGAGAAAATGTGGTGAGATGAGAACACATGTATGATATACCAGCAGGTGGTAAATCTGCGTAGTTTACCCAGCCCCCTCCTTGACGACTTTTTGATAGCGCTTCAGATAAAGCCCCTGTCTAGGATGCATGTGTTTGTTAGATGAAGATGTGTGCCTTAGACAGCCGTCTATATGAGAACTAGACACAAGGTATTGACTAGAAGCGATGGCGAAGGAGGCGAGAGATATATTAGACAAGCATATCTTGTCCTGTCAGGCGGCCTTTGACATAGCGACAATTATTTCTGGAGTCCTCTGTCACCTGATCGGTATGTGCCCCTTCGACTTCAGTATATATAGCCTGTCACAAATAACATGCCTCAAATGCCTTTCCTCAAACGGATGGCTTCCTCAAAAAATGCTTTAATTAAACGTTTTAAACCTTGACCACTAGTTTATTAGCAGATTTCAACACAAGACAAAATATCTTCCACTAGTCTTCTTTTAAGAAGATTTCCCGCAAGGGAAATCGGCTATTGAGGTAGTTCTCAACGCGATTTATGAAACATTTCTTCGAATGCCCATCGATCCTACCCAGGTGATGACGAAAATGAGGCCAGTTCAAAATTATATATATATATATATATATATATATATATATATATATATATATATATATATGGTGTTGTATTTTCTTGGAGTTTTGGTCCATGTTGGTGAAAACATTTTGAGTTTATGCCAATATTTCGAGAATATTTATTTTCACTTCTTTAGGGCCTTGGAAACTACAATTTTGAATGATTGAGATAAAAAGTATTCTGATTAATTAAGGTATAGAATATAGTTTTCAATAAAATGTATATGTTACATTGTGATATATTTCAGAAATTGTTTTCTTTCCGTTGAAGAATATTTATGTCTATCTGTTCAGCTCTGACTGGTTGGCAGACCTATTTGTTTACAATTCAGACGCTTTCCGTTGTGAGGTTATTAAAATTGACTGAAAGATTTCTCATTACCGATTGTATTTATTGACTTAATATATACGGTTGTTAAGTGTTAGCAGTATGCAGATCTGGTTAGTTTACGCTGCTCCTGCGTGATAGAATTTTTATACATGATACAAATGACATGAAATTCCCTACTCGATAAGTTTATATCTGCAGGTCCCCCCCCCCTTAGGGATCCTTTAAACTAACTTTTTTAGTATTATTATTATTGTAGTATTATATATATATATATATATATATATATATATATATTTGTGTGTGTGTGTTTGTGTGCATATACTAGATATTTACTCGTTTTGTGCAAAACGAATGATCAAGTTCGTTTATGGCTAAAATCCGACAAGTGGGAGGGAGTGGGGTTAAGAGGAGGAGTTTTTCGAAAATTCGAAATATCTCCGTTACTATATGTCGGATCGAAAACTTGTATAGGATCAATCTTATTGCAAATTACATACACTATGAAGTTTATTATACATTTATTCTCTATATTGAATATTAACCGAGATATTTGCATTTTTATTAAGTGAGAAGATAACGGGCGAGAGGAGATCGGCTGAAGTCGGGTATATTCGTGAGTATCCTCCGAAAGCTAGTTCGACCGTTTCCGTAACTGTTCGGCTCTCATGAAATTGGTTGGTCGTACTATTACTAGTATGCAGATTTCTCTATTGTAAAACTGGACGAGGGAAATCTACATAGTTTACGCAGCCCCTGCGTGACTATTGTTATGCACATGTAACAATATTTATAGAACATTACATTTTCAATAAGATTGATTCCATACAATTTTTCGATCCGACGCATAACAACGAATATATTTCGAATTTAGTGGTTATCAAACTCGATCTTCACGTTTACATGAAACGTTTAATTATCAAGTTTGGTAACGATCAGACAAAAAGGCGACCCCTAGAGCGTTAACAGAAAAATGTATGTATATATATATATATATATATATATATATATATATTTGTGTCGATGTTTTCGATCAAGTTATATTTATATATGGTGATGTTGTTCTTTTTGGAGTTTTGGTCAATGTTGGTGAACAAGTCTTAGTTTATGCCGATATTTCGAGAATCTTTATTTTCTCTTCTTCAGGGCAAGACTAAAGAAACTTAAAAACTATTACATAGGACTAGGGTTAGAGTAACATTTAAAATTTCTAAAATGGCGTCATGAGTACTACCTCAATAGCTGATGTCCCTTAAGGGTTAACAGGACTATATACTTCCGGGCGATATAAAAAACATGGTTGATTTGTATGTTGGAATTGTGCTAAAGGAATGTTTGTCCAAGGGCTTTAGTCGAGGCTTAGGCCTAATACGATTACTATCATGGTGGTGGAGGCACTCGCTGTATGTTTCCCGTTTATATTTTATTCCTTTTTTTATTTTTTTGTTACTAATTCACTCTCTGAGTTTCTCGGGATTATCTCACTTCTGCTTGAATTACAATTTCTTCCATTCCTGTCTGTTTTAAAGTTTAAAGGAACGATTTAAACTCCAAGAACGTGTTAAATATCGGTATAGAAAACGATACATCCTTTGTCCGCAATAATGAGAAAGGCATCCACACAAGAAACTAAAACAGGGAATATAATGTGAAATATGTTGGGTATTCAGCAGGCGAAGGGGATTCAATGAACAACTGAAATCGGTTTTGGAAGTTGAAAATTCTTGTGTGTGCAAACTACTCTGAGAATATAACTCAACTTATACAATTGTCTAATTAATGATACTTGCCTTTCCTGTAGACTTGACACCTTTCCAAAGGGAAAAGTAAACAAGAAGGAAGACCGCCAGGACGCAGAGGGCAAGTGACCATTTTATTGGTCCAACCATGTCCAAGCCATTCGACCTGTGCTGCTCCAGTACGCTCCTCCTGTAAAACATATCCAAAAAGTATAATTATGTGTAATGAAAAAAAAATGTACTAGTCATTATAAACATGTATATGAGAACAGTTGGCTACACTTTTTAACTCCGTTATTTATTTATTTTTTAATCCTTTTCTTCCCTGTACCTCAGAACTACAAAATTTGAATTCGATCTACCAGGTAGTCCGTGAGCCACCAACACACGCATAGTGAGTCCTTGTATGCACCTTAGACCTCCTCCCAGCCATTTGCTGCATATTTAGCAGGTAGTCGGTGCCCCACCAACACCCACATAGTGAGTCCTTGTATGCACCTTAGACCTCCTCGCAGCCATTTGCTGCATATTTAGCAGGTAGTCGGTGCCCCACCAACACCCACATAGTGAGTCCTTGTATGCACCTTAGACCTCCTCGCAGTCATTTGCTGCATATTTAGCAGGTAGTCGGTGCCCCACCAACACCCACATAGTGAGTCCTTGTATGCACCTTAGACCTCCTCGCAGCCATTTGCTGCATATTTAGCAGGTAGTCGGTGCCCCACCAACACCCACATAGTGAGTCCTTGTATGCACCTTAGACCTCCTCGCAGCCATTTGCTGCATATTTAGCAGGTAGTCGGTGCCCCACCAACACCCACATAGTGAGTCCTTGTGAGCACCTTAGACCTCCTCGCAGCCATTTGCTGCATATTTAGCAGGTAGTCGGTGCCCCACCAACACCCACATAGTGAGTCCTTGTGAGCACCTTAGACCTCCTCGCAGCCATTTGCTGCATATTTAGCAGGTAGTCGGTGCCCCACCAACACCCACATAGTGAGTCCTTGTATGCACCTTAGACCTCCTCGCAGCCATTTGCTGCATATTTAGCAGGTAGTCGGTGCCCCACCAACACCCACATAGTGAGTCCTTGTATGCACCTTAGACCTCCTCGCAGCCATTTGCTGCATATTTAGCAGGTAGTCGGTGCCCCACCAACACCCACATAGTGAGTCCTTGTATGCACCTTAGACCTCCTCGCAGCCATTTGCTGCATATTTAGCAGGTAGTCGGTGCCCCACCAACACCCACATAGTGAGTCCTTGTGAGCACCTTAGACCTCCTCGCAGCCATTTGCTGCATATTTAGCAGGTAGTCGGTGCCCCACCAACACCCACATAGTGAGTCCTTGTGAGCACCTTAGACCTCCTCGCAGCCATTTGCTGCATATTTAGCAGGTAGTCGGTGCCCCACCACCACCCACATAGTGAGTCCTTGTGAGCACCTTGACCTTCCTCGCAGCCATTTGCTGCATATTTAGCAGGTAGTCGTGGGGCCCCATCAATTGCACCCCACATAGAGAGTCCTTGTATCACCTTAGACCTCCTCGCAGGCATATTTTCTTCATATTTTAAACAGGTAAGTCGGTGCCTCCACCAACACCCACAATAGTGAGTCCTTGTGAGCACCTTAGACCTCCTCCTCGCAGCCATTTTCTGCGATATTTAGCAGGAGCCCGGTTGCCCCACCAACACCCCACAAAGTGAGTTCCTTGTGAGGCACACTCAGACCCTCCTCTCAGCCATTTTCTGCATATTGAGCCAGGTATCTGTGCCCCACCAAGACCCACATATGTGAGTCCTTGTATGCACCTTAGAACCTCCTCGCAAGCCATTTTTCTGCATATTTTAGCAGGTAGTCGGTGCCCCACCACCACCACTACATAGTGAGTCCTTGTATGCACCTTAGACTTCCACCTCAGCCAATTGCTGCCTATTTACAGGTCTTCGGTGCCCCACCAAGACCCCACATAGTGAGTCCTTGTATTGCACCAAAGACTTCCTCCCAGCCGATATGCTGCATATTTAGCAGGTAGTCTGTGCCCCACCAACACCCACATATTGAGTGCCTAGTGAGCACCTTAGACCTCCTCGCCGCCATTTCTGCATATTTAGCAGGTAGTCGTAGCCTCCATGTCAACACCCACATATTGAGTCCTTGTATGCACTTTAGACCTCCTCGCAGCCATTTTCCTGCATCACAATTTAGCAGGTAGGTCGTGCCCCACCACCACACGCCACATAGTGAGTCCTTGTGAGCACTAGACCATCCTCGCAGGCCATTTTTTCTGCATATTGAGCAGGTAGTCGGTGCCCCACCAGACCCACTTAGTGAGGTCCTTGTATGCACCTTAGACCTCCTCGCAGCCATTTTCTGGCATATTTAGCAGGTAGTTCGTGCCCCCACCACCACCCACATAGTGAGTCCTTGTGAGCACCTTAGACCTCGCTCCGTCAGGCCATGTTGCGGCATAATTAGCCCAGGTAGTAGTCGGTGCCCTGCCATACTCCCATCAACAACCCACATAGGAGTCTCTTTATGTATGCACCTTAGAACCTCCTCGCAGGGGCCCATCTTTCTTCATATTTAGCAGGTAGTCTGTGGCCCCACCAACATCCCACATAGTGAAGTCGCTTGTGAGCAACCTTAGACCTCCCTCGCAGGGCCATTTTCTGCATATTTAGCAGGTATTCCGGTGCCCCGCCTCCATCATCCCACATAGTGAGTCCTTGTGAGCACCCCTTAGACTCCTCGCAGCCATTTGCTGCATATTTAGCAGGTATCGTGCCCCACCACCACCCACATAGTGAAGATCTCTTGTGAGGCACTCAAGCCCTTAGTCCTCCACGCAGCCATTTGCTGCATATTTAGCAGGTAGTCGGTGCCCCACCACACCCCCATAGTGAGTCCTTGTATGCACCTTAAGACCTCCTCCCAGCCTATTTGCTGCATATTTAGCAGGTAGTTCGATACCCCACCAACACCCTTCGATAGTGAGTCCCTTGTGAGCAACTTAGACCTCCTCTCAGCCATTTGCGGCATATTTAGCAGGTAGTCGGTGCCTCCCAACCAACACCCACCATATTTGAGGTCCTTGTACCCTTAGACCTCCTCGCTGCCATTTCTGCATATTGGAGCAGGTAGTCGTGCCCCACCAATACCCCCATAGTGAGTCCTTGTATGCACCTGACCTCCTCGCAGACCATTTGCTGCATAATGAGCAGTTAGTTCGGTGGCCCCACCAAGACCACATAGTGAGTCCTTGATGCACCTTAGACCTCCTCGCAGGCCATTTGCTGCATATTTGACAGGTAGTCGGTGACCCACCAACACCCACATAGTGAGTCCTTGTATCACCTTATACATCCTCGCAGCCAATTTGCTGCATATTGACAGGTAGTCGGTGCCCCACCAACACACTCACAATAGGAGTCGCTTGGTATGCACACTTAGACCTCCTCGCGAGCCATTTGCTGCATATTGAGCCGGGAGGTAGTCTGTGGACCCCCACCAACACCCACATAGTGAGTCCCTTGTCAACCTTGACTCCTCGCAGCCATTTGCTGGCATATTTATCAGGTATCGGTGTCCCCCCACCAACACCCACATAGTGAGGTCCTTGTATGCACCTTAGACCTCCTCTGCAGGCCATTTGCTGCATATTTACAGTAGTCGGTGCCCCACCAACACCCACATAGTGAGATCCTTGTTGCACCTTAGACCTCCTCGCAGCCATTTGCTGCGAATATTAGAGCATGTATCGGTTGCCCCCCACCAAGACCCACAGAGTGAGTCCTTGTGAGCACCTTAGACCTAACTTCCTCGCAGCCATTTTGCTGCATATTTAGCAGGTAGTCGGTGCCCCATCAACACCCACATAGTGAGTCCTTGTTACACCTTAGACCTCCCTCGCAGCCATTTTTCTGCATATTTAGCAGGTAGTCGGTGCCCCAACAACACCCACATAGTGAGTCCTTGTGATCACCTTAGACCTCCTCGCAGTCCATTTTCTTCATATTTAGAGCATGGGGGGGGGTTGGGGTGGATTTTTTGGGGGGTAGTCGGTGCCCCACCACCACCCACATAGTGAATCCTTGTGAGCACCTTAGTCCTCCTCCAGCCATTTGCTGCATTTTTACATCGCGGCCGAAAGTTGGAAATGGCCGTCTGCAATTGGAGCCTCACTGCCTCTGTTCAGTCAAATCCTGTCTTACCTATTTATTATGAATATAACCTATATATTCGTAATTCAATTCAAAATATTTACACAATTTAAAATTCTATTTACATGTTCTGAGCATTCAGAACCTGTTCATCTCATAATTGAAGAGAACTGAGTAGTCTTTGAGGCTCAACATTCATGGCGTGTTCCTCTCTTGCTAGCTTCAGTTGACAGACGTCAGAGGAAAAGATTCATGACAGCAAATTGAAGGCCTTTATACCATTCGAATTTCTCTCTTTATCAATCAACAAGTCATAAGCCAATTACAGTAACTAAAAGTGAGAATTATTGGAGATATTCAAGGCAATAAGACATTTCCGTGAAATGATGGAAAGTCCTCAGCGCTAACAATCCTCAAGCCGCTTATTTACGGAGAGCGAATCCACAACTTGCCACAGGAGACTCAGACAATTAAATTACCTCTCCCAATTTACTACAAAATCGAATACGGTAAGGGAGAAGTTAACCCCATGGTCGTTACGGTCTCCAGAATCGGAGAAGTTTTCATATCGATTGAGTGCAAATCATTAAGTAAGTCTCAAGAGTCAAGGATCAAGATCCGGAGGGAAAACCCCCTACCCCTAATACAACTAGAATTGTCTGAATTCCAATAACTGGCCTCGAGATCTGTTGCAATATAAACACTTTAATTATTAACACTTGGACTGTTTTCCTATTTTGATATGAGTCAAAACTGATCAGGATAGGAGCATCTTGGACAAGTAACAACCCTCTCTCTCTCTC
Organism: Riptortus pedestris; assembly: GCA_019009955.1. Lineage (NCBI taxonomy): Eukaryota > Metazoa > Arthropoda > Insecta > Hemiptera > Alydidae > Riptortus > Riptortus pedestris. The sequence continues at coordinate 1,211,466 of CM032231.1, read as the reverse complement.
TCTCTCCCTCTCTCTCTCCCTCTCTCTCTCCCTCTCTCTCATCTCCTCATCGAGTCTCTCTCTCTCCTCTCTCGTCTCTCGTCCTCTCTCTCTCCTCCATCCTCTCGTCTCTCCTCTCTCTCTCTCCTCTCCCTCTCTCTCTCCCTCTCTCTCTCCTCCTGCTCTCCCTCTCGACTTTTCCTCTTCTCGGAGTCTCTCTCTCTCTCTCTCTCTCCCTCTCTCTCTCTCTGTCTGTCTGTCTTATTTATTTGAGAGTGGCCTGTTGGGTCAGCGGTACTCGCTAGAAAGCGTTTCTCGTGGTTGATGAGGTACCCATTCTAAGAAAAAGAACAGTCAAATTTCGGCTGTAGCACAGTTGATCCAGCCACGAAGAAGAATCAGCTAGCTTGCTTTGCAGTAAATTCTTAAATTGAGACAGTACTTTAATTATTTACGAGAGAGTTGGACTTCGATTTTTGATTTAATTATCTGTCCATTAATGTAACCTCTAAACAAAATTCGAAGGATATTTACACACACACACACACACACACACACACACATATTTTTGACCTCATTTTCGTCATTTCCTGGATATGATCGATGGATATGTATTTGAAGACAATTTTCGAAACTGGAAGAGTTTACAATGATCGTCGTAGCTGCTGCGGATGAGGCCATCCCAAAGTCTAAGGACCCCCCTCCAGAATACAAGCGTCCTTTACCACATTTTCTCCAATTGATCAAGCAGAGGAATGCATCGAACAGAACCAGGCATCTCATTCTTCGCCAAGCCATGACCACCAAGATCCGCTCCCTCATGATCACCGCAAGTTCTTGAAGCTGGTGACAGCCAGAGTCACAAAAAGTTTTTCTGTTCTTCTCCGGACTGGTAGATCTGTCATGACCCACACAGGCAAGTCTGAGAGGCTATCGACACATATGACCACAATAGATTAGACCCGTACAACCTTTGAGGCGACTCGGGAGTGGAGTGGGGGAAACTTCATAACCTCCTCCACGAAGCAGCTCAATGCAACCTGTGCTGCACCAATGAAAGCAAATCCCCTGGACTTGACAAGGTGCAGTACGTTCTATTGCGCCAACTTCCACGGACGTCTCTGTTTTACCTTAACCATCTCCTTAATTCCTGTATCCATCTAAGACGTTTCCGTACCTTTTAGAAACATGCATTTATTGTCCCGCTCCTCTAACCTGGCAAATATGGTACTACCGTCACCCCATTAGTCTTCTCACACACGCCTCCAAGACACTGGAATCACCCATGCGTATTTTGTGCATTGATGGCCTGGTTTTTTGATTACCGTAACAAATTCCACTCCCTCAACCACCTCCCCCCTTCCATGCCTTCAGCCTTCATCTCAAACTCTGAATCCTCAAATGCGTCATCCAACCCTGCCTCTCTATAGCTGTCCCCTCTTACTATACCAGACCAAATCCTCGCGCCGACTACTATACCCCTATACCAACAATCGCAGTCTTTCTTAGGTTTAATTTTCCTGGTTTGTAGCGGCATTCTTTCTTCTATTCCTTTCTGTCACCTCTCCCACTATCCCTTTCCACACTTCTTTCGCTTTCTCCTATCTTCTGCAACGTAGCAAGTGTTTGAAAACTTGGTTTCGGATTAAAAAGAAAAGAACGTTATTCTATTAATCACGAGCGTAGCAAGCCTTATATCTGGTGGTCTGTAATAATGAAAGCACTAATGACAAATCAAAAAACTATTTCATGTAACTTGCCTGTACGAAGTAAAAGGTTTTATATTCCAAGGGAAATTTCGGTTTTGTCCCTCCATAATGCACTTGGGCTGTTTTTGCGGGATGACGATTGCACTTTTAGCAGATTTCCATTAAGGGAAATCAGCTATTGAGGTTGTACTCATGAAGTGATATTATAAAAAAATCTTCAAATGTCCAGCAATCCTACGTAGGAGATGACGAAAATGAAGTTTGTTCAAAGTTTTATGAATATATATATATATATATATATATATATATATATATATATATATATATATTACCATTGTAATGGACGCAATTATTGTTTGATCGTTGCCAAACTCGATATTTATTCGTTTTATGTAAAAAGAAAGGACAAGTTCGTTAATAGCTGAAATCGGACCAAGGGGAAGGGTGAATTAGACGGGGAGAATTTTGAAAATTCTAAATATCACCGTTACAATACGTCGGATCGAAAAAATGTATAGAATCAATCTTATTGGAAATTAAATGTACTATATATAATGTATATACATTTATTCTCTATCTTGAGTCACTTCTGTTACATTTAACAATACTCTGTTGCATAATAAAACACTATATTCAAAGCTTAAATACCAAATATTGTTTTCAAGAGGCCCTTAACATACGAGACATATGCAAATATTTCAGTAATTGTTTTTCCTTTCCGATGAGGGCTTGGCGGACTTGTTTATATACATTTGAGACGCTTCCCTTCAAGAATCTATTAAAATTTACTGAATGATTTCTTATTACCATTTGTATTTACTCACTTAATATTCACGGTGATGTTGTGTTACCGGTATGTAGATTTATCTATTGTTAAACTTCAGGAGGGAAATCTGCTAACTTTACGCAGCCCACTGGATGAACTTCATTTTGTACTTTGAAGCTCAGGAAAGGGTTGGGTTAGCTTAAACCAGGTTATATTTACATCTATTTTTCTTGGCTGAACATCTTCTCCATTATCACACGAATTACGAATGCTTAATATTCTCAATTTTCTGGTTGTATTCCTTCTAATATTTATAAATACGGCGCTTTATCAATTCCAGCCTCGCTGCGTCATGACTTGTGTATTCAGTGAGCTGTGTCTCTCAAAAAGTATTCAAATCGAATAAGGAGAGAGGTTAGTGGAGGGGGGGAAATTCAGTACATGTCAGAAATACAAAAGATTTATATAGGATTTTTTTTATTCATCATACAAATATATAAATCATATTCTATGTTTTTTAGCAGATTTCCCTTAAGGGAAATCAGCTATTGAGGTTGTACTCATGACGGAATTTTCGATTTTTTTCTTCAAATGTCCATCGATCCTACCCAGTAGATGACAAAAATGAGGTCCCGTTCAAAACTGTATATTTATATATATATATATATATACTAGCTCAGATACCCGGCTTCGCCCGGGAATTCATTTGAGGCTGAATGGTGATTGTATTTTTTAACAGGCTTTACATTGCAATATATTTTGACATTTACCCGTCCCAGTGTTTAGTATTGATACCCATCATTGCCGTGGATTTGCTAATAATAGAATTATTTGTTCGATAAGGCTTCACCGTCTTCGATATTTTTATATTTCCCGTCTCTTATACAAGTAAATATGGTGAATTTTTATTTCAGGCCTCCCTTTTAACCCCCCTCCCGTTCGAACCTAAAAATTTTAATATAATTTATAATCATGGAAGAATTAATGCTAATTGACATACCAAGTTTTGTTAAGTTCGGTTCAGCCGTTAGTGCCCGCTAAAGTTTTAACGTATAACTTATTTATACTTAGGTATACGACAAAAGTGTATATAACAAAAGTTACTCCAAATAACAAAATAAACAATTTTTGTTATGTTTATATTTTGGAAAAACCAATAGGAAACGAAATATCGCTATTTTTAATTTCAGGCTTCCCTTATAACCCCCACTCCTGCCCGTCCATAGAAATGTTGGTATGGCTTATTATAATAAACGCCTCACTGCTAATACACATACCGAGTTTTATTTAGTTCGGTTGAGTCTTTTTTGGCAAATAATATTGTTGACCCGCTATAATCTATATATATAGATTTGTCTGTTACCGCTCTAGCGGTCGCAATTTTTGTTTGATCGTTACCAAACTCGATATTTAGTCGTTTTATGTAAAAGGAAAGACCAAGTTCGTTAATGGCTGAAATCGGACCAGTGGGAGGAGGAGTTTAGAGGGGAAGATTTTCTGAAATTCGAAATATTTCCGTTACTATACGTCGGATCAAAAATTTGTATAGAATCAATCTTATTGCAAATTATATTTACTATAAATATTGTTCTATACATTTATTCTCATCTTGGATATTAACCGAGATATTTGCATTTTTATGAAATCGGGGCTGATAACGGATGAAAGTAAAACTTCACGTGGGAAATCTGCTTAGTTTACTCAGCCCCTGCGTGACGGACTTTTTTTGATCCTATGCATTCTAGCGTAAATACTGTGTATGTATATATATATATATATATATATATATATATATATATATATATATATATATATATATATATATATATTTGACTTTTAAAGGAAATAATTTTAAACGAATCGGAGAAGAATATTTTTTGTTTTTCATTTAGTGGGAGTACAAGGAAGCCATGTTCACATAAGATTTTTTTAGATTCTCCCTAATGCACTTTAAAACCATTGACTGCATAGATTTTAGAAATTTATTCATCTCAAAACTCATTGAATAAAATTCTTATTCCCATCCTGGATAGAAAGATGGGGACCATCGCATGTACCGGAGTAGTATAAGGTCAGCGTTATGAAAGAAAAATTATTTTAAATTATCAATTATGGTTTTGGTCTAATCCAATTTCTACATTTTCTTTGGGTGTCTTTTCATTTCACTTAATTTATATTTATTTAATCATTCCATTCGACTCTGGATACCATAATTTTCTTCCTTGTAATTTTCCCGGGACCCAGGTGTTGATTAAAATAGCTGCCACAGGTTTTTATTTAACTGACAGTTTTAATCTTAAAGGCCGTTCATTTTTCCAACAGTCTCCAGATTTCTCTGCTTTATTTGCCCATAAATTAAAAAAAAAAAAAAAACCCTTTCTGTAAATGTTTAAATATTAATTTAAATGCCCATTTAAACGAATTTTAACGAGCACAAATTTACATAAGATTTGTAAATTATATTTAATCAAATTTTTTCCCAACGAAAAGTGAAACAGATTAGTCAGTAGTGTGTCTTATTTTGATATATATATATATATATATATATATATATATATATATATATATATATAAACGTTTTTAGTTAGGTAATTATTTTTAGAAGAAAATAGCTTTTCCCGTAAGCTTTCCCTTATGGGAAATCAGCTATTGAGGCCGTCCTTATGACGCGGTTTTCGAAAAAAAATTTCAAATGTCCATCGATCCTACCTAGGAGATGACGAAAAGTAGGTCCGTTCAAAATTTTATTTATAAAGTTACCTTTCCGGCAGACTTGTTTCAAAGATAATTTTCGGGCTACAACTTTTACGTCGCAGCATTTTTCAATAAAATGTGCCGTTTCAGAAATAAAGATTAGTGCATTTTACGCCCAAAGGATGAGTCGAATCGAAAAATTCACCGACATAAACTTGTTTTAGAATATGAGTTTCTACAAGAATCCGTCATAAAAAGTATGGCATTCCATTGGGAAATCCAAAGGTAGAGTCACTGCAGAAGGGTGTTGTACATGGACTGAAATATTCTTCAGGAGTCACAATTATTGCACACCAAGTCTCAGCCTTATATTAATACAACTGGAGATTTTAAGTGAGGTGGCACAGGAACTTGGAACACCCTGTATATATATATATATATATATATATATATACATACATATGTTAATGGTCTGGGAGTTTGATCGTTACCAAACTTGATATTTAATCGTTTTATGTAGAAAAGCAAGATCAAGTTCGTAATGGCAAAATCGGACCAGTGAGAGGGGGGTTAGTTCTTTTGCCCCCCCCCCTTATTTTGTTCTTGCATTACTAAATTTTGTGTGATTAAGATAAAAATGGTTCTGATTCATTACAAATTACATCACTAACTATAGTAAATGGTTTTCAATGAAATTAATGTGTATTATTCAGATATATTTCATTAATTGTTTTTCTATCAGGTATAGAATATTTTTGTCTATCTATTCAGCGCTGCGAGGTTGGCTCGCCTGTTTGTTTACAATTCAGACGCTTTCCGTTGTAGAGATTTATTTAACTAGTAAACTGACTGAAAAATTTCTCATTACTGTTTGTGTTTATTCGCTTAACATTCAAGGTGGCGAAACCAGTATGTAGATTTATGTGTTGTAAACCTTCGCGTGGGAAATATGCTGGGTTTACGTAGCCCCTGCGTGACGGACTTATTTCTTCGTGAGGAGAAAGCTGCATCAAGTATTATAACTTATGGAATTTGTAGAATCTAGAATCATTGAGTTATAGTTGCATCTAGTTACATACCATGTTGGCGTTATGGAATGCTGATGGCTGCTAATATACATATGTCGGATGTAATTGCATTAATTAACTATATCTGAGTTGTATTATGTTTAATATATTACAAAAGTTACTTTTAAATGTCCGTCACACAGGCGCAGCGCAAACAAAGCAGATTTCCCACATATACAACGTATTTTCAATTTCCTCAAAAAGTAAAAGTTCAATGAGTACAATATATGGTATTTATGCTTCAAATATAATGTGCTTCATAATATAACAGCTTCTTGCTAATATGACATGAGTAGGAATGGGCAAAATACAAATATCTCAGTTAATAATCAAGATAGTCTAAATACATTCATTGCAACATTTATAGAGCATTACATTTGCAATAAAATTGGTTCTATACCATTTTTCGATCCGACGCATAATAATGCAGATATTAAGAATTTTTGAAATTTCTCCCCTCTAACCCCCCCCCCACTAGTCGAATTTCAGTCATTAACGAACTTGACCTTTCTTTTTAGATTAAAGGATAAAATATCGAGTTTGGTAACGGCTGAAATCGGACCAGTGGTAGGGGGGTGGTGTTAAGAGGGGAGACTTTGGAAAATTCGAAATATCTCCGTTACTAAACGTCGGGTCGAAAACTTTTATAGAACCAATCTTAATGTGAATTAAATGTACTATAAATACTGTTATACACATTTATTCTCTATCTTGAAAATTAACCGAGATATTTGCATTTTGCAGACTTCAACAAGCCCCCCCCTTCTAGTTATGTTACTTAAACAATACTCTTTTATATGATACACCACATTATTCGAATGTTAAATACCAAATATTGTTGATTCCCCCCCCCCACCTTCTTTAGTTTTTGGACTATTAAAATTTGAGTTAATAAAATATAAATTATAATGCTCTAGCAGTCGCAATTTTTGTTTGATCGTTACCAAACTCGATATTTAATCATTTTATGTAAAAAGAAAGATCTAGTTCGTTAATGGCGAAATCGGACCAGTGTGGGTTTGATCCCCCTCCTCCTTCTTTTGTTCTTCAATTACTAAAATGTGAGTGATTGAGATAAAAATGATTCTGTTTCAGTATAAATTTCAGTACTACATATTGTAAATAGTGAGCGGTAATGTTAATATATTATTTTCAGATATATATCAGTAATTGTTTTTCTTTCCGGTAAAGAATATCTGTTCAGCTCTGAGTGGCTGGCAGACTAGTTTATTTGCAATTCAGAGGCCGTTTCCGTTGGGAGCTTATTAAAATTTACTGAAAGATTTCTCAATGCCATTTGCATTGTAACACGGTGGTATTTAGTGTTGCCAGTATGAAGATATCTCTGTTGTAATACTTCCCGTGGGAAATCTGCTTAGTTTACGCAATCCCTGCTTGACGGACTTTTTAATAGTGGAAAATACTTATTGTTAAAAATCCTACTCTAGCACCCTATATAATAAGATCATTTTCTTTGAGGGGAATCACCTAAAACCTACAGATATCTATCCATAATGAGATGGATATTAATCATTAAAGAGAAACCTTGACCACTAAAAAAATGTTAGCAGATTATCTTTAAGGGAATTCAGTTATTGAAGTTCTCCTGATGACGCGATTATATATATATATATATATATATATATATATATATATATATACATATATATATATATATATATATCGACAATTCCGTTACTATACGTCGGATCGAACAATTGTATAGAACTAATCTTATTGCAGATTACATTTACTCTAAAACTTCATACCGGATGTTTACTAAGAATTAGAGAATATATCGGAAGTAGACATAAGAAATATGTCATACTCTGAGGAGGGAAGTTTCCTTAGCTTTCGCAGCGACTGTGGACTTTTCCCATTTGTAGATTGGCCCAACTTTAATGATTGATGTCCTATAGCGGCTGAATGATTCTTCGTCTAGAGCCTAAAGCTTCTTAGATCTGCTTTGAGACTGTTTGTGAAGGAGTTGCAACTATTCCTTTGGATCAAAATGAAATGGATGTCGGTGTGCGATAGAGAGCAACATGTCAAAGAGAAGTTTGGTTGAGCGACCACCAAGAGAAAGGCATGCAGGGATTGGCTTCAAGCCCTTTCAACTTATATACAACTTCTGTTTGTCTGCCTCTTTCATCAAATCCATCAAGGTAAACCAGATTATTCTAAGGGGAAATAAACTATTTAATTCAATTTAACCAATCTCATTTGCTAACAAGGCTATGGCTGTTCTCGAAAACAAAAAGTCCGTCAGGCAGGGGCTGTGTAAACTAAGCAGATTTCCCACGCAAAGGTTTACAATAGATAAATATACATACTGGTAACACCATAGCGAATATTAATGAATAAATACAAACTGTAATGAAAAATCTTTCAGATAGAAATTAATAACTCGACAGCGGAAAGCGTCTGAATTGTAAACGAACAACAGGCCAGGCAACCTGAATTCTAGACCGGATATAAAAACCATTAATGAAATATATCTCAATATAACATATTAATATTATTGAAAACTATTTACTTTAGCTAGTGCTATAATTTGTAAGGAATCAGTATAATTTTGATCTCAATTATTTAAATTTTAGTAATCCAAGAGCAAAAGAAAGGAGGGGATCAACAGAACGTGTTTGCATATATCACACAAAGTAAAAGTTCAATGAAAACAATATTCCTTATTTAACCTTGTAATGAAGAGGTTCAAGATGTAACAGCTTATTATTAATATAACATGAGTAGGAGTGGGGGTTTACTGAAATTGGAAAACTATAAAATCCAATTATCTCGGTTAATATTCATGATATAGAAAATATGTATAGAACAATATTTATAGATCCTTTAATGTTCAATAAGATTGGTTCTTCACAATTTTTCGATCCGACGTATAGTAACGGAGATATTTCGAATTTTCAAAATTTCCCCTCTAAACCCCCCCCCTCCCGTTTGTCCGATTTCAGCAATTAACACACATGATCTTCCTTTTTACATAAAACGATTAAATATGGAGTTTGGTAACGATCAAACAGAAATTGCGACCTCTAGAGCGTTAAAGGTTAAAATTCTCGTTTACTCCTGGATAGGATCGATGGACATTTGATTAAATTTTTCTAAGATCACGACATAGCAACCGACCTCAATAGCTGATTTCCCTTCGGGGAAATCTGCTAAAATTCTACACTCGTCTTTGTTACTTATAATTATTGAGGAAATTGAGTTCATTTTGTTATTCTATATAGTTCAGGTTCAATAATTCAGATGTATTAAATATTTTTAATTTCCCTCAAGGGAAATCAGCTATTGTGGTCGTACTCATGACGCGATTTTCAAAACATTCCCTCAAATGTCCAACGATCCTACCTAGGAGATGACGGGAATGAGGTCCACTCAAAATATTTGGACACATATATATATATATATATATATATATATATATATATATATATATATATATATATATAGTTTGGAAACCTCCTCATTTTCGTCATCTCCTGGGTAGGATAGATTTACAATTGAAGAAAAATTTTGAATATCGCGTTATGAGTACGACCTTAATAGCTGATTTCCCTTAAGGATCAGATATAGACATATATGTATATAATGTATTTGTCAGTTAACGCTCTAGCGGTCGCATTTTTTTTTATCATTACCAACCTCCGATATTTAATCGTTTTATGTAAAAAAAATGATCAATCTCCTTAATGGCTGAAGTCTGACCAATGGGCGGGGGGACTTTGCAACGCCCCAGCTACTTTTGAGCGTTTAATGGAACGTGTGCTAAAGGGTCTCAATTGGAAGACATGCTTGGTGTATCTAGATGACATAATCGTTATGATGAAGACTTTTGAAGAACATCTTAAAAACCTGGATGAAGTATTTAGTCGCATAACAGCAGCTGGGCTGAAGTTAAGCATAAAGAAATGTGCTCTGTTTCAGAAAGAGGTCAAATACTTGGGACATCGGGTAACAGCAGAGGGCATCTCCACTGACGAGGACAAAATACGGGCAGTAAAGGACTGGCCTCGACCACGAAATCTTCACGAGCTGCGTAGCTTCCTGGGGCTTTGCACATACTACAGGAGATTTGTGCCAAACTTCGCTCAGGTAGCTGCCAGCTTGCACGAGCTAACCAAAAAGTCGCGACCATACCACTGGAGTGAGGCAGCGGAAGATGCGTTCCAGAAGCTCAAGGAGCTCTTGTGCACAGCACCAGTCCTTGCCTATCCAATCGCTGGACAGAAGTTCATAATTGATACGGACGCCAGTGGCTATGGAATAGGAGGAGTACTTTCTCAAGTAGTTAATGGAGCAGAAAGAGTCATTGGCTACTACAGCAGGGTACTCTCCAAGCCCGAAAGAAATTATTGTGTTACCCGACGGGAGCTTCTGGCAGTGTTGGAGTGCGGCAAACATTACCACAAATACTTGTATGGTCAACACTTCACCTTAAGAACAGACCACTCGGCACTACGTTGGCTGCTGCAGTTCAAGAACCCAGAAGGTCAGCTGGCACGATGGATTGAACGTCTGCAGAGCTATGATTTCAGCATCGAGCATCGAAAAGGTGGGAAACACAGTAACGCTGATGCCCTTTCAAGACGGCCTTGTAACATAGAATGCAAACATTGTACTAAAGCCGAGAAAGAGGAAAGCGTGATTGATGTGCGACTTATCCGAATTGGCTCAGACGAGGACTGGTCGAAGGCTCAGAAAGATGACCCGATTCTGGCGAAGATTATATCGGCTAAGGAATGCAACAGAAAACCAACCCGAAATGAGACATCAGCTAAAACGTTTATTACTGGTTTTGGTAAATAAAAACGTAACAATATGTTATATCCTGATATATTTCATTTAATTTTTTCGTTCCGGTGAGTGGTTTGCAAACCTGTTTGTTTACATTTCAGACGCTTCCTGTCGTGAGGTTTCTTATTATCGTTTGTATTTATTCACTTAATATTAAAGGTGGTGCAGTGTTACTAGTATATAGATCATTATTTATTGTTAAATTTCTCAAGGGAAATCTGCTTAGTTCACGCGTGACTGCCTTTTTTTTTTTAAAAAGTTTGTCCTAATATTTCCTTAGAAATGCCCTTCTTTATTTTTTAAGTTATCAATGTACAGAGTTATTGGTTAATGCTGAGGTTTTCGTTGCACGCAATGCTTTTGGTTTTAAAGCAGGTCTATAATGTCTAGAATTTGAATTCCACGACAGTGATTTTTTATAATTGGTATTTTTAGTTATATGAAAAACAATTTACAATTTTGTATCCTAGAATTCATTCGCCTAGAAATTTAACGTGGTCTACTATTTTAATTCTCTGATAATTAATTTCGCTGCATGAGTTATTGATGGTTGTTAAAATTTTAGTATCTTCAAATGCGAATGTCAAATCTTTAAGAATTCTGATGTGATCCCAGTCCTCCAAAACAATCGTTTATTATTCTTTCCGACAATTTGTTTGAGAAATTGGTCTATCATTTGGTGTATATTTGCCATCATTTACCAGTTTAACTGTTGGGGCGATTGATTCGTTGGAGACTTGCAGGCGTTAGCTACGACTCTCAAATATATTATTCAAGGATAAAATAAAGGGCTTCTCCTTTCTGAAATTGTAAATGCCCCAAATGGAAAAGTAATTGACGTAATTTGATATGCGGTCAATATTAGATTTTAATTATTTATTCAATTCATTTAATCAATGGCAGAAATAAAAGAATTTATCAAGACGGAAACTGTTAAATAATGTCCAGCAATTGAGTACATGCATATTTTACTAAATTACCACTATTACTAATTGCCTTGGTAGTTTTTGCCGGCGACGCAATGTCTCCATTGATAAACATATTTATAAATCATTTAAGAAAAATAATTGGTCATCAAGGTTGTATAAAAGTCAGTAGCTCCACTTAAATTACTATAGTCGTTGAAGAGGAGATACTGGCCATTCATTGCCATGGAGAACAATTGACAAAATACGGATACTATTACGTCCACCAGCCAGCCATAATGTAGATATTATGACCTCCACCAGCCAGCCATAATGTAGATATTATATCCTCCACCAGCCAGCCATAACATAGATATTATGACCTCCACCAGCCAGCCATAACATAGATATTATGACCTCCACAAGGCAGCCATAATATAGATATTATGTCCTCCACCAGCCAGCCATAAATCAGATATTATGACCTCCACCAGCCAGCAATAATATAGATATTATGACCTCCACCAGCCAGCCATAACATAGAGGTTATGACCTCCACAAGGCAGCAATAATATAGATATTATGTCCTCCACCAGCAAGCCATAATGTAGATATTATGACCTCCATCTGCCAGCTATAATATAGATATTATGTCCTCCACCAGCAAGCCATAATATAGATATTATGACCTCCACCAGCCAGCCATAATATAGATATTATGTCCTCCACCAGCCAGCCATAACATAGATATTATATCCTCCACCAGCCAGCCATAATTATGACCTCCACCAGCAAGACATAACATAGATATTATGACCTCCACCAGCCAGCCATAACATAGATATTATGACCTACACCAGCCGGCCATAACATAGATATTATGACCTCCACCAGCCGGCCATAACATAGATATTATGACCTACACCAGCCGGCCATAACATAGATATTATGACCTCCACCAGCCAGCCATAACATAGATATTATGACCTCCACCAGCCAGCCATAACATAGGTATTATGTCCTCCACCAGCCAGCCATAACATAGATATTATGACCTCCACCAGCCAGCCATAACATAGATATTATGACCTCCACCAGCCCGCCATAACATAGATATTATGACCTCCACCAGCCAGCCATAACATAGATATTATGACCTACACCAGCCGGCCATAACATAGATATTATGACCTCCACCAGCCAGCCATAACATAGATATTATGACCTCCACCAGCCGGCCATAACATAGATATTATGACCTACACCAGCCGGCCATAACATAGATATTATGACCTACACCAGCCGGCCATAACATAGATATTATGACCTCCACCAGCCAGATATAACATAGATATTATGACCTCCACCAGCCAGCCATAACATAGGTATTATGTCCTCCACCAGCCAGCCATAATATAGATGCTATGACCTTCACCAGCCAGCCATATTATAGTTATTATGACCTCCAACAACCAGCCATAACATAGATATTATGACCTCCACCAGCCAGCCATAACATAGATATTATGACCTCCACAAGGCAGCAATAATATAGATATTATGACCTCCACCAGCCAGCCACAATGTAGATATTATGACCCCCACCAGTCACCAATTATGTAGATATTATGACCTCCATCTGCCAGATATAATATAGATATTATGACCTCCACCAGCCAGCCATAACATAGATATTATGACCTCCACAAGGCAGCAATAATATAGATATTATGACCTCCACCAGCCAGCCATAACATAGATATTATGACCTCCACAAGGCAGCAATAATATAGATATTATGACCTCCACCAGACAGCCATAATGTAGATATTATGACCTCTACCAGCCAGCCATAACATAGATATTATGACCTCCATCTGCCAGATATAATAAAGATATTATGTCCTCCACCAGTCACCAATTATGTAGATATTATGACCTCCATCTGCCAGATATAATATAGATATTATGACCTCTACCCGCTAGCCATGACATAGATATTATGACCTCCACAAGCCAGCCATAATATAGATATTATGTCCTCCACCAGCAAGCCATAATGTAGATATTATGACCTCCACCAGCCGGCCATAACATAGATATTATGACCTCCACCAGCCAGCCATAACATAGATATTATGTCCTCCACCAGCCAGCCATAACATAGATATTATGACCTCCACCAGCCAGCCATAACATAGATATTATGACCTCCACCAGCCAGCCATAACATAGATATTATGACCTCCACAAGGCAGCAATAATATAGATATTATGTCCTCCACCAGCAAGCTATAATATAGATATTATGACCTACACCAGCCAGCCATAAAATAGATATTATGTCCTCCACCAGCAAGCCATAACATAGATATTATGACCTCCACCAGCCAGCCATAACATAGATATTATGACCTCCACCAGCCAGCCATAACATAGATATTATGACCTCCACCAGCCAGCCATAACATAGATATTATGACCTCCACCAGCCAGCCATAACATAGATATTATGTCCTCCACCAGCCAGCCATAACATAGATATTATGACCTCCACCCGCTAGCCATAACATAGATATTATGACCTACACCAGCCGGCCATAACATAGATATTATGACCTCCACCAGCCAGCCATAACATAGATATTATGACCTCCACCAGCCAGCCATAACATAGATATTATGACCTACACCAGCCGGCCATAACATAGATATTATGACCTCCACCCGCTAGACATAACATAGATATTATGACCTACACCAGCCGGCCATAACATAGATATTATGACCTCCACCAGCCAGCCATAACATAGGTATTATGTCCTCCACCAGCCAGCCATAACATAGATATTATGACCTCCACCCGCTAGCCATAACATAGATATTATGACCTACACCAGCCGGCCATAACATAGATATTATGACCTACACCAGCCGGCCATAACATAGATATTATGACCTACACCAGCCGGCCATAACATAGATATTATGACCTCCACCAGCCAGATATAACATAGATATTATGACCTCCACCAGCCAGCCATAACATAGGTATTATGTCCTCCACCAGCCAGCCATAATATAGATGCTATGACCTTCACCAGCCAGCCATATTATAGTTATTATGACCTCCAACAACCAGCCATAACATAGATATTATACCCTCCACCAGCCAGCCATAACATAGATATTATATCCTCCACCAGCCAGCCATAACATAGATATTATATCCTCCACTAGCCATCCATAATATAGATGCTATGACCTTCACCAGCCAGCCATATTATAGTTATTATGACCTCCAACAACCAGCCATAATATAGATATTATGACCTTTGAAAATATAAGTACAAGCTACACCTCGGATTTTTTTGGAAATTTTTCGGGACGCACTGAAGTAATAAAAATTTTTATTTTGAGTTTTGAATAATCGTTTTATTATAAACCATAGTGTGTTACATGTCGAATGAATGGCCTTGACTAACAGAGTAAAATGGGCACCACTGACATCTTCCTAGCTCAATTAGAAGTTTCTAGATTTCAAGATATATCAGATGATTTTATGAAAACATTAGGAAACCATATTTCGAAACTTTATCCAGCTTGAAATTTGATATTGTTCTTTTTTTTTCACTTCCTACTACCAGTATACAAAATTTTAGGTAATTCTAAAATGGTCATTAAATATTTTTAATTTAAAATGTGTTGAACTGGTATAGACTCATAAGGCAATATCTCGACGAAATTTGTTGTCGTGTAAAAAAGCGAGAAATAATGAAAACAAAAAAGATATCTGTCATGCAAGGGATCCGTTAAACTAAGCAGGTATCCCAAGTTTGACGTATAGACATATATTTATATATATATATATATATATAATATATATATAATATATATTTATATATATACCCCATTTTCTCGATCACCTGAGTATGATCGATGGACATTGAAGGGAAATCTGCAAATAAATATAGGTTTAAACTCAATATGATTATTTAATTTGTTATTTAGGAGGCGGGGGTCTTGAGGTGACATTTTCGAAACTTCGAAATATCTCTGTTAATATAGGTCGGATCGAAAAATTGTATAGAACCAATCTTATTAAAACTTAAATTTATTATAAATTTGGTTATGTACGTTTATTCTTTGTATATACCGAGATATTTGCATTTTCCAGTTTTCATCCATCAGCAAACCCCCACTTCTACTCATGTTCCATAAGCAACACTCATTTATGTCATAAACCACATTATTCGAAGCTTAAATCGAACCACTTCATTACAAGATTAAATCACACATTTATATATATATATATATATATATATATATATATATATATATATATATATATAACAAACAAACAAAACAAGCTGCCCTCCTTCTAAAATAAAATTGTATCCTCTGTCTTTTATTTCTTTCGTGTCTGTTTGTTTGTTACCTTTTCACGCATAAACAGCTGAACCGAATTTTATGGAACTTGGTATGTATATTACTACTAACCCAACTTAGACTTTAGGCTATGTTAATATTCTTTGAGACGAACAGGAGTAGGGGTTATAAGGGAGGGCTGAAATTAAAAATAGCGATATTTCGTTTCTTATTGCATTTTCGGCAATTATGCACATAACAAAAGTTGTTTATTTTAGCAGATTTCCCTTAAGGGAAATCAGCTATTGTGGTCGTACTCATGACGCGAGTTTCGAAAAATTTCTTCAAATGTCCATCGATCCTACCCAGGAGATGACGAAAATGAGGTCCGTTCAAAATTATATATATATATATATATATTTATTATATATATATATATATATATATATATATATATATATATATGTCTGTTAACGCTCTAGCGGTCGCAATTTTCGTTTGATCGTTACCAAACTCGATATTTAAACGATTTATGTAAAAATAAAGATCAAGTTTGTTAATGGCTGAAATCGGACTAGAGGGAGGGGGGGTTTAGAGGGGGGATTTTATTAAATTCAAAATATCTCCGGTATTATGCATCGGATCAAAAAATTGTATAAAACCAATCGTATTGCAAATTAAAATTACTATAAATATTGTTATATACATTTATTCTCTATCTTGAATATTAACCGAGATATTTGCATTTTTTTGAAGTCTGTGGTCGGGTATAGTTCGGATTATTTCGGCGGTTTCCGTAACTGCTCGGCTCAGTTGGAAGCTTCTTCTAACCTTACCTGTCGTTTCTAACCTTACCTTACCTTCGTTACTTTGTGAGATTTATGCAAATACGTTCTGTTCATCCGCCCCCCCCCTTCTTTAGTTCTTGGACTACTAAAATTTGAGTTATTAAAATACAAATTATTCTTACGATTCAGAAGCTGTTTCAGTTCTGAATTTATTTTAATTAACTGAAAGATTTCTCATTACCGTTTGTATTTAATCACGGTGGTGTTGTGTTACCAGTATGCAGATTTCTCTATTATAAAACCTCACGTGGGAAATCTGCTTAGTTTACGCAGCCCCTGCGTGACGGACTTTTTTTGTAATTAGGCTACTAAAATTTGACTGATTGAGATAAAAATTATTCTAATTATTAGTAATTTACAGTACTAGATATACTAAATAGTTTTCAAAATTATTTATATGGTATACTCAGATATATTTCTGTGATTATTTTCCTTTCCGATGAAGGATCTATCTATTCATCTCTGCGCGGTTCCAGACCTGTTTGTTTACAATTCAGACGCTTTCCGTTGGTAGTTTATTAATATTGACTAAACATTTCTCATTACCGTTGGTATTTATTCACTTAATATTAAAGGTGGTATTAAGTATTACCAGCATGTAGGTTTATCTGTTGTAAAACTTCGGGTTGGGAAATCTGCCTAGCTACGCAGCCTCTGCGTGACAGCCCTTTTGGTCATCTCCTGGGTAGGATCGATGGGAGTTTGAAGTCATTTTTCGGAAATCGCGTCATGAGTTCGACCTCAACAGCTGATTTCTCCTAAAGTAAATCGGCAATAGTTTTAGAGTAAATAATAAACGTTTGACTCACTCGAAGAACTCAGTTGCAGGGCTGACCGAATTGTTGGTCTGCGGTCTGGAGAATACCGGCGTGCAGTTGGGTGTGTTCCACGGGTTGTTGCAGCTGGTCCAAGGTAGTTCGCTCCGGAAGCTAGCAACGAGGTAGTAAACAGCCCAGCCTATGATGGTGTTGTAATACATGCCCATGTACACATCCAGCAGGCAGATGGCGTAACCAACACCTGAAATACAATATTACAATATGTATACTTTGTCTGCGACTTTCAAAATGTAACCTATATAAATTCTGTACTATATGCTATACGGTTGCTAGCCAATGGAGCATATGCTATACGGTTGCTAGCCAATGGAGCATATGCTATATGGTTGCTAGGCAATGGAGCATATGCTATACGGTTGCTAGGCAATGGAGCATATGCTATACGGTTGCTAGGCAATGGAGCATATGCTATATGGTTGCTAGGCAATGGAGCATATGCTATACGGTTGCTAGGCAATGGAGCATATGCTATACGGTTGCTAGCCAATGGAGCATATGCTATACGGTTGCTAGGCAATGGAGCATATGCTATACGGTTGCTAGCCAATGGAGCATATGCTATATGGTTGCTAGCCAATGGAGCATATGCTATACGGTTGCTAGGCAATGGAGCATATGCTATATGGTTGCTAGGCAATGGAGCATATGCTATACGGTTGCTAGCCAATGGAGCATATGCTATACGGTTGCTAGCCAATGGAGCATATGCTATACGGTTGCTAGGCAATGGAGCATATGCTATACGGTTGCTAGCCAATGGAGCATATGCTATACGGTTGCTAGCCAATGGAGCATATGCTATATGGTTGCTAGGCAATGGAGCATATGCTATACGGTTGCTAGGCAATGGAGCATATGCTATACGGGTGCTAGCCAATGGAGCATATGCTGTACGGTTGCTAGCCAATGGAGCATATGCTGTATGGTTGCTAGCCAATGGAGCATATGCTATACGGTTGCTAGGCAATGGAGCATATGCTATATGGTTGCTAGCCAATGGACCATATGCTATACGGTTGCTAGCCAATGGAGCATATGCTATATGGTTGCTAGCCAATGGAGCATATGCTATACGGTTGCTAGGCAATGGAGCATATGCTATATGGTTGCTAGCCAATGGAGCATATGCTATACGGTTGCTAGCCAATGGAGCATATGCTATATGGTTGCTAGCCAATGGAGCATATGCTATACGGTTGCTAGCCAATGGAGCATATGCTATATGGTTGCTAGCCAATGGAGCATCTGCTATACGGTTGCTAGCCAATGGAGCATATGCTATATGGTTGCTAGCCAATGGAGCATATGCTATACGGTTGCTAGGCAATGGAGCATATGCTATATGGTTGCTAGCCAATGAAACCTACTCTTACTGTAACCTTGTTAATAAACCTGAACATGAATAATGGCGTTAATCAACCTGTTAGTTATTAATATTACAGTGTAAGGTAATATCCTGTTAGTTATTAATATTACAGTGTAAGGTAATATCCTGTTAGTTATTAATATTACAGTGTAAGGTAATATCCTGTTAGTTATTAATATTACAGTGTAAGGTAATATCCTGTTAGTTATTAATATTACAGTGTAAGGTAATATCCTGTTAGTTATTAATATTACAGTGTAAGGTAATATCCTGTTAGTTATTAATATTACAGTGTAAGGTAATGTCCTGTTGTTATTAATATTACAGTGTAAGGTAATATCCTGTTAGTTATTAATATTACAGTGTAAGGTAATATCCTGTTAGTTATTAATATTACAGTGTAAGGTAATATCCTGTTAGTTATTAATATTACAGTGTAAGGTAATATCCTGTTAGTTATTAATATTACAGTGTAAGGTAATATCCTGTTAGTTATTAATATTACAGTGTAAGGTAATATCCTGTTAGTTATTAATATTACAGTGTAAGGTAATATCCTGTTAGTTATTAATATTACAGTGTAAGGTAATATCCTGTTAGTTATTAATATTACAGTGTAAGGTAATATCCTGTTAGTTATTAATATTACAGTGTAAGGTAATATCCTGTTAGTTATTAATATTACAGTGTAAGGTAATATCCTGTTAGTTATTAATATTACAGTGTAAGGTAATATCCTGTTAGTTATTAATATTACAGTGTAAGGTAATATCCTGTTAGTTATTAATATTACAGTGTAAGGTAATATCCTGTTAGTTATTAATATTACAGTGTAAGGTAATATCCTGTTAGTTATTAATATTACAGTGTAAGGTAATATCCTGTTAGTTATTAATATTACAGTGTAAGGTAATATCCTGTTAGTTATTAATATTACAGTGTAAGGTAATATCCTGTTAGTTATTAATATTACAGTGTAAGGTAATATCCTGTTAGTTATTAATAATCAAGATATTCAAGAAATGTATGTATATGTATATATATATATATATATATATATATATGTATGTATATATATATATACACACACATATACGAGTATATATATTCTATTTTTGAGGCTGCATCGCTGGGAAGTATCGTTTTTGTGAGGACTTGGGCTATCTGCTCCAGCGGTTGGAATTTTTGATGATCTTCAAATTTTCGATGGAAATGCGCTATAAATATATACATATTAGTACATAACATTTTCAATAAGATTTATTCTATACAATTTTTCGATCCGACGCATAACAACGGAGATATTTCGAAATTCTTCCCCTCTAAACTACCCTTCGACTGGTCCGTTTATTCCTTTGTACAAAAAACGTCTAAATATCGTGTTTAGTACCGATCAGAAAATTGCGACCTCTAGAGCGTTACCAGAAAAATATTAGCGGATTTCCTTTAAGGGAAATCAGCTATTGAGGTCGTACTCATGACGTGATTTTCGAATTGTTTCTTTAAATGTCCGTCCATCCTACCTAGGGATGATGAAAATGAGGTCCGTTCAAAATTGTATATATATATACTAGCTCAGATACCCGGCTTCGCTCGGGAATGAGGCTGAATGGTGATGGTATTTTTTTGGGAATGACAATATTTTGACATTTCCCCATCCCAATGTTTAAGGTTTATACCCGACTATGCTATGGATTTGGTAATAATAAAATTAATTATTTATGTAAGACTTCACTGTCTTCCATATTGTCATATTTCCCGTCTCCTGTGCATTTTGCATAGATTTGAATTATTAAGGAGGTAAGGTTCCTGGTAGTTCATATTGGAAAGAATTGTTGAGCATATTAATATTTCTACTCAAATTACTTGGTTCATACATTTTTCACGAAAAAATGTATAAAGTAAAAGTTACTCTAAATAACAAAGTAAATAATTTTTGTTATGCACAAGTTTGTCGAAAAACAAATAGACAATGAAATGTAACGAATTTTTTTTTTTCAGGCTTCCCTTATAACCCCCACTCCCGTTCGAATCTAAAAATTTTAATATAGCTTATAATCATGGAATAATTAAAGCTAATTGACATACCGAGTTTTGTTAATTTCGGTTCAATCTTTAGTGAACAATAAAATTGTTGGGTCCCGCTAAAGTTTTAGTGTATATCTCGTTTATACTTTGTTATAAGACAAAAATGAATATAACAAAGTTATTATAAATAACAAAATAAACAACTTTTGTATATTTGTAGAAAAACCAATAGAAAACGAAATACCGCTATTTTTAAATTCAGGCGTCTCTTACAACCCCCACTCCAGCCCGTCCCTAGAAATGTTGGTACAGCTTATTATAATGGAGGCATTAGTGCCAATACACATACCGAGTTTTATTTAGTTTGGTTGAATCTCTTGTGTCAAATTAAATTGTTCACTTCCGCTATAGGTTTTAGCGTATATCTCGTTTATAAATCGGTATACGAAAAAAATGTATATAACAAAGGTTACTCTGAATAACAAAATAAACAACTTTTGTTATATTCATATTTTCCGAAAAACCAATAGGAAACGAAATATCGCTATTTTTAATTTCAGGCATCCCTTATAACCCCCGCTCCTGTTCATCTCAGAGAATTTTAATATAGCCTAAAGTCTAAGTTGGGTTAGTAGTAATATACATACCAAGTTTCAAAAAATTCGGTTCAGCCGTTTATGCGTGAAAAGGTAACAAACAAACATTCACGAAATAAAATGCAGTTATGGTGCCTATGACATGTGAAACGAAAAGTTATCGTGAAATTTCGCGAAAAAAATCAATGTACAGACAGAGGTTAAAATTTTATATATATATATATATATATATATATATATATATATATATATTGTTGGTCAGTTACCGCTCTAGGGGTGGAAACGTTTTTCCATTATTACCAAACTCAATAGTCGTTTTATGTAAAATGAATGATCAAGTTGGTTAATGGCTGAAATCGGAAAAGGGGGAGGTGGGTGGTTAGAAAAGGAGAAATGTGAAAATTAGAAATATCTCCGTTACAATAAGTCGGTTCGAAAAAAACGTTTAGAAACAATCTTATTGCACTTTCAATGTAATATAATATCGTTATATACATTTATTCTCTATTTTGAAAATGAAATCGAACCAGTGGAAGGGTTTTTTTTAAAAATTCGAAATATCTCCGTTACTGTACCTCAGATCGAAAAGATGTATAAATCCAATCTTATTGCAAATAAAATTTACTATAAATATTGTCATATACGTATATTCACTATCTTGAATATTAATCGAGATATTTTTATTTTTCAGTTTTAAACCTTCAACAAACCCTCCCCCCCTTCTAGTCAAGTTACTTAAACAATACTTTTTTATATAATAAACCACATTATTCGAGGCTTAAATACCAAATATTGTTTTCAGGAGATCTTTATTATACGATATACATGCAAATATGCTCAAGGGACTAGTTCTTGGACTACTAAAATTTGATTGATTGAGATAAAAAGTATTCTGATTCATTATAAATTGCAGTACTAGATGTAGTATGTAGTTCTTAATAAAATTGATATGTTATATTCTGATATAATTCAGGAATTGATCTTCTTTCTCGTGTGAGGTTGGCAGACCTGTTTCTTATTATCGTTTGTATTTATTCATTTAATATTCACGATGGTGTTTTGTTACCAGTATGTAGATTTATCTATTGTTATACTTCACTAGCGAAAGCTGCTTAGTTTACGCAGCCCCTGCGTGACAGAGTTTTTTTATTATAAACTCTTTCTGTTTCGTGGTCGAAGAGGCTTCCCATAAAAAGAGCTATGTGGAGATGTGTTTTGGGGTGGGTTCCCATTGAAAAGAAGTATAGGGAGACGCCCCTTCGCCCCATTTGTGAATTTGAGAGAGTGGAGTGTATAGTAAAAGGAGGGTGGTGTAAATAATAAAGAATGAATGGATATAATAAAATATAATGAAGTAATATTAATAATGAGAACAAATAATGAGATGAAATTGTTAGGACTCTGGACCTTTTAATGATTAACGATAATTCCAATTGGTGAGCAGCTGTGGGTTGGTTGGAGCTGGTTGCAGAATAATGTCCGTTATTGGGTTGTGCGAGTTGGCTTCGATGTGAATCGAGGTTGTTGCATAAATGTGAGTACTCACTTTATTTATTGTTCGTGCTTCTTCTCCTCCTTGGTTCTTCCCTGCTTCATCACCCGACGGGCCCTTTTACGCCTACTCTTGCATTTTGAGGGGGGTTTCACCTCGATGATGAGAGCTTTCCTATTCGTGCCGCACTAGACCCTGTTCACGTCTTCTTGCCCTTTCCTGTCGACCTCCCTCGTGGCTGGATGCACTGGCAGCGAGGTTCCCAGTCCAGGACGAGGATGAGTGGACGCTGGATGACGTCATCGATGTAGCGCGCCTGCTTCACTCTTCGCGGAGTTCCACGAACACTTTCCTAGATCTGCACTCCCACGTCGAGAACCATACATATCATGATCAACATATTATTTGTTTATCGCAGAATAATTTTCTTTAAAGCTATTTTGTATCCTTCCAATTGCATCGTAAAAGTAGAGGTCGAATCTTGTCGATATTAGAACTTTAAACGACAGAGAGAATTAATTTCATCCTTCGTCAGAAACTCCGAGATAGTTGCTCCCTTCCGAAGTCCATTTCTCTACAAATGTTAATCAAACATTGATGGCTGGTGAGCTGATTGTTCTCCGGTATAATGAGACAATACTTGGTTAAATGAAATGCTCTTCTTGCTTAACGTAGATCAATGCTCTCATCACGTATTCCCTTTAGGGGCGATTAAATTAAAGATCAGAAAGATCTACAATGCCAACCGATGTATATGTAGGTAGGTTAGTCAGTAATTATGTATATGTACGTGTATATATACATACATATATATATATATATATATATATATATATATATATATATATATATATATATATACACTCGCGGAAAAAAAAAAACGGCGCACCTACATTTTCGTCTACAATTTCTCAACTAAGTATACCAAAAATCATACCGATTTTTTTTTTTTATTTATTATTTTATCTAAGAATTTATATAGGTACTGGGTAAAATAGAGAAAACCCAAAAAACAAATGATGTAAGCGCACAATAAAATTTAATACACAAAAAGTAATTTTGGTAAAACAACAAAATAAAAAAATTTTTGTATGATTTCAAAACAAAAATTATGGGAATTTCTTTTACCTCGGTTTAGTACCGTGTGTTACCCTCTAGCTTGAATCACCGCCGAACTGTCAGAGCCAGACGTGTACTAATGAAACGTGGATTACAGAATTCAGCAGTCCAACATCTCCAACATAATTCTTTGGGATCCTAATACCACTTCGGATTATTGACAAGAAAGTGTTAAGGTACATATAGCGTCATGATAAAACCAGTAGCACGACTGATCACTGATAAATGTAGTATTATGTTTAAAAATGTAGGTGCGCCGTTTTTTTTGTCCGCGAGTTTATATATATATATATATATATATATATATATATATATATATATATATATATATACCAACTAAGATACCCGGCTTCGCTCGGGAATTCATTTGAGGTTTAATGATGATGGTTTTTTTGTTTGCAAGTTTTTACTTTTCACAATATTTTAACATTTCCCGATGTATACCCGTCCTTGCTGTGGATTTGTTATTAATAAAATTATTAAGTCTGACTTCACTGTCCACAATATTTTTATATTTCCTGTCTCCTGTGCATGTATTTTGTTTCATATATAATTCATAATCATAGAAAGTATACTGTCCGACAAACTATGTTTGAATTAAACTTCCTTTCCCTTGATACGGTGCAAAGACCAACAGTGACTGAAAACCGAACAGAAAATATAATATCCCGAATTTTTATTTCAGCCTTCTCTTATAACCCCTCCCCCCCCACCTCCCGTTTGAGCACCTACCTTTGAACCTAAAAAATTTAATATAGCTTATAATCGTTTAAGAATTATTGCTAATTCACATGCCATATATATTAGGCACCAACGGTTGTTGGCGTGGAAGGGATACTACCCCTTTCCCACCATGATATTGTAACATTATTATGTATTTGTACAGAAGATTAATTACATAATATATTCTTATACATAGTTAATTGTTTAAAAATTAGAAAATGTATTATTTATTTTGTAATTCCTATTTTGCTATATTAAAATATAAGTACATATATTCCGTTGCCTAAAATATTTAAATTATTTTGGTTTCGCTTCGTTCTAATTTTTGTTTCTGAGTTGGATACTGTAAGATTATTTAATTCCTATGTTGTCTTTCTTTATTGTTGTTTATTGGTCTTTTATTTTATCCTTATTTGTTATGTTAAACAATTAATTTTACTTTATTCAATTTATATCTTATTTTATTACTACTAGTTCTGCATCATTTCTAATTTGTTTTGTTTGTACCCCAAGTGTATAGGATCTTATTTTGTAATGCTTTATGTAACCGACACTCCATCGGTATGGGCTTTTCCTGTAAACTGATGTATAATAAATAAATATTATTATGTGTTATTACAATTATTGTTATATTTTGTTAAAGCTATTACCTTATTGTTATATATATATATATGTATATATATATATATATATATATATATATATATATATATATATATATATTATGTTACAAAATTTATTGCTGTGTGTTATCACAACCATTGCTACATTTTATTAAAGCTATTCTAATGCTGTACCAAACTATTTTATTGTTATTTTACTATGTTACAACTGTTATTGCTGTGTGTCACTACAATTATTGTTATATTTTATTTTATCAAAGCCACCTTCATGTTATATTAAAGCTATTATTTTATTCTTATTTCACTATGTTACAACTATTATTGCTATGTTTTACCACTGTTATTGCTATGTTTTGTTAGATCTATTTGCATGTTATATTAAGGCTACTATGGTGTGGTTATTTCGTTATGTTACAACTGTTATTGCTGTGTGTCACTACAATTATTGTTATATTTTATTTTATCAAAGCCACCTTCATGTTATATTAAAGCTATTATTTTATTCTTATTTCACTATGTTACAACTATTATTGCTATGTTTTACCACTGTTATTGCTATGTTTTGTTAGATCTATTTGCATGTTATATTAAGGCTACTATGGTGTGGTTATTTTCGTTATGTTACAACTGTTATTGCTGTGTGTCACTACAATTATTGTTATATTTTATTTTATCAAAGCCACCTTCATGTTATATTAAAGCTATTATTTTATTCTTATTTCACTATGTTACAACTATTATTGCTATGTTTTACCACTGTTATTGCTATGTTTTGTTAGATCTATTTGCATGTTATATTAAGGCTACTATGGTGTGGTTATTTCGTTATGTTACGACTATTATTGCTGTGTGTTACTACAATTATTGTTATATTATTTTTTGAAGAAGAAGAAGAGAAAATAGAAATCTCGAAATATCGGCATAAACTAAGATTTTTACACCAACATTGACCAAAACTCCAAAAAAACAACAACACCATATATAAATATAACCTGGTCGAAAACATCAACACAATTATATATATATATATATATATATATATATATATATATATATAGATTTGGTTATTATGTACAAAAAATATCTACAGATGATCCTTTTGAAGCAGACTTACCAGCACTGCCTGCAAATTAATTTCCGAAATTGTCAGAATGTGCTTTAAGCCATGAACAATATATTTTAATATGATTTAGTTCAGCTATTTGATCTCTGATTTGTGGTGTCTACGGGTCGTTTATATATATATATATATATATATATATATATATATATATATATATATATATAATTCTACTGTACGTGTGTATGTCACTGAACTCCTCCTAGACAGCTGGACCGATTTGAATGAAATTTTTTGCATGCGTTTGGGTGACGCCCTGGATAGTTTAGATTCACAAATCAGTATAGAGCTAGTATATATATATATATATTTATATAATACAAAAAATCTCTTCAGATACTATTTGCTTTTAAGTGATATATACTAATACGTCTGCGACAACTATAGAGATACATGAGGAGAGAGGGTGAGCCCCCCCCCCCCCGAGAGGGTGTGAAAGGCTCCGTTATTCATAGCGGGCCAATGAATAGCAGGCAATTACAAGGAATGACATTAGTAGCGCCTCCATCTTGCTGCCAATTGGATTTTCTCTGCTGCCGTCTCGAGGATAACAAGCCGAAACACTGCCTGGATTATTAGGCTCCCGTCTTCAGGAGGCTGATAGCATTTTGTACGAACAACATCTCCGCCGGAGGGCAAACTGTAAAGAAAAAAAGTCCGTCACGCAGGGGCTGCGTAAACTAAGGAGGTTTCCCACGTGAAGTTATACAATAGAGAAATCCCCATACGAGAGCCGAACAGTTACGAAAAAGGGCCGAATTAGCTTTTGGCGGGAAACTCAGCCATCCGTTATCGGCCCAAATTTAATATAAAATTGCAAATATCTCGGTTAATATTCAAGATAGAGAATAAATGTATAGAACAATATTTATAGTAAATTGAATTTACAATACGATTGGTTCTATACAAACATTTTTGATCCGACGTATGGTAACGGAGATATTTTGAATTTTCGAAGATCCCACCTCTTAACCCCCCCTCTCACTGGTCCGATTTCAGCCATTAACGAACTTGATCTGTCTTTTTGCATAAAACGTTAAAATATCGCGTTTGGTAACGATCAAACAAAAATTGCGACCGCTAGAGCGGTAACAGACAAATATATATATATATATATATATATATATATATATATATATATATATATATATATAAAATATAATAATATATAATTTTGACGGGACGTGATTTTCGTCATCTCCTTGGTATTATCGATGGACATTTGAAGAAAATGTCGAAGTTTTTCCTTTAAATCGCGTCATGAGTACGACCTCAATAGCTGATATCCCTTAAGGGAAATCTGCTAAAACCCACAACACCAAAACCTATTGGAATTAATGGCTAAATTATTGACCAGAAAAACTATTGCGAAACTCAAACAGTTTTGATGAATTCGACTCAACTCCGTCTTGGACAATTCAAGAACTTTCTATAGTTACACAAATCACCAAACTCATAAACAAATCGTCCCAAGAGATCAACTACGGGAAAATAAAGTAAACTTTCATTAATAATATAGAAAAATACCAACACCCAAATATCATATAAACTGATGGCTCGAAAATTGCCGAGTCTTCCTCCTGCGCCTACTACGAAGAAAATGCCTGACAAAAAGACAACCTCAACAAATTAACCAGCATCTAATCGGCCAAACTACTCGCAATTCAATTCGCTTTATATCTCACTCCATTTGCAAACACTCGACTCAAGAAAAATTCCTGATATGCACCGACTCGTTGAGTGCCCTATTGAGCATTAAAGATGTATTTATAAATAATATAATCGTACAAAAATACATAATTATATACAAATGCTCCGAGAGTTAAAACAATCCGTCACGCAGGGGCTGCGTAAACTAAGCAGATTTCCCATGTGAAGTTTTACAATAGAGAAATCTGCATACTGGTAACACAACACCACCGTGATTAAATACAAAGGGTAATGAGAAATCTTTCAGTTAATTAAAATAAATTCCCAACTGAAACGGCTTCTTAATTGTAAGAATAATTTATATTTTAATATCTCAAATTTTAGTAGTCCAAGATCTAAAGAAGGGGGGGGGGAAGGGCGGATGAACAGAACGTATTTGCATAAATCTCACAAAGTAACGAAGGAAAGGTAAGGTTAGAAACGACAGGTAAGGTTAGAAGAAGCTTCCACCTGATCCGATCAGTTACGGAAACGGCCGACCTAATCCGAACTATACCCGACCACATGTGCCACAGACTTCATAAAAATGCAAATATCTCGGTTAATATTCAAGATAGAGAATAAATGTATATAACAAAATGTATAGTAAATTTAATTTTCAATGAGAGTGGTTCTATACAATTTTTCGATCCGACCTAATAACGGAGATATTTCGAAGTTTCGAATGTCCCCCCTCTAAACACCCCTTCCCTCAAGTCATGAGTACGACCTCAATAGCTGATTCTGAATCTTCTAAATCTTCTGAATTTCTGAATCTGCTAAAAGAGTCGTCTACTTCATGTGGATTCCGAGCCACATGGGAATAGATGGAAATGAAAAGCAGATGTAGCAGCCAGAGAAGCCTACCAACTCGACTCCATCACCCCAACAACAATTACATCTACAGAACACTATCATCCACTCAAAGAAGAAATTGATAAAAACGGCAAAAAACTGAAGAACTCTAATAACCACTCAAAGAAGAAATTGATAAAACTGTAAAATAAGATTTACGCATGTATATCTTATGACAAAAGAACAACCCCCAATAAGTGGCAAGTGTAAGACAGAGTTAACTATCTACCACATATTAATGGAATGCCATACGTATACAAATATTCGGCATAAATACAATATTTTCAATAATATAGCAGTGGCCCTTGGAGTCTGAACCCTAAGAGATAAATTGTTTAATTTTGAGAAAATATATTTAAATTTGTGAAAAGATATTTAAATTACAAGTTATCGTATCCTCGTTTAAAATGGCGATATGGATGGTGATACCAATAAGGTTAGTTATAGATATTACAGGATCATATTAACATAGTTTTTAGCCCTAAAACCTTAGCCTAGCGGATCCTATTAAAGCCTCTCTTGGAAGCCCGTCCAATGCTCCTTGCTAATTGTCTTTATTTATAGACAGCTGATCCACATCAGATATCTCCCTAAAGCTTAGATCAGTTTCAGATTTAAATATAAATGACCTCTTCCAGATAATGCCAGCCTTATAAATGAGGCCAAATGTTATGTTGGAAGGATTCCTGTTTTAGCAATCCTCAGTCTTAGCTGCTACTGATACTCCCTTCAGCTTGGACAGCTATTGAGGTTTTAGTCGAAATATTTGAGATTCGCTGGAGAATGGACAAACATTTTGAAAAAGAAAGTCCGTCACGCAGGGGCTGCGTAAACTAAGCAGATTTCCCACGTGAAGTTTTAGAGAATAGAGAAATTTCACGAGAGCCCAGCAATCAAGGAAACGGCCTAACTAGTTTTTGGCGGGAAAGTCACTCACGTCCGTAAGCCGCCCAGATTTAATAAAAATGCAAATATCTCAGTTAATATTCAAGATAGAGAATAAATGTATAGAACAATATTTATAGTAAATTTAATTCGTAATAAGATTGATTCGGTACAATTTTTCGATCCGACGTACAGTAACGGAGAGATTTTGATTTTTCACAAATCCTCCCCTCTAAACCCCCCCTTCCCAGTGGTCCGATTTTAGCCGTTAACGAACTTGATCTTTCTTTTTACATAAAACAACTAAATGTCGCGTTTGGTAATGATCAAACAAAAATTGCGACCGCTAGAGCGGTAACAGACAAATATATAATATATATATATATCTATATATATACATATATATATATATATATATATATATATATATATATATATAAATTTGAACGGACCTCATTATAGTCATCTCCTAGGTAGGATCGATGGATCTTTGAATAAAAATGTCGAAAACTCCATCATGAGTACAACCTCAATAGCTGATTTCCCTTAAGGGAAATCTGCTAATAAAGGGGCTCTGTAAACTAAGCAGATTTCCCATGTGTCGTTGTACAATTGGTAAATCTACATACTGGTAACACTTAAAAGCACCGAGAATATTAAGTGAATAAGTACAAACGGTCATAAGAAATCTGTCAGTCATTTATAATAACCTCTTCATGGAAAGCATCTGAAATAAGTATTTAAATAGTTCTTAACTATCATCTTCCTGTAGATGGATAGTTCTGCTATATGAGTTGAGGATGGCTGTATTGTGTTCAGCCGAAAGCGTTGAACCTAATTAATCAATAATAGCTTTGAATTGTGTATTGTGTGGAACTCAGGCCCATTAGCGAGTTGGATGTGCAACCTCTTGAAAATTAGCGCCCTGATGGAGTGGATATTAAATAATGACTTCTCAAATCTATTATTATACAGTAGCAACTCGTATTAGTATTTAATAGCTTTGAAACTCTGAATATCGAGTAGGTCATTCATATAAACCCGGCTGAATGTCAACTCATTAAAAACTCAAATGACTTCCAATTATTTATCCACATTACGGAAAAACCCGTCAAAGTCCTTAACGACGGCTCTCGTGGAAAACGCCATTAGCCGATGGATTTGACAATTCAATTTTATATTAGAGACTGTGCGATTTATGGCTACGTTAGTAAATAATGCTTATTCATTGTAGTTAGGCCAATTCTAATGAAAAAGTTACGAGAATGGAAATGATATTGCAGCTCATAATAAAGTAGGAAAACCACATAGCTCCCACCTTGAGGGAGCGGAGAAGCCACTACATAGAAATGAAAGAAATAAACCCTTAGGAATCAGGGGAAAAATCTCTTAGGAAACAACTTCTTAGGAATGATAGCTACAAACTGGTATGACCCTAGCCCGGGACCAGATACATTCTCTGAGAGAACTCTCTATGACTCTATTCTGGGGCCAGATACATTCTCTGAGAGAACTCTCTATGACTCTATTCTGGGGCCAGATACATTCTCAGAGTGAACTCTCTATGACTCTATTCTGGGGCCAGATACATTCTCTGAGAGAACTCTCTATGACTCTATTCTGGGGCCAGATACATTCTCTGAGAGAACTCTCTATGACTCTATTCTGGGGCCAGATACATTCTCTGAGAGAACTCTCTATGACTCTATTCTGAGCCCTTATAGAACTCTTTACCTCGATATGTGATCGAGTCCTAAGACTGAACTATTTATGACTTATGGCTTGGAAATCAAAGCCCACAAATACTTTTGTTTGCGTTTGGAAACGACTCGTTCATATAAGCTAAAGATCAATTTAAATTAATGGGAATAACTATGAAATATTTGGAAAAATCGAACGTTACAGAAACATACCAATCAATCCCCAGGGTAGTTAAACCTGTATTTAATATGCTTATTATTCACAATACGAGTATACCCTAATCAGAAAGAACATATTCATTTTAAGGATATTATTTGGTGGGTACTACATCCCAAAATTCTTTTTAGGTTAGGAATTGGGAACCGTAAATGCTTGGCGTGGCCGGTAGCTGGATTAGGGATTTTACGAGGAAGGGGGAGGTGTCATCTTTTTTTTATAGGATGTCACTTCTTATGGCCACTAATTCTACGGTCCGTTCTCTTTATGGGCTACCATATTTCGATTTTACAAGTAATTAATAAAGATTCTAATTTTTATCTTTTGCATATTTTCTTTAATAAAAACCAAGTTACAGATGTATTCATGTCGCTATTATGAGCTTGAAAGTCAATTTTCACAGTTCATGGTAAATCTTTGGACTGATATATCCTGCATTGGCTCTAACCCTAAAACTTACTTTTAAACCGAAATATGGCTTTGTAAATGTGCCATGTAATATAAACAATTTAAAAAAATAACACATTAAGATAACTGTGAACAAAGTTAAACATTGTTTTACAAATAGACAATTTTATTCAGGAAAACCATAACTTTAAATATAACTACGTATTTAACTGATTTTTTCTGATTTCAAATTAAAAGAGGGGACGATTTGGAGGAAGGAATTTCAAATATTTGAAATATTTTAGTTCCTAGAAGTCGGGACATCGTACATAACCAATCGTATTGCAAATTAAATTATTTATAAATGTTCTTATATGCATTCTTTCTCTATCTCAAATATTAACCGAGGCACGTGATTTTTTAAATTTTCATCCGTAGTATCGAAATTGTTTAGAATCAGTCTTATGGAAAATGTAATGTTTTATAAATGCTGTTAAGTACATGTTTCCTTTATACTGACTATAAACCGAGATGTCGGGATGTTTTAGTTTTCAGCCTTCTGTAAACCCTCCTTCTTTGTCATCGCACGTTGTCAAGAAGCCTATATATTGTTACGTTTATTATGGTAATAATAATAAACCTTGTTTATTAGTTAGAGTTCTTTTGGATTGCGACATTAAACACACGGGCTTTAGAGTTTTTATCATTGTACAATATATTTAACAATGCACTGCATTCTTGGTTAATTATCCTTAACTGCTACTCACAGTATGCACTAATAACTTCACTGTTCTTCTTATTGCACAGTCCAATAACTCACGATCACTGAAGTTCACAAAGAACACGGCACTGCACTCATCTTCGCAAAGATTACGGCACTGCACTGTCCCTTTACTTAAACACGGCACTACACTGTTCTTTACATAAAGACGGCACTACAGTATTCTTCACATAAAACACTTTACCGCACTGCAACTGGTCACATAAACTGCACTGAACGGACTGTTATTCACTTGAAGAGAGCTGAGAACAAACTCTACTCTGGGGGATCAGGTTGGCTGTGCGAGTTAAGGCGTTGGTCTTAATCTCGCCTGGTAGACCTAGGGTGGCGGGTTCGAATCCCTGGGCAGTAGAAATTTATTAAGTGACGAACTCATTAAATAAACTCATCAAGCCCACCCTGGCTATAAAAGGGTGGTAACCTGTAGATAAAACCCGTCCCTATTAACCATATAAAGTGGACGTGTAAAAAAAAAAAAAAACTCGGGGCGAGCTGTGCCGTTTTTATAGCCGGGCGGCTAACATCAAAGAGAAGGCAGAGAATGGGCTAGATTCCAGACGGGCGTAGTCGAGACATTTCCAGCGCCAATGGTCCTTCCATGAGTCGGCTCCTTTCATCTACTTCGTACTTCTTAAATATGTGATTAACTCTGTTTAATTTTCATATATGTAGTTTTCGCTACAATATTATGAACCGTTTCATTTTAAGCTGAAATACCAAATATTGTATTCAACCAATCGTTTCTGGATACGATACATGTAAAAGACGTTCTGATGACCCCCCCCCCCTCTTCGTCTTTTGTTCTTAAATTGCTAAAATTAGAGTGATTGAGACGAAAATTATTGTGGTTCATTATAAATTGCAGCAATAGATATAGTGAATGGTTTTAAATAAAATTAATCAATTATACTTAGATATATTCAGTAATTGTTTTTCTTTCCGGTCAAGAAATATTTCTACCTTTCAGTTCTGAGAGGTCGGCTGACCTGTTTGTTCACAATTTCAGACGTTTTTCGTTGTGGAGTTTATTAAAATGTAAATTGAGTGAAAGATTTCTCATTGTAATCTGTAATTCTTCACTTAATATTCACGGTGGTGGTAAGAGTAAAAGTAAGTAGATTCATCTATTGTAAAACTTCAAGTGGGAAATTTGCGCAGCCCCTGCTTGACGGACTCTTCTCTGTTAGTCTTCCATTATAACAGGCTGGATTTCAGCGAGTGCTCGAGAATGAGCTGGCACTCCGGACGTTAAAGATTTGCTGAGCCTATTGAGAAATGGCGGAAGAAGTGTTTACGACCATTGAGATGAGGGATGATGTATGTGTGTGAGTGGGGAGGGGCTGTGGAAATCCTTGATATTGCTCTGCTAAGCACCGTCAGTGTGCAAACCTCCAAGCTGTCTAGTCGAGTGCACAGTTCAACTTCCTCCCAGCTTTCCATCCAAATCTACAATTGTATCATTTGCTTTGAGTGCAGGCATTCTTTTTGCAATGAACACAACAAACATAGCTCGCAGTCTTCCATTTTCTAATTGCTTTTAATTCTAGAACTCATCATAAAACTTCGTAACCCAGTTATTTTTTAAAATTTCATTATTTTTCTCCTTTATTTGTTCCCTTAACACTGCAGTAGTCGCGCCCGTCGTGAGTACAAGAGTGGGCGCATGTCATTTCTCAGATGACTTACCACCTTTCCTTAAGTATTAAAGTAAGATGGGTAGTTTTAATTAAGCCTGTACTAATATTTGCATAACAGTTATAATTGATTCATATACATGATTTATGATTATAAAATATGAAAAAAAATATATTTCACACATTATCTTGGCTTACAAAATATAAAATTGATACATACATATGTTATACATACACATTGTATAGTCAGGTTTATAAATTATTACTATTATTATTATTTATTTATTAACGTCCACGTTTTGCAACTCAGGCTAATTGGGACGGGTTATCTACAGGTTACCACCCTTTTCTAGCCAGGGTGGGATTTTAGGACGTTATTTAATGAATTTCGTCACTAAATAATTTCCTTTGCCCAGGCAAGAATCGAACTCGCCACTCTAGGTTTACCATGTGAGATAAAGGTCAACGCTTTAACTCACATGGCTAACCTGAGCCTTAGGGGCTCAGGTTTATAAATAAAATAGTTAGGTAGGTTTATAAAATGAAATATGGCCATTTCCTAAATAAATTACTTGGGAATTGATCCCCGCAACATTCAGAAGAGAAAAAAATACTACCATAGGCCACCTTTTGGTATTCCTCGGCACATTATAAATTGAACAAATTTTATCCAATATGTACACACCTACTTTGGTTTGATTATAATGGAAGGCTTTTTCTTTTCTCCTGTTATCTCATTTATTTCTCCATTAAAATGCATACTTGATATAACCAATACATTTCTAATTTTGGACTAATTTTTTGGGACATACGAGACCAGGGTGCCCTCCTTCCTATAAGGGAAGATGCTTGAATTCATTTCCCTATTAGCAGATTTCCCTTAAGGGAAATCAGCTATTGAGGTTGTACTCATGACGGAATTTTCAAAGTTTTTCTTCAAATGTCCATCAATCCTACCTAGTAGATGACGAAAATGAGGTCCGTTCAAAACTGTATATATATATATATATATATATATATATATATATATATATATATATATATATATATATATATATATTTGTTTGTTACCGCTCTAGCGGTCGCAATTTTTGTTTGATCGTTACCAAACTCGATATTTAGTCGTTTTATGTAAAAAGAAAGATCAAGTTCGTTAATGGCTGAAATCGGACCAGTGGGAGGGTGGGTTTAAAGGGGAGGATTTTCTAAAATTTGAATTATTTCCGTTACTATACATCGGATCTAAAAATTGTATAAAATCAATCTTATTGCAAATACAATTTACTATAAATATTATTATATACATTTATTCTCTATCTTGCATATTAACCGAGATATTTGCAAATTTTATTAAATTTGGGCCGATAACGAACGTTTCGAGATTCCCGCCAAAAAGTAGTTCGGCCCTTTGCCGTTCGGCTTTCGTATGGAGATTTCTCTATTGTAAAACTTCACGCGGGAAATCTGCTTAGTTTACGCAGCCCCTGCGTCACGGACTTTTTGTAACTTTTGTTGTTCTACAATTGTTGTTACATGCATTTTTTTTTATACTTTTAAGCTCCCTGTAAATCTGCCACTGCACTACTTACAAAGGTAGACGCGCGGGATCGCAGACTGAAAGCTGGTTCAGTCCTAGTCATGAGGTGTCCGTGTGTTGCTGTGTATTGCACAGTGTACATAAAGCTGGTTCAGTCCTAGTCATGAGGTGTCGGTGTGTTGCTGTGTATTGCACAGTGTACATAAAGCTGGTTCAGTCCTAGTCATGAGGTGTCGGTGTGTTGCTGTGTATTGCACAGTGTACATAAAGCTGGTTCAGTCCTAGTCATGAGGTGTCGGTGTGTTGCTGTGTATTGCACAGTGTACATAAAGCTGGTTCAGTCCTAGTCATGAGGTGTCGGTGTGTTGCTGTGTATTGCACAGTGTACATAAAGCTGGTTCAGTCCTAGTCATGAGGTGTCGGTGTGTTGCTGTGTATTGCACAGTGTACATAAAGCTGGTTCAGTCCTAGTCATGAGGTGTCGGTGTGTTGCTGTGTATTGCACAGTGTACATAAAGCTGGTTCAGTCCTAGTCATGAGGTGTCCGTGTGTTGCTGTGTATTGCACAGTGTACATAAAGCTGGTTCAGTCCTAGTCATGAGGTGTCGGTGTGTTGCTGTGTATTGCACAGTGTACATAAAGCTGGTTCAGTCCTAGTCATGAGGTGTCGGTGTGTTGCTGTGTATTGCACAGTGTACATAAAGCTGGTTCAGTCCTAGTCATGAGGTGTCCGTGTGTTGCTGTGTATTGCACAGTGTACATAAAGCTGGTTCAGTCCTAGTCATGAGGTGTCCGTGTGTTGCTGTGTATTGCACAGTGTACATAAAGCTGGTTCAGTCCTAGTCATGAGGTGTCCGTGTGTTGCTGTGTATTGCACAG
Organism: Riptortus pedestris; assembly: GCA_019009955.1. Taxonomy (NCBI): domain Eukaryota; kingdom Metazoa; phylum Arthropoda; class Insecta; order Hemiptera; family Alydidae; genus Riptortus; species Riptortus pedestris. The sequence goes on along the minus strand of CM032231.1, from coordinate 1,173,845 downwards.
TGTACATAAAGCTGGTTCAGTCCTAGTCATGAGGTGTCGGTGTGTTGCTGTGTATTGCACAGTGTACATAAAGCTGGTTCAGTCCTAGTCATGAGGTGTCGGTGTGTTGCTGTGTATTGCACAGTGTACATAAAGCTGGTTCAGTCCTAGTCATGAGGTGTCGGTGTGTTGCTGTGTATTGCACAGTGTACATAAAGCTGGTTCAGTCCTAGTCATGAGGTGTCCGTGTGTTGCTGTGTATTGCACAGTGTACATAAAGCTGGTTCAGTCCTAGTCATGAGGTGTCCGTGTGTTGCTGTGTATTGCACAGTGTACATAAAGCTGGTTCAGTCCTAGTCATGAGGTGTCCGTGTGTTGCTGTGTATTGCACAGTGTACATAAAGCTGGTTCAGTCCTAGTCATGAGGTGTCCGTGTGTTGCTGTGTATTGCACAGTGTACATAAAGCTGGTTCAGTCCTAGTCATGAGGTGTCCGTGTGTTGCTGTGTATTGCACAGTGTACATAAAGCTGGTTCAGTCCTAGTCATGAGGTGTCCGTGTGTTGCTGTGTATTGCACAGTGTACATAAAGCTGGTTCAGTCCTAGTCATGAGGTGTCCGTGTGTTGCTGTGTATTGCACAGTGTACATAAAGCTGGTTCAGTCCTAGTCATGAGGTGTCGGTGTGTTGCTGTGTATTGCACAGTGTACATAAAGCTGGTTCAGTCCTAGTCATGAGGTGTCCCTGTGTTGCTGTGTATTGCACAGTGTACATAAAGCTGGTTCAGTCCTAGTCATGAGGTGTCCGTGTGTTGCTGTGTATTGCACAGTGTACATAAAGCTGGTTCAGTCCTAGTCATGAGGTGTCCGTGTGTTGCTGTGTATTGCACAGTGTACATAAAGCTGGTTCAGTCCTAGTCATGAGGTGTCCGTGTGTTGCTGTGTATTGCACAGTGTACATAAAGCTGGTTCAGTCCTAGTCATGAGGTGTCGGTGTGTTGCTGTGTATTGCACAGTGTACATAAAGCTGGTTCAGTCCTAGTCATGAGGTGTCCGTGTGTTGCTGTGTATTGCACAGTGTACATAAAGCTGGTTCAGTCCTAGTCATGAGGTGTCCGTGTGTTGCTGTGTATTGCACAGTGTACATAAAGCTGGTTCAGTCCTAGTCATGAGGTGTCCGTGTGTTGCTGTGTATTGCACAGTGTACATAAAGCTGGTTCAGTCCTAGTCATGAGGTGTCCGTGTGTTGCTGTGTATTGCACAGTGTACATAAAGCTGGTTCAGTCCTAGTCATGAGGTGTCCGTGTGTTGCTGTGTATTGCACAGTGTACATAAAGCTGGTTCAGTCCTAGTCATGAGGTGTCCGTGTGTTGCTGTGTATTGCACAGTGTACATAAAGCTGGTTCAGTCCTAGTCATGAGGTGTCCGTGTGTTGCTGTGTATTGCACAGTGTACATAAAGCTGGTTCAGTCCTAGTCATGAGGTGTCCGTGTGTTGCTGTGTATTGCACAGTGTACATAAAGCTGGTTCAGTCCTAGTCATGAGGTGTCCGTGTGTTGCTGTGTATTGCACAGTGTACATAAAGCTGGTTCAGTCCTAGTCATGAGGTGTCGGTGTGTTGCTGTGTATTGCACAGTGTACATAAAGCTGGTTCAGTCCTAGTCATGAGGTGTCCGTGTGTTGCTGTGTGAATGGCCGTGTCTTAACCGAGCAAGAACTACTTCTTCTCTTCTAGTGTCCCGATTACTTGACTGCCATTCACGAATAGTGTATTTTATTTCTCGTAGTTTTGTGTCTGTCTGACACCATTCCACTTCCCATTTTAAGCTGACTTCTCTTTTAATAAGTTTAATGGCATCGTGTCCTGTAATGTGATCAGTGTGTAATGTGTCAGGTTCAGTCGCTAATTTTGCATGTTTGTCAACCAAAATATTTTCCGTGATGTCTGCATGTCCTGGTATCCAATGGATAGTTATTATTTCATTCATCTGTGTTTGTAAGTTCGTTAGTAATTCCAGAAGCCGTCTCGTGAGTGGATGAGTTGAGTAAAGATCAAGTATTGACTGCATAGAACTGTATGAGTCGGTAAAAATATGAATGTTGTCTTGTTGTACGTTAGTAAGATGTTGTAGTCCAAGAATTAGGTACAATCATGTTGGTACAATACAATTTCCCTCATGGGAAATGTACAAATAATAGACACCGAGGCTTTAAAACTGGCGACAATAATTACAAAATAAGCACAGGAAGAAGTCCTTTTTGATACACCACAATTAGTGTAAAATACATAATAATAATTAAACAATGGGACGAATTTAAATCTCATCTCTAATGGGTTTGAGTTAAAGAATTCTGAATGGGCACTCTAGTTATTAAATCAATATTTGTTTAGTTTGTTCATTAATTCTGGATTGTAATACCTACACCTGTTGATTAGCTAATCTTTTCACCAAATAGCCACGGATTTCCTTTTGTTCTTGCCGTCGACTTTAATTCAATTCCTATTGTTATTACTTTCCTCAGTCATTCATTATTTTCTTTGCATAATACAAATGATTTACTAATGAGCGTTTTTTAACAGCCAAAAAAAAATTCCTTTTGTCTTGTGAAAGGAAAGCAGTGTGAAAGGGAAAAGCCAATCATTTAATTTCTTTTTATCACTCCATCAATCATAATATTCATTAAACCCAATAAAATCGTTAAAAAGTCCGTCACGCAGGGGCTGCGTAAACTAAGCAGATTCCCCACGTGAGGTTATACAATTGGGAAATCTTCATAGGTGGGCCGAAGAGTTACGGAAACGGCCGAACTAGCTTTTGGCGGGAAACTCACTCCCGTCCGTTACCCTCCCACATTTCATAAAAATGCAAATATCTCGGTTAATCTTCAAGATAGAGAATAAATGTATATAACAACATTATTTATAGTAAATTTAATTTGAAATAAGAATCAATCTATACAATTTTTCTATCCGACGTATAGTAACGGAGATATTTTGAATTTTCGAAAATCCCCCTCTAACCCCCCCCCCCCCTCCCACTTGTCTGATTTCAGCCATTAACGAACTTGATTTTTCTTTTTACATAAAACGACTAAATATCGAGTTTGGTAACGATCAAACAAAAATTGCGACCGCTACAATATATATATGAGACAAATATATATATATATATATATATATATATATATATATATATATAATTTTGAACGGACCTCATTTTCGTCATCTCCTGGGTAGGATCGATGGACATTTGAGAAAGTTTTTAAAAACTCTCGTCTTGAGTACGACCTCAATAGCTGATTTCCCCTAAGGAAAATCTGCTAAGACAGAGTTTGGGAATACAGAGAGTTGCTATTTGCTTCCTGGCCGAGGTCGTCAAACCTCAAGTGAGATATTAGAATCGGCCGAAGAGAAAGATGCCGGATCCGCAAAACTAAAACAAGGCCTTCTTGAGTACTAATGACAGGCCGTGCCTTCCCGGGCCTCGCCGTCCACTGATTTGGCCAATGAGATCTGAGAAAAAGCCAAAGAAGCACGTATATCTCCCTGCAATCCCTCGATTCGTCACTATCGATTTATCGCTGGCACCACTAAGAAGTATCGAGTGTCACCCGTGTTGCTCCCAATGCCCATTAGATCCTTCACAAATCGTAGCCAACCTTCCCTCGTTCATTACGGGCAAATTCAATTATAGTTTTTAGCAGATTTCCCTCAAGGGAAATCAGCTATTGAGGTTGTACTCATGACGGAATTTTCGAAATTTTTCTTCAAATGTCCATCGATCCTACCTAGTTGATGACGAAAATGTAGTCCGTTCAAAACTCTCTCTCTCTCTCTCTCTCTATATATATATATATATATATATATATATATATATATATATATATATATATATATATATTTGTCTGTTACCGCTCTAGAGGTCTATATTTTTATTTGATCGTTACCGAACTCGATATTTAGACGTTTTATGGGAAAATAAATATAAAGTTTGTTAACCACTGAAATCTGACAAGGGGGAGGGAGGGGGTTTAGAGGTGAGGAATTACAAAAATTCGAAATATCTCTGTTATTATACGTCGTATCGAAAAATTGTGTAGAATTAATCTTATTGCAAATTAAATTTATATTTGGAATTTTCAAATTTCTCCACCTCTAAACCCCCCCTCCCCCTTGTCAGATTTCAGTGGTTAACAAACTTGATCTTTATTTTCCCATAAAACGTCTAAATATTGAGTTCGGTAACGATCAAATAAAAATATAGACCTCTCGAGTGGTAACAGACAAATATATATATATATATATATATATATATATATATATATATATATATATATATATACGTATACACACACACACACACACGCAGTTTTGAACTGACCTCATTTTCATCATCTACTACCTAGGATCGATGGACATTTGATGAAAAATTTCGAAAATTACGTCATGAGTACAACCTCAATAGCTGATTTCCCTTAAGGAATATTATATATATTCGCTAAGGAATATTATCTCTTCGCTACTTTTAGAGGCACTTTTGGCGTGGATATCGACTATTTCATTGCCCATAATTCCTGCTTGTGCCTTGACCCATTTGAAGTGAATGAAAGTCAGTCTGTGTTTTTAATTGTGTTATATTATGGCTTATTTGTTCTATATGTTCGTCGTGGTTTTTCATGTTGCCTAGTTTGTGTTAAAGCATTTGACTGCCTGTGTGTAGTAGAATGTAACCGTTTGAGAGTTATAGAGGCAACACACCCTATATTTTATAAGTGTTTAGTAGAGTCTCATACCCGCGAGTGGGAAATCTGCTTATATTACGCAGAAGCTGCGTGACGGACGTTTGTAATAATCAACGTAGACTATGAGAGGAAATTAAGAATGAACCTTTTCCCCAACCGGTTCAAAGCTCGTCCCATTTGGTCGGCTGAAAGGGATTCCTGGAGAGTCTCGATGGCATTCCTCTGTCAGGGGGGCTTTAAAGACTCTCTTTTGTGTCAATTCCTATACTTTCTCAAAAGAGGTGCTTTTTATTACACCTTCTTTTCAGGTTCAGTACTTTTTGCCATTCTTTGGCTGCATTGTTTAGAAGGGATTTTCATTCCTTCTCACTCCTGTTTATATAGTAGAGTATGCCTATTGTTCGTCATCTTTAATCTATATCTATCTATCTATCTATCTATCTATATATCTATATATATATCTATATATATATATAAAATTGTAACCTCTGTCTGTACATTGATTTTTTTTCACGATACTTCTTCGTTTCACATGTCATAGACACCATAACTGCATTTTGTTTCTTTGATGTCTGTTTGTTTGTTCGTTACCTTTTCATGGATAAATGGCTGAACCGAAATTCATGAAACTTGGTATGTATATTCCTACTAACCCGACCGGGGTTATAAGGGAAGCCTGAAATTAAAAATAGCAATATTTCGTTTCCTATTGCATTTTCGGCAATTATGCACATAACAAAAGTTGTTTATTTTGTTATTTGGTGTAACGTTTGTCATATACACTTTTGTCATATACCGAATTATAAACGAGATATACGCTAAAACCTATAGCGGAAGTGAACAATTCTATTTGACACAAAAGACTCAACCGAACTACATAAAACTCGGTATGTGTATTAGCACTAACGCCTTCCTTATAATAAGCCATACTAACATATCCAGGGACGGGCAGGAGTGGGGGTTATAAGGGAGGAGTGAAATTAAAAAAATAGAGATATTTCGTTTCCTATTGGGGTTTCGGCAAATATGCACATAACAAAAGTTGTTTGTTTTGTTATGCAGAGTAACTTTTGTTATATACACTTTCGTCGTGTACCTAAGTATACGGGGTGTGGCTATTAAATAATGAGACTGACGTTGCTACAGAAGAAGTGCGCATGCGCCAAACGCCAGCAACTAACAGCTGTTATCGTGAAGCTTCCTCTTTCGAATATAGTGCCTCTCGCTTCTGTAAACAAATCAGTACAGCCGTAGCCTTCGTTCGCATTAGAGTTGTTTTTTTGTTTCGCCGGAAAAATGTTAAGTGTAACAGTAGAGCAACGAATTGTTGTGAAATTTCATGTGAAACTAGGAAAAACCGCTACTGAAACTTATAATTTATTGAAAGAAGTGTATGGCAATGAATGTTTATCGCGTGCACGTGTTTTTGAGTGGTTTAAGCGTTTTCAAGATGGCCGAGAAGACGTTCAAGATGATTCACGCCCGGGTCGCCCTTCCACGTCGAAAACGGATGACAATATCGAAAAAATCGGTAATCTGATTCGATCTGACCATCGGTTAAGTATTCGTGCGATTGCTGAAACTGTACGAATTGATAAAGAATCCGTACGGCAAATATTACATAACAATTTTAACATGCAAAAAGTGTGTGCCAAAATGGTGCCTAAAATTCTCACATTTGAACAACTGGAAGCTCGCAAAAATGTTTGTACTGACACTTTGAATGCTATTGAAAATGACCCAAACTTACTGGAAAGGATAATAACATGTGACGAATCATGGTTTTTTATGTATGATCCTGAAACAAAGCGCCAATCCATGCACTGGAAGAGCCCATCTTCACCGAGAGTCAAAAAAGCTCGAATGAGCAAATCAAAATTCAAAGCAATGTTGATTGTTTTTTTCGATATTCATGGGATTGTGAACCTTCACTGGGTTCCTGAAGGTCAAACGATTAATCAACATTACTACCTTCACGTTCTTGCTGAACTCCGCGAAAGAATAAGGAAAAAACGACCTGAATTGTGGAAGGACAAGTCATGGGTTCTCCACCAAGACAATGCGCCGGCTCATTCCGCATTGTCTGTTAAGAGATTTCTAGCCAAATTCAGCATCCCAGTGTTAGACCATCCGCCTTATTCGCCGGATCTTGCGCCGTGCGAACTCTATCTGTTTCCTAAGGTGAAATCTGCATTAAAAGGAACAAGATTTGAGTCTGTTGAAGCTGTGAAAGAGAAAGCGGCACGCGTCCTGAAGGAGCTGACAGAAAAAGACTTCCAGCACTGTTTCGAACAATGGAAGGTTCGCATGGAGCGTTGTAGGGATAAAGGAGGGGTGTATATTGAAGGTGATAATAAGTAAAAATGTATGAAATAAAAATAAAATGTTTTACAGCGTCAGTCTCGTTATTTAATCCTCACCCCGTAAATGAGTTATACGCTAAAAATTATAGCGGAAGTCAACAATTTTATTTGTCACAAAAGACTCAGCCGAACTAAATATCCGAGAAGATAGGACGCATGCTGGAAAAGGTTGGCCTTCGTACTGCCTATCGAAGTCTAAGCTCCCTGAAACATATGCTCCCAAGGATTAAGGATGCGGTCGATCCACTGGATAGATCTGGTGTGTATCGGGTTGCTTGCCTGACTTGCGGAAGCTCATATGTGGGGCAAAGTGGAAGGAGGCTAAGCAGCAGATTAAAAGAGCACCTTTCCACCAAGACATCGGAGGTACGTAAACATATTTTAAATGAAGGCCATGAAGCAAATGCCTTTGAGTTCGAGGTGCTCGACCACCTTGGCAAAGGGAAGAAAATGGATCTAGTAGAGCAGTTATGGATCAGGATGGACATGCTGGAGGATAAGAATATTAATATTAGGGGGGAGGGGGGCGTGCTCAGGCATGTTCCGTCCTCTGCAGTATCTGCCCTGGCCCGAGTAGGCTCCCAGTCTCGCCGGAGATGTCGGCTCAATAGGGACCAACTCTAGGTCAGTTCCTCTCCATCTCCTAGTTATTTTGTATTTGTTGCTTCTAATATTTATTTGTAACGTTTTAGTCATAAGTGTTGCATTGCGTTTTACATATTTGTTTGTTTTTAAAATGTTTTTAATATTCGACTACCTTTTTTGACTTTTACATTTATTTATTATATTACATGTTTTTGAAAGTATAAATGTTGTGTCACAGAGCACTGATGATGGGACGGTTCGCCCCGAAAGTACTTTGCCTGTAATAAAGAAGTATTAAGAGTGGAGGTGTTTGACCTTTTTGATCCTTCCGTTGATGATGGACCTCCACCAGCCAGCACAAATCCAGAGGGTTGTTTATTCTGTTATTTAGATTAAATTTTGTTATATTCAATTTTGTTTTATGACAAAGTATAAACGAGATATACACTAAAAACTTGAGAGGGAGCCATCTATTTTAGTGGGCACTAACGGTTGAACCGAACTTTACAAAACTCGGTTTGTGAATTACCTTAGTTCTTCCATGATTATAAGCTATATAAAAATTGTTAGGTTCAAACCGGAGTGGGGGTAATAAGGGAGGCCTAATTCGCGATATTTCATTTTCTATTTGTTTTTCGGCAATCGTGCCCATAACAAAATCTGTTTACTTTTTTATTTAGAGTAACTTTTGTTTTATATTTTTTTTTTTTGAAAAATAAGGTATGAAGCAAGCAATGTGCGTAGAAATATAGATATGATATATAGACGGGAAATATAAAAGTATTGGGAGTGAAGTCACACACACACACACACACACACACACACACACACACACACATATTGGATAAAAACCATTCCTCTTACATCGTGGTGTATGAGAGTTTGAAGGTAATTGTCAATATTTTAAAAGGATAATACATTTTTGCATCTGGCTTACAATATCGTATTCCAAATTGTTTCGAAAGTTCAGTATTTTTTCTTTATCCTATTCTTGAGTGCTCATGTTTTAGCGTGTACATATGATGACAAAAAAACAAAATGTAATTTATTAACGTCCACTTTGTTCTAATAAGGCTAATTGCCGTATGATGCCATAACCTCAATATGGATGTTAAACTCCGTATTTTGCTATATCCTCAATATGTATGTTAAACTCCGTATGTTGCTATATCCTCAATATGTATGTTAAACTCCGTATGTTGCTATATCCTCAATATGGATGTTAAACTCCGTATTTTGCTATATCCTCAATATGTATGTTAAACTCCGTATGTTGCTATATCCTCAATATGTATGTTAAACTCCGTATTTTGCTATATCCTCAATATGTATGTTAAACTCCGTATTTTGCTATATCCTCAATATGTATGTTAAACTCCGTATGTTGCTATATCCTCAATATGTATGTTAAACTCCGTATGTTGCCATAACCTCAATATGTATATCAATTTCCGTATGTGGCCTCTACCTCACTATGTGTGTCAATTTTAGTATGTACATCAATCACTTCAAGTGGAATAATCCCCTTAATATTGTCTTAATCTCCTTATTTTCTCTAGATCTCAATAATAAGGTCTCAACCTCCGATTATAACAAATCTTATATATGTATCAGCGTTTAAGCAAAAGTTAATATATAATTAACAGTCGTAAAGATATTTTAGAGATGTCAGTGACAAATATATAAATATTTATTAACAAATTAACATGCAAATTCGCTCTAGTCCTATCCGGGGTTTATGATAGATGTCAGTTGGTAGGAGCTAAAATTTGCATTGGACTCAGGACAATGGGCGACTTCCTTCCCCTGGATTTAAGGAAATCATTTTCATAAATCTTGTTGTCAAATTGAAAATGGCTTGTTATCAAATAACTTTTGGTGGTGATTCCAAATTATTTGACAACAATCTATATGTGAGCATCGAAGCATTAAATTTTAATTTTAAAAAAATAGTTATTTATTATACAAGTGACGAAAGTAGATCATTTTACAACTCGAGTGAAACGTTTACCCACACGAGCGAAGCGAGACCAGAATATGAACAAAATTAGGATGTTGTGAAGATATGGTATGTTGTTGGTAGGTTATAAGCATAGTTATAAAACAACTAGTGATGATTGTGAAGTAGTGCAGTCATAAACAAGGAAGGTAATTATTATTATATTTAAATTTTAAAATATATTGATTATTTCCACCAATAATTCATTCACATTTCAATTTATTTTGTTAAAATAAATTCTTACAATGTTAAGAAACATTTAAAAGCATTTAATTTCCAACTGCAAATTATTTTTTAATTTGTACTTATTACTAATTAAGTAGGCGATTCACTTTCTTCACTTGTGAAGAAAGTAATTACTTTCTTCACTATATTGCAAAATGTTTCACTTTCTTCACTCAGTTCAGTTTAGTAATGTTACCATTATTCAACGATTACAGAAAAATTTAATTGTTTACCATTTATCGAAGATAACTAACCATGGCCGCTACCGTCTTCAACAGTTTGACTAAGAATAGCTGCATACAGACTTATATTATTCATTTAATCGTCTTGCTACTGATTAATCATTTAATGAATACATAAAAATATCCTTAGCCCCACCTTGGCTAGAAAAGGGTGGTAACCTGTAAATATTATTAGCCTTAGTATAATAAAGTGGACGTTAATAAATAATAATATAGCTAAAAAAATAAATATGAAAACTGTTTTTAGCAGATTTTCCTTAAGGGAAATCAGCTATTTTGGTCATACGCGTGACGCTATTTTCAAAATTTTTCTTTAAATGTAAATCGATCCTACCTAGGAGATGACGAAAATGCTGTCTGTTCAAAATTGTGTGTGTGTTTATATTTATGGTGATGTTATTGTTTTTGGAGTTTTGGTCAATGTTGGTGAAAAAAGTTTTGTTTATGCAGATATTTGGAAAATATTTATTTTTTCTTCTTGAGGGCTGTAAAAATACAGGTACTACTTTATAATATTGCACATTGTTATTAAACTAGAGTGTGACAGGGAGTGTTTATGCTATGTTTACTCACCAAGACTAAAGAATCTTAAAAACTACTGCATATAACGCAATGCACTTAGGAATACTGGTAACCTAACCTTCCCTGGTCTGTTTACACTTAGCAGGGTCACAGCTTTATGTTTTTGTGTATCTATAGTATATTGTCTTTTGTTTGTTGAACTGTATTATAATTATTATACTGAAGATATCATATTATGTTAGAACTATTGTTATGTGTTATTACAATTATTGTTATATTTTATTAATGTTATTTTCATGTTGTATGAAAACTATTGTGTTATTGTTATTTTATAATGTTACAACTATTATTGTTATGTGTTATTACGATTATTGTTATATTTTGTTAAAGCTATTTTCGTGTTGTTTTAAATCTATTATGTTATTGTTATTTATATTATGTTACAACAGTTATTGTTATGTGTTATTACAATTATTGTTATATTTTATTAATGTTATTTTCATGTTGTACCAAAGCTATTATTTTATTGTTAAATTTATTATGTTACAGCAGTTATTATTGTGTGTTATTACAATTATTGTTAAATTTCATTAAAGCTATTCTTATGTTGTACCAAAGCCACTATTTTATTGTTATTTTATTATGTTACAACTATTATTTGCTGTTTGTTACTATAATTATTGTTATATTTTATCAAAGCCACCTTCATGTTGTATTAAATCTATTATGTTATTGTTATTCCGCTATGTTACAACTATTATTGCCAATTGTTACCACTATTATTGTTATATTTTGTTAAATCTATTTTCATGTTATATTAAGACTAGTATATTGTAGTTATTTTATTATGTTACAATTATTATTGCTGTCTGTTACTACAATTATTGTTATATTTGATCAAAGTCACCTTCATGTTATATTAAAGCAATTATGTGATTATTATTGCACCGTTTTAGTTCTTGGACTGCTAAAAAGTGAGTGCTTGAGATAAAAAGTATTCTGATTCTTTATAAATTACAGCACTAGACATAGTATATAGTTTTCAATAAAATTCATATGTTAAATTCTGATATAATTCAGTAATTGTTTTCATTCCGGTAAGAGGTTGGAAGACCTGTTGGTTACTTTTCACACTTCCCGTCAGGAGATTTCTTATTACCTTCTATATTTACTCAATTAATATTCACGGTGGTGTTTTGTTACCAGTATGTAGATTTATCTATAATAAGCTTCACGTGGGAAATCTGCTTAGTTTACGCCAGCCCCTGCGTGACGAACTTTTTTAACATTAATTAACTGAAATATGTACTTTAAACATTATTAGCAGATTTGCCTTAAGGGAAATCAGCTATTGAGGTCGTACTCATGACGCGAGTTTCGAAAAATTTCTTCAAATGTCCATCGATCCTACCCAGGAGATGGCGAAAATGAGGTCCGTTCAAAATTATATATATATATATATATATATATATATATTTGTCTGTTAACGCTCTAGCGGTCGCAATTTTTGTTTGATCGTTACGAAACTCGATATTTAACCGTTTTATGTAAAAAGACAGATCAAGTTCGTTAAGGGCTAAAATCGGACTAGTGGGAGGGGGGGGGTTTAGAGGGGGGATTTTCGAAAATTCAAAATATCTCCGTTATTATGCATCGGATCGAAAAATTGTATAGAACCAATCATATTGCAAATTAAATTTACTATAAATATTGTGATATAAATTTATTCTCTATCTTGAATATTAACCGAGATATTTACATTTTTATGAAGTCTGTGCTCGGGTATAGTTCGGATTAGATCGGCCATTTCCGTCGGCTCAGGTGGGAGGGTTCTTCTAACCTGTCGTTCCTAACCTTACCTTACCTTTGTTACTTATTGAGCTTTATGCAAATACTTTCTGTTCATCCGCCCCCCCCTCCTCCTTCTTTAGTTCTTGGACTACTAAAATTTGAGTTATTAAAATATAAATTATTCCAATTCAAAAGCCGATTTAGTTGGGAATTTATTTTAATTAACTGAAAGATTTCTCATTACCGTTTGTATTTAATCACGGTCTTGTGTTACCAGTATGCAGATTTCTCTATTGTAAAACTTCACATGGGAAATCTGCTTAGTTTACGCAGCCCCTGCGTGACGGACTTTTTTTATTTAGAAATACAGAAACTATGGTGAAATGAGAACAGTAGTGCACCATGCCGGCACGTGGGAAATCTACTTAGTTTACGCAGCTTCGTCGTGTCTAGAGTGCTCCATGAAAGCATTTCTTCAAAGTAAATAGGTACTGAAAGTATTATAAAATGCCATAAATCGGAAGGTGAAACTGACATGAGGAGATACAGTACAAAAAATAAAACCCTTTATATATATATATCAGTATTTAGGAGGGCGGGACTCCCCAAGGAGTTAGTGGTTGGCAGCAACAAAAAGTAAGGGGCCTATCTTAAACTCGCAGCTATTGGCTACAAGCTCTATCAAGTGATAAAACATATAAGCCTTTTTAGGAGATTTTACTTTGTGGAATTCAGCTATTGAGGTCGTACTCACGACGCGATTTCTGAAAACTTTCCACAAATGTCCATCGATCCTACCTAGAAGATCCGTCCGTTCAAAATTACACACACACATGTATATATACATATGTATGTATGTAGTTGTCAGTTACCGCTCTAGCAGTTGCAATTTTTAGCAAATTTCCCTTAAGGGAAATCAGCTATTGAGGTCGTACTCATGACGGGATTTTCGAAATTTTTCTTCAAATGTCCATCGATCCTACCCAGGACATGACGAAAATGAGGTCCGTTCAAAACTGTATATATATATATATATATATATATATATTTATATATATATATATATAGATTTAATTTTTTGTCTGTTACCGCTGTGGAGGTCGCAATTAGCAGATTTCCCTTAAGGGAAATCAGCTATTGAGGTCGTACTCATGATGCGAGTTTCGAAAAATTTCTTCAAATGTCCATCGATCCTACCCAGGAGATGACGAAAATGAGGTCCGTTCAAAATTATATATATATATCTATATATATATATATATATATATATATATATATATATATATATATATATATATATATATAGATATATATATATTTGTCTGTTAACGCTCTAGCGGTCGCAATTCTTGTTTGATCTTTACCAAACTCGGAATTTAATCGTTTTATGTAAAAAGGAAGATCAAGTTCGTTAATGGCTGAAACCGGACCAGTGGGTGGGGGGGTTTAGAGGGGGGGATTTTTGAAAATTCAAAATATCTCCGTTATTATGCGTCGGATCGAAAAATTGTATAAAATAAATCTTATTGCAAATTAAATTTACTATAAATATTGTTCTATTCATTTATTCTGTATCTTGAATATTAACCGAGATATTTGCATTTGTATTCTGCGTGATACTGGTCACCAGTAGGCTATGTTCGAACTTTCCGGCGAGAGCTCTGGCGGCCGTTTCTATAACTTCGCCCCTCGTGAATAGGTTTAGAGGTTAGGTCAACTGTTTTTTTGGGGCTAGAAACTACTGGGTTGTTACGCCCTAAATAATGTTTTAGGTTTAGAGGTTTCTTACTACTACAGTTGTTATTAGGCAGATTTCCCTATTGTAAAACTTCACGTGGGAAATCTGCTTAGTTTACGCAGCCCCTGCGTGACGGACTTTTTTTGTCTTATCGTTACCAAACTTCATATATAATCGTTTTATGTATAAAAAAGATCAAGCCCGTTCACGGCTGAAATCGGATCAGGGGGTGGGGGTTTAGAGGGGGAGAATTTCTAAAATTCCTAATATCTCCGTTACTACACGTCGCATCGAAAAATTGTACAGATTCAATCTTATTACAAATTTAATGTTCTATAAATCTTGTTATGTACATTTCTTCACTATCTTGATTATTAACTGAGATATTTGCATTTCATTTTTTAGATTTCGGTCTTCAGTAATCCCCCACTCCTACTCATCTCATGTTAACAATATTCTATTATGTGATGAAGACTTTATTTGAAGCTTAAATACCAAATATTGTTCTCATTGAACTTTTAAGTTTTGAAACAAATGCAAATACGTGGCGCACGTGGGAAATCTGCTTAGTTAACGCAGCCCCTGCGGCACGGACTTTTTTGTTTTAACCTAACCAAACTCGATATTTAAACATTTTCTGTAAAGCTTCCAGGAATTCTTCCTGTTCTTAAGACCTGTTTCCCAGATCTGCACTGCCACATCCAGCAACATACGAATTGTAATCAGACCTTTTGTTTTGAATTAAACGACTACACATCGATTATGGTATAAATCAAATATACATTTTAGCAGATTGCCCTCAAGGGAAATCAGCTATTGAGGTCGTACTCATAACACGATTTTCAAACATTTTCTTCAAATGTCGATCGTTCCTACCCAGGAGATGACGAAAATGAGGTCCGTTCAAAATTATATATATATATATATATATATATACCCGTATATATTTGTCTGTTAACGCTCTAGCGGTCGCAAGTTTTGTTTGATCGGTACCAAACTCGATATTTAATCGTTCTATGTAAAAAGAAAGATCAAGTTCGTTAATGGCTGAAATCGGAGCAGTGGGAGGGGGGTTTAGAAGGGGGAGTTTTGAAAATTCGAATTACCTCCGTTATTATGTGTCGGATCGATAAATTGTACATAATCAATCTTATTGCTAACTAAATTTACTATAAATATTGTTATAAAAATTTATTCTTTATCTTGAATATTAACTGAGATATTTCAGTTTTTATTGAGTGTGTGCGGATAACGGACGAGATGAGATCGGCTAATTTCGGTTCTAGTCGTTTCAAACAGTTCGGCTCTCGTGAAATTTCTCTTTTTTAAAACTTCACGTGGGAAATCTGCTTAGTTTACGCAGGACCTGCGTGACGGACGTTTTAAGTCCGTCGTTACATATCGTATTCATATTGCATGTATACCACAAAGTTAAAGTGCAATGAAAACAATATTTAGTGTTTAATGTTGTAATGAAGTGGTTCATGATATAACAGCTTACCATTAATATGACACGAGTAGGAGTGCTGAAAACTGAAAAAATTTCCGCCACGCTGGGGCTGCGCAAACAAAGCAGATTTCCTAAGCGAATGTTTACAATAGATAATCCTACACCACCGTGAATAAATACAAACGGTAATGAGAAATTTTTCAGGCAGTTTACAAAATGATAGTCTCTACAACGGAATTGTGAACAAACTGTTCAGCCAACCTCACAGAGCGGAATAGATAGATTAAAATATTTTAGACCGGGAAGAAAAAAAAATTAATGAAATATATCTAAATATAACATATTAATCTTATTGGAAAAAATTTACTAAAGCTAGTGCTGTAATTTGTAATGAGTCCAAATCAGTTTTATCTCAAACACAGAAATTTTAGTAATCCAAGAAGAAGGGGGGGGGCAACAGAACATATTTGCATATATATATATATATATATATATATATATATATATATGCGCAAGCTTTAATTGAGTCTTAATATATGGTGAGATAAGATCACTAGTGAGTCATACCTACAAGAAGAAATATTGCTTAGTTTTTGTGGAGCATTTTAGCAGATTCCTTTAAGGGAAATCAGCTATCAGGGAAAATGAGGTCCGTTCAAAACTGTATATATATATATATATATATATATATATTTGTCTGTTACCGCTCTAGCGGTCGCAATTTTTGATTGATCGTTACCAAACTCGATATTTAGTCGTTTTATGTAAAAAGAAAGATCAAGTTCGTTAACGGCAGAAATCGGACCAGTAGACGGGGGGGTTTAGAGGGGAGGGTTTTCGAAAATTCGAAATATTTCTGTTATTATGCGTCGGATCGAAAAATTGTATAGAATCAATCGTATTACAAATTAAATTTTCTATAAACATTTTTATATACATTTATTCTCTATCTTGAATATTAACCGAGATATTTGCATTTTTTATTAAATCCTGGGCGGCTAACAGACGAAGTGTCTTTCCCGCCAAAAGCTAGTTCGGCCGTTTCCTTCACTGGCTCGGCTCTCGTGAAATTTCTCTATTGTAAAACTTCACGTGGGAAATCTGCTTAGTTTACACAGCCCCTGCGTGACGGACTTTTTCAGTTTTGAGCCTTCAACAAAGCCCCCACTCCTACTCATGTCATATTAGCAATAAGCTGTTTTTATTATGAACCGCTTCATTAACAAGGTTAAATACCAAATATTGCTTTCATTGAACTTTTACTTTATATATAAATGCGATATATATGCAAAACCGTTCTGTAGACCTTCTTTCGATCTTGGATTAGTAAAATTTGAGTGATTGAGATAAAACTGATTCTGATTCATTACAAATTACAGCACTAGCTTTAGTAAATTTTTTTCAATAAAATTAATATGTTGTATTCAGATATATTTCATTAACTGTTTGTCTTTCCGGTCTATCTATGGCTGGCCTGTTGGTTTACGCCGCTTTCCGTTGTAAAGATAATTAACTTGTATTGTAAATTGACTGAAAGATTTCCCATTACCGTTTGTATTTATTCACTTAACATTCACGGTAGTGTTACCTATATGTATATTTATCTATTGTAAGCCTGGGGCTTAGGTTAGCCATGCGAGTTAAAGCGTTGACCTTTATCTCACATGGTAAACCTAGAGTGGCGAGTTCGATTCTCGCCTGGGCAAAGGAAATTATTTATTGACGAAATTCATTAAATAACATCCTAAGTCCCACCCTGGCTAGAAAAGGGTGGTAACCTTTGGATAACCCGTCCCAATTAGCCTGAGTTGCAAAACGTGGACGTTAATAAGTAATAATAATAAAATATTGTAAACCTTCGCGTGGGAAATCTGCTTAGTTTACGCAGCCTCTGCGTGACGGACTTTTTCCGTGTTGCTTTAGCCTTTTATTTATATCCTTCAATTAAGTATATTTACTTAAATGACATTATCAAAATAGTTCCAATGAAGCAAATGAGTTTATTTATAAATAAATAACTGACTAGAGAATTCATGGTTCTATAATTTTCCAAAAGTCTTGGAATTTATATTTTTATTAAATTAGGATTAATACGAGAACAAAGTATATTGATGAATTAGGATACGTCATTATTGATATGTCACGATTCATTAGCTTTATCGGGTTTTGAATTGGTAATGACCTGAATTAAATATGTTACGTAACACTCCATCTAAATATGTAACTTCCTCTCATCTTTTAGCGACAATAAAATCCATAAAAACCACTTCAATTTATTTTTAATTTTATTTCCAAGGAACTGTGTCGTCTCATCAACTTGGCTAAATAAAACATAATTTATAAGTTTTATTCTCTTATGAATATGAAACTTCGGCTTATGTACTCATACATTACTCTGAAATGTTTTTTCGATTCCAACGGGGCTTTGGACATTTAATAAATATTTTTTTGTTAAACGTTCCCACTCAGCCTTAATCGATTGGTTTGACCCTTAAATTCTAAAAATATATACACTAATTATGGTAATATTTTTAGCTGAACATTTAATACAACCTGTAGATAATTCCCACCATTTAAGCTCCAATTGAATTAAGTAAAGATCAGTTTATAAAGCAGTTATCTAATGAAATAAGTTCACTTTTTAAGCATTGAATTAATCAACACCTGTCAATGGCAAATGATACACACGACCTGTTGGTCACAAGTCTCTGTTAGCTTTTATTAGCAGATTTCCACTAAGGGAAATCAGCTATTGAGGTCGTACTCATGACGCGAGTTTTGAAAAATTTCTTCAAATGTCCATCGATCCTACCCAGGAGATGACGAAAATGAGGCCCGTTCAAAATTATATATATATATATATATATATATATATATATATATATATATATATTTGTCTGTTAACGCTCTAGAGGTCGCAATTTTTGTTTAATCGTTACCAAACTTCATATTTAAGTGTTTTACGTAAAAAGAAAGATCACATTCGTTAATGGCTGAAATCGGTCCAGTGGGAGGGGGTGTTTAGAGGGGGGATTTCTGAAAATTCGAAATATCTCCGTTTTTATGCGTCGGATCGAAAAATTGTATAGAATCAATATTATTGCAAATTACATTTACTATAAGTATTGTTCTATACATTTATTCTGTATCTTGAATATTAACCAAGATATTTGCATTTGTATGCATGGGTGTGGTCGGCAGGAGTCGGCTACGTTCGGGACTCTCCGCCGAGAGCTAGTGCGGGCCGTTTCGGTAACTGTTCGTCCCTCGTGAATAGGTTTAGAGATTCCTTACTACTACTGTTATTATTAGGCAGATTACTCTATTGTATAACTTGGAAAATCTGCTTAGTTTACGCAGCCCCTGCGTGACGGACTTTTTTATAATACATGAGCAACTCGTGTGGGTTTAGCTTTTAATATATAAAAAGTCCGTCACGCAGGGACTGCGTAAACTAAGCAGATTTCCCACGAGAAGTTTTACAATAGTGAAATCTGCCTAATAACACAGTAGTAGTAAGGAATCTCTAAACCTATTCACGAGGGACGAACAGTTACCGAAACGGCCGCCCTAGCTCTCGGCGGGAAGCCCCAAACATCGGACTCCTGCCGACCACAAACACAATACAAATGCAAATATCTCGGTTAATATTCAAGATACAGAATAAATGTGTAAAACAATATTTATAGTAAATGTAATTTGCAATAAGATTGGTTCTATACAATTTTTTGATCCGAAGTATGGTAACGGAGATATTTCGAATTTTCGGAAATCCCCCCTCTAAACTCCCCCCTCCCACTGGTCAGATTTCACCCATTAACGAACTTGACCTGTCTTTTTATCATAAAACGTTTAAATATCGAGTTTGGTAACGATCAAACAAAAATTGCGACCGCTAGAGCGTTAACCAAATTATATATATATATTACCATTATGGAACTGCTTCAACACCTCATTTATCTTGGAAGTGGGCACGACAATTAAGTCGGTTGTGGTTTTGCCATCTGCACTCTCCCAAGATCGATATAAGCAGCCCTCTACCAGTTTTAGGCTATTCCACTGAACCCAGTATGATTTCGCAAGTGGGCTTTTAGCTGATGTCTCATTTCGGGCTGGTTTTCTGTTGCATTCCTTAGCCGATATAATCTTCGCCAGAATCGGGTCATCTTTCTGAGCCTTCGACCAGTCCTCGTCTGAGCCAATACGGATAAGTCGCACATCAATCACATCTTTCTCGGCTTTAGTACAATGTTTGCATTCTATGTTACAAGGCCGTCTTGAAAGGGCATCAGCGTTATTGTGTTTCCCACCTTTTCGATGCTCGATGCTGAAATCATAGCTCTGCAGACGTTCAATCCATCGTGCCAGCTGACCTTCTGGGTTCTTGAACTGCAGCAGCCAACGTAGTGCCGAGTGGTCTGTTCTTAAGGTGAAGTGTTGACCATACAAGTATTTGTGGTAATGTTTGACGCACTCCAACACTGCCAGAAGCTCCCGTCGGGTAACACAATAATTTCTTTCGGGCTTGGAGAGTACCCTGCTGTAGTAGCCAATGACTCTTTCTGCCCCATCAACTACTTGAGAAAGTATTCCTCCTATTCCATAGCCACTGGCGTCCGTATCAATTATGAACTTCTGTCCAGCGATTGGATAGGCAAGGACTGGTGCTGTGCACAAGAGTTCCTTGAGCCTCTGGAAAGCATCTTCCGCTGCCTCACTCCAGTGGTATGGTCGCGACTTTTTGGTTAGCTCGTGCAAGCTGGCAGCTACCTGAGCGAAGTTTGGCACGAATCTCCTGTAGTATGTGCAAAGCCCCAGGAAGCTACGCAGCTCGTGAAGATTTCGTGGTCGAGGCCAGTCCTTTACTGCCCGTATTTTGTCCTCGTCAGTGGAGATGCCCTCTGCTGTTACCCGATGTCCCAAGTATTTTACCTCTTTCTGAAACAGAGCACATTTCTTTATGCTTAACTTCAGCCCAGCTGCTGTTATGCGACTAAATACTTCATCCAGGTTTTTAAGATGTTCTTCAAAAGTCTTCCCCATAACGATTATGTCATCTAGATACACTAAGCATGTCTTCCAATTGAGACCCTTTAGCACACGTTCCATTAAACGCTCAAAAGTAGCTGGGGCGTTGCAGAGCCCAAATGGCATCACCTTGAACTGCCATAAACCATTGCTTGCGCTAAAGGCAGTTTTCTCTTTGTCCTTATCGGCTATCTCTACTTGCCAGTAGCCGCTTTGCAAGTCCAAGGTAGAAAACCATCTCGTTCCAGCCAACGTGTCTAAGGTGTCGTCAATTCTTGGCAGCGGATAGCTGTCTTTCTTGGTGACGTCGTTGAGTTTTCTGTAGTCGACGCAGAATCTGGTGCTGCCGTCTTTCTTCTTTACTAGAACTATTGGCGAGCTCCACGGACTCGAAGATGGTTCAATGACTCCATTCCGCTCCATTTCGTTGACAAGTTCCTTAACTTCGTTCCGCTTCGCTAGGGGAACACTCCTGGGTGCTTGTTTTATAGGTCTCGCTTCACCGGTATTTATTTCATGTTTCACTACAGCTGTTCTACCTGGGCTTTTATTGTTTAGGGCGAAGACGGAGGCATGTGTCCTTAGCAACTCCTTTGCTTTGTTTCTTTCAGGCGATGTCAGTCCTTTCATCCATTTTTCCTCTTCTTCTGCAAGTAGTTCGCGCTCCTTGGCTGTCATTTTCGGGTTTCCAGAATTTTTGGCACAGTTAATTATTGCTTCTGCTGGCTCACATTGACCTATTTCAAAATTTTTGTTAATAATCTTCTCCTTGTTGGATAGGTTTAGTACTCTCACCGGAACTCGTCCATCGACACAGGTTTTCACGAGGGCCTTAGCTGTTATAATGTCATATTTAAGTTCTTTAGGTTCTACTACCCACAACCGGTTATCCTCACAGTCTTCATCCACACGCGCCCATACTAAGGTTTCCGACTGGGGTGGTAATTTCTGGCGTCCGACGGTAAATAGCCTCCTTACTGTGGTCTTGGTCTCATATCCAACATCCAAGGGTATCTCGACGTTGCGCCAGATCATAACTTGCTGACCCATGTGCAGATTGATACCGTGGGCTATCATGAAGTCTGCACCGATAATCACTTCGTCCACTATGTCGGCGACAACAAATACATGATCGGCGCTAGTGTTGGCGATAGTCAGTCGAACCTTGGCTCTTCCATAGACGGTGGCTGATTCCCCAGTAGCAGTGCGCAGTCGAACGTCGTTTAATGGTTCCACTGATCCTTTTACCAAATCGGGCCTAATTATTGACTGCGACGCTCCTGTGTCTATGGTGAGGATCTGCTTCCTGCCGTTAATGAGTCCACGAGCTGTAAGGTTGCTATTCTGTTGTTGTATTATGGAAATGGAGATTGTGGGGCCAGCGGTTGTAGGAGCTAGCTCTTGCCCCTCAGTGCTAGCTCGTTTTAGTTTAACGGCGTCTCTTGAGATTTGGGGTTATTCGTCCGTTTGTTCTCCCTTGGTGGCGAAACAGATCTTGACCTTTTCTTCGGTGATTTACAGTTACGTTGAAAATGGCCGGCCTTGCCACAGTTGTAGCACTTTGAGCGTGATCTGTTCCTTTGCTCCTCCATTATTCGCTTGACTAAATCTTCTATGTCACTCCTTGACATTTGGGCGTCATTTTGAATATCAGCCTCAAGACGTCGCACCTTGAAGACTTGTGGTTTTGAAATTACTTTAGCGGTCTCCTGGGCTAGCGCATAAGAGATGGTTTCAGCAAAGGATGATTTTTGCGTAGCACACACCGCGAATTTAACGTCTGGATCTCGTATACCATTCACAAATGCTTCAATCTTGAACTGATCCAAGAATGGATGATTTTCACCTGGGTAAGTCAGCTGCACTAGACGTTCGATTTCCATGGCAAAATCTTGTAGCGTCTCGTTCGGTTTCTGCACTCTGCCCCTTAGTTCCATCCTGTAAAGTTCTCGTTTATGCTCGCCACCAAACTTGCGCTGTAAGGTCACCATGATGTCCTCATAATTATTCCTACAAGCTGATGGTAAACTCTCCAGGATTTCTGCAGCGGTTCCCTTCAGTGCCAAAATCAATTCTACCGCTTTCTCTTCATTATTCCATCCGTTTCTACTGGCCACCGTCTCAAATTGGAATTTAAAAACATTAAGTGGTACATTACCGTCAAAAGTTGGGGTCTTTATTTTGCTGGAATTTTCTGAAACGAGCCTCACCGGACCCTCTCGAACATGTAGATTATCCATTTGGAATTGTAGCTCACGTATTTCATCGTCCATCTTTCTTCCTAGGTTGGACACGTCCTCTTCAACCTTCTTCTGTGCCGCAGAAATGCCGCAGAGTTTTTCATCAAACTCGCTGACTCTCTGCTCTATAGCTTCCACTCGTTTGCCCAATACCTCTGACATTTCATGGAGTTTTTGGTTAGTTGATCTAGAAGCTTCCTGAAATTTCTCTTCTAGCCTCTCGCAATTAGTTCTGGAAACTTCCTGGAATTCTTGTCTGACTTCCGCTAATATTTTCTCACTGTTACTCTTAGAAGCTTCCTGGAATTCTTGTCTTACTTCCGCTAAGATTTTCTCGCTGTTACTTCGAGAAGCTTCTTCTAATCTCTCGTAATTAGCTCTAGAAGCTTCTAAGAGTTTCTGGTTGTTATCTGTGATTTTTTCCATCATGGCGGCCAAAATTGAATTTAAATCTAAATTGCTGCTTGACATAGGAGTACTTACAGCAATGTCTTCTTTATCGTCAAACTCGTGTGTACTTATATCGATTCCTCGTCTTTGGAATTCATCTGTCAACCGCCTTTGTAATTCAGCCTTATTTCCTGTTGTTGGCAGATCCAGTTTAGCCAGCTCCTTCTTCAGCTGTTCCACTTTTAGTTCTTCAAACTTCATTTTTGTTGATTTTAATTTTGCAATCCCACTTCTGACACCAGTTGTTACGTTTTTGTATTACCAACACCAGTAATAAACGTTTTTAATAAGAGTTCTTTTGGATTGCAAAATTAAATACTCGCAAGTTTCACAGTTTTTATCACTGCAAAATTTATTTCACAATGCACAATAAACTTGGTGATTATTCTTAATTACTACTCACAGTATACACTGATAGAGTTACTGTTCTTCAATGAGTCACAGTCCAATAATTCACTGAAATTCACAGAAAGACGGCACTGCACTGTCCTTTGCTTCGCGGCACTTCACTGTCCTTTACTTCGCGGCACTTCACTGTCCTTTACTTCGCGGCACTGCACTGTCCTTTACTTCGCGGCACTGCACTGTCTTAAACACGGCACTAAACTGTTACTTACAGTCACGGCACAACACTGTTCTTCTTATAAAAACTCTTTACCGCACTGCACTAAGTCGCACTGTAGCACTGATGTGACCATCAATATCGCTGAGCATAAAACTGACTCACGGCTGGCCCGAGCTCCTTTTTATAGGGAGGCGGCATACATCAAAGGGGAATTGTCTAGTTCATTCGACGTCTGGCTGGAAGGTACTGGTCAGACCTAGAACATTCTTTTCGGTCTCTTTGATCTACGTCACACTTTCCAAATACGCGACTCTCTCTCTCTCTGAAGGATTATTCATCTATTTATTTTTCGCAACAATATGTTTGTTTGTCTGTTAACACTCTAGCGGTTGCAATTTTTGTTTAATCGTCACCAATCTCGGAATTTAATCGTTTTATGTAAAAAGGAAGATCAAGTTCGTTAACGGCTGAAATGTGACCACTGGGAGGGGGGGGGCGTTTAGAGAGGGGATTTTTGAAATTTCGAAATATAGTATCTCTGTTACTAAACGTCGGATCGAAAAATTGTATAGACCCAGTCATATTGCAAATTAAATTTACTATAAATATTGTTATATACATTTATTCTCTATCTTCAATATTAACCGAGATATTTGCATTTGTATTAAGTGTGTGTGGTCGGCAGAAGACGGCCGTTCCGTAACTGTCCGTCACTCGTGAATTGGTTTAGAGATTCGTAACTACTACTGCTATTAGTAGGCAGATTTCTCTGTTGTAAAACTTCTCTTGGGATATCTGCTTAGTTTAGGCAGCCCCTGCGTGATGGATTTTTTAATTTTCTTAAATTAATGTTATTATTTTTTTGAAAATGGAGAGCCCCTGAAGAAATGGTATATGGGCCACGAAACATGTAGGGCAGCATAGGTAATGTTTACTTTTGGTGACCCTTGCTAAGAAAATATGAAGAATGAATATTTGAAGGTTCAGAGTTAAGGACGTTTCATGTTTTTTTTTTTTTTTTTAATATTAAATAAATACGTCAAATATTGAATTCCCTAAAGAAAAATCTGCAAAATGTTAGTGTTTTTCTTATCTGTTTAGGAGAGAGTATTAATGATTGAATGTAGCTGTATGAGTTAGATAGAAGTCTTGCAAGTTAGCTGAGTAAATAGTGTCAACAGCCTTGGAAGTTAGTGGAACCTGGAGTTCGGAGAACTGCAAAGCTAATCCCTTCAAGAGTGGGAGAGAGAGAGAGAGAGAGAGAGAGAGAGAGAGAGAGAGAGCTTCTTTAGCTCTGTATCAGTACAAGCATTTGAGACAAGATAAGACTACTTCATGGACTTAGGTCGCCCAAATCTCCAGATTGTATCTACCTGAGGCAGGCCTGGCCTTTTGAACAAAACATTTGTTTCATATGGGATTATTTGACTACAAACGTCTAGGTCAAGTCACTGAACGTCTACTGGGCCACTGACACTCTACTCAAAGGCACCACAAGACTGCTGTACTTACTGCCTCCATATGAATTCTGAAAGTATAGCCGTGGCATGATTTCTGTGCCGACAATCTCCATAAGAATTCTGCACTTTCATTATCCACAAGAATTTCGTACCTACAACCTCCATAAGAATTTTAAAAGCATTACCTCCAAAAAGACTTTCACAATAGGACCTCCAAGGGCCGCTGTGACCTCTCTGACAGGCTGGGGGACAGCCACAAGGAATCAAGTCTAATAACCTCCACAAGATGTCTGTGCCGACATTCTCCACAAATATCCTGTACTTCCAACTTCCATAAGAACTCTATACCTACTACCTCCTCAAGAAATATATTCCTGCATCCTCCACGAGAATTCTAACCTACATCTTACCACAAGGATTCTCTTCCTAGATCCTCCACATGAATTTTGTACCTAAAGCATTCTCAAGAATTCTATACCTAAAACCACCACAAGAATTCTGTACCTACATCCTCCTAGAGAATTCTCTTGCTACATCCTCCACAAGAATTCTCAACCTATATCCTCCACAAGAATTCTCAACCTACATCCTCCACAAGAATTCTGAACCTACAGCCTCCTAGAGAATTCTCTTGCTACATCCTCCACAAGAATTCTGTACCTACATCCTCTACAAGAATTCTCATCCTACATCCTCCACAAGAATTCTGTACCTACATCCTCTACAAGAATTCTCATCCTACATCCTCCACACGAATTCTGAACATACATCCTCCACAAGAATTCTATACCTACAGCCTCCAGAAGACAGATTAATTAAAAAAGAAGAAGCCAATAACCTACTTACACTACCTATTAGGGATTGAACCACTTTGTATGGAATCAGTTTTGATCATCTAGAAGAGGATAAGAACGGATATATCATTCATCACTCTGAAATCTGAAATGAATTTCAGGAAAACATTTAGTTAATTTCATTTAGAGGTAATGGAAATCATGTCTCGCACCAATTTTTGTAAGAAACAACGAGGAAGAGGTAAGAGCTCTCAGAAAGATATTTGGATCTGTGGAAGAGTTTCATCGATGGAACAACCTCGATCCTTGAGCAACCTCAATTCCTAACTTATTCTAAAGAAAAGCCCCTAAAAGGATAAATAGATTAAGGAGCCATAAAGGTTTAATTCAGCACAGTGTGTGTGTGTGTGTGTGTGTGTGTGTGTGTATGTGTGTGTGTGTGTGTGTGTGTGTGTGTGTGTGTGTGTGTGTGTGTGTGTGTGTGTGTGTGTGTGTGTATGTGTGTGTGTGTATGTATGTTTGAATTCTGAATGCTTGTGTAAGATTTTACAAACTTTTAAATAAATCCTTGTTTATTTATTATAAATTACTAATAATACTTTTATTAACTTTTATAAAATATTTTTGTTTTCGAATTTAACATTACGTTTTTGTTTTTGTCTTTTACCAATTATTCATGTTCTGTTTCCTCTTCATAACTTTCCCCGTTCAATAGTTTTTCTGTTTTAAAATTTATTTCTTATTAGTTCCTACTTTATTCTATTTTCCACTAGAGTTATCGCCCAATAGCAACTATGAATGTATATTAACTAGATTGATAATATAATTAGGAGTAATTTTTACCGTTTGGTTTGTGCGATAAAGGGTGTATATCGCTAAACTTGAACAAACAACTTGAGCGTGACACTGAACAAACAAATAAATAGATTAAGGATATTCAAAAAAGGGAATACTTGTAAAAAAAAAAGTCCAGGATAATGCTTGATAGTGTTTTAAGAAAATGTTTTCTCTTGAGGTAGAACGCTGGCTTATTGATGAATTACACAGGCCAACAAAAAAAACCTTTTTGAAACCCACTTTTTTAATTTTAATAGCTGATCTTGATAGATTTTTATGTGCTGAATCCAAAATCTGCTCGTAGTTTTTATGTATCACCCTTAGTTTCCAAGCAAAATGTATTTTTATTATTTATATGTCTAATACCCATTTACAGTATATAGGGAAATCAATGAAATACACTGTAGAATCGTAAAAATGGTTTGTATTTACAGTAAATACTTGGAATAGTAATTTTATGTGTTGATTGATACAAGGTTCACTTGTCAACTGGAATTGCTTTATATTTTCTTTCCCTTTTTTCCTTGATGCTTCTTGTGTAGCTTTTCCTGCGATGAATAGCTTGCTGGAAACTCTCCGGTGAAGATGACCAACAGTTATCCCCCATCATGTTGGTATTCCAGCGGCCCTGGTAACGTTTTTCCATCACTTTTATAACGTCCTGGTGAAAAACGCTCACCTTGCTCCTCACTAAAATCTCCTAAATTTTCCGGAAAGTAATCGAGGTGGCCTGCTCAAGAATGTGAACTTTCAGGCTCATCAAACATCCTAACTGTTCAATTTTTTTAATACATGTTAGCAACAAATTAGAGCCTTATATTCTGGGTCTTTTTTTATTTCCCAAAAACTGGTGACAAACTTGCTTGAATGTAAACCCATGCTTCACTTTTTCATTTGAGGTCATTGTGGATTCAAAGTTAACGTCAAACATCATTTTTCTTAAATATCAGGCCCGGATGTAAAGGCGCCTTCTTTCAGTTTAGCTTCTGAAAGGTGTGGAAAACTTCTGACAGAGATATTTGAACAAAGCCCATCTTTAGGCAAAGCCTTTACAAACTGTTTCATGAGACCTAACATTAATATGTAGTGGTGGTAGGAAGCAGTTTTTTGGATTACAACAAGGTTTTTGCGTAAAATGTTCTTCTCGCCAGGCTTTTAAAAGTACTCCCTAGCAGGCCGTTCTTTCTGCACCAATGTTGATTTCCGAGCTCTACTGTCCCATTCACTCAAGAAACATGGTAATTTGGTAAAACCCCTTGCTGACCAAGGAGGACATGCACGTAACTTTCAAATCTACCACATATCATCCAAACCGTGTGCAGAATAACCTATTTTATTTAAACACTATTTCTAGATTTTCGTAACTCTCTTTCATATGTACAGAATGACCGACAGGTACTGAGGCATACATGTTTACCGTTGTGCAGTAAAACTGCCTTCAACTATTTTTGGAATGAATCAATAAACAAACTCCAAATCTTCTGTTTTGTATTCAATTCCAAAACTATTCATTTAAACCATGAATGTCATGAGCAGATACACCAAATCACCCTCTTGTTCAATATACTTCGTAGTCATTTAGAGAAAGCTCGACCTGAGTGGACAATTTAGGCATCTTCATTTTCTGTAACACATTGGAATTCTTCATCGTGTTCATCTAACTCCGACTGTCATCAGAAATCAATACTTCTGTTTTCATAGAATTTTAAGTCCTCTGGTAGTTCCCCCGGGATTGGCTCCCCCTATCCCTATCTACAACCGTGCCCTACTGGTCGGATGGCGGTCGGAAGGTTAGGGTAGCTTATTAACTTCTGTTCTTAGAAGTTATGAACCAGTAATATCTACACTGCAAAAGTAACAGTCATCGGAATGATTTTTTTGGTTCCCTCACATATCATGGGAAACAGCAAATTTAAAGTGTTTTTTCTCTTTTTTTGTCCATTTCCTGAGGTCTTCAACACATCATACAATAACATACCTTATGCGGTGCCCAAGGGTTTATCCTGGTCTCCAAGTTTGGTTCACAAAGTATGCTAGTAGATTAAACCTTTTTCACAAAGTCTGTAATGTTTCTTTGGTGCTTTTAATAACAAACTCACCACTAAAATATAACAAAAACTGTTGTCAGCAGATGTTTTTACAGCCTGCGATGAGACATTGCACTGAGCACATGTACAGGAAACGTAAAAGTGAGGTTATGTCGAAAATAAACAAAAAACATCAGCTGTTTAGGCATGTGTTTCAGCAGTTGCTGCCAACAACATCATCTTTGTTCATTAGACCTATTTTTTCATGTTATCTTAACTATGAATAAAGCTGTTAAAATTCTAAAAATGTTTTTTTTTTCTTTATTTCATGAATTTTAACTATAAAATGTGAATAAATGGTGGGTGATACAACTTTTTTATGCATCATTTTTGGATTAGCAACCTAAACAAACATAAGAATAAGGTCATTTTCATTAAAAAAGTTTTTTTTCATCGTTGGCCTGTGTTAGCTGTGACATTTCTTGACTTACCTTTGAGAGCCGGACAAATCCTCTTCCAGATGGTGAGACACCCGGATCGATGGAACTGGCCAAGAGCTAACTCCATGAAGAACAGGGGCATACCTCCGAACACCAGCATAATACAGTAGGGGATCAGGAAAGCACCTAATCAACAAAATAATAAAAAACATATCATTAATTATAGTTTTCAATTTTTGGGGCTAAATAAGTTCTTATAGGAAATATAATTATCTACAGGTGTCCGCCCGTTGAGCAGGACATTTTTGATTCGTTAATTTTTTTTAATAAAGTTTAATAAATATATATTACAATTCACATAATTAACAACATAAAATATTAAATGATAGTAGAGTATGGTGGATATCGGCTATAAAAATTCTAAATAATTCAAATAGAGGAGTTTATTAAATATGTTGACAATTCCGTGCTTCGGAGCTAACAATTAACAAAAGTCCGTCACGCAGGAGCTGCGTAAACTTAGCAGATTTCCCACGTGAAGGTGTACAATAGAGAAATTTCACGAGAGCCGAGCAATCAAAGAAACGACCGAATGAGCTTTTGGCGGGAAAGACACTTTCGTCCGTCAGCCGTCGATGCCGTCGATTTAAATAAAAATGCAAAATATCGTTAATATTTAAGATTAGAGATTAAATGTCTATATAACATTAGTTATAGTAAATGTAATTTGCAATAAGATTGATTCTGTACAATTTTTCGGTCCGAACGTTTAGTAAACGGAGATATTTGGAATTTTCGAAATATCCTTTTCCCTTTTAAACCCCCCCCACCTCCCAATGGTCCGATTTCAGCCGTTAACGAACTTGATCTTTCTTTTTACAATTAAAACGACTAAATATCGAGTTTGGTAACGATTAAACAAAAATTGCGAACGCTAGAGTGTAACAGACAAAATATATATATATATATATATATATATATTTATATATATATATATATATATATATACACAGTTTTGAACGGACCTCATTTTCGTCATCTACTTGGTAGGATCTCGATGGACATTTGAAGAAAATTTCGAATAATTCCGTATGAGTACAACTTCAATAGCTGATTTCCCTTCAGGGAAATCTGCTAAAAGGTAACTTTTAGGTTACCACTTAATAATTATATTAATTTTAGTTTTAAATTGTTATCTGTCCGGCAACACTGTCTGTTGCCGGAAGCCCGCCTTGGCTTGTAACCTCCCCCTGGCTTGACAGTTGTTGGGGAAGATTAAGTTGACGTGGGTGAGTGCCGTTACAATATTATTAATAGTAAAAATTAATTTACAATATGATTGGTTCTATACAATTTTTAGATCTGACGCATAATAACGGAGATATTTTGAATTTTCGAAAATCCAACTCCCACTAGTCCGATTGCATCCACTAACGAACTTGATCTTTCTTTTTACATAAAACGATTAAATTCCGAGTTTAGTAACGATAAAAAAAAAATTGCGACTGCTAGAGCGCTTAACAGGACAACTATATGACATATCTTATATATTATATATATATATATATATATATATATATATATATATATATACAGTATATACTAGCTCAAATACCCGGATTCGACCGGGGAATTGATTTGAGGCTGAATGGGTGTGATGCATATTTTTTTGGCTTGCAAAGCTTTACTTTGCACAAGTTTTTTGACATTTATTCCGTCAAATTAATAATTAAAATTAATTTTTTATGTTAAAACTTCGCTGTCCTCCCAAATTGTCATATTTCCGTCTCTGTGCATTAAGCATAGATTTTCAGTTACTAAGGAAATAATATTAACTATATTTGAATTAATTTTTCCAGGTGAGGTACTCATTGTTCAAATTGGAATATGGAATTGTCGAGCATATCAATATTTCTAACGGCTAATTACTTGCTCCTCCTCACATAGTTCCTGAGAAAAATGTATAAATCAAAAGTTTAATCTAAATGACAATGTAAACAACTTTTGTTGTGTGCATGTTTGTGGAACAAACAAAATAGACAATGAATTATCGCGAATTTTTATTTCAGGCTACCTTATAACACCCCACTCCCGTTCTAACCTAAAAAATTTTAATATCAGCTTATAATCATGGAAGAATTAATGCTATTTGTACATACACAGTTTTTTTTAAGTTCGGTTTAATCGGTTAGCTCCCAATGAAATAGTTGACTCCCCGCTTTAGTTTATAGTGATATCTCGTTTATACTTTGTTAAAAGACAAAAATGAATATCACAAAAGTTACTCTAAATAACAAAATAAACAACTTTTGTTGTGTTCATATTTGCCGAAAATAAACGAATTGAAAACGAAATACCGCTATTTTAAATTCAGGCCTCCCTTACAACCCCCACTCCTTCCCGTCCTTAGAAATGTTGGTATGGCTTGTTATAATGAAAGCGTTAACAATACAACATTACACCGAGTTTTATTTATTTCCCTTGGGTCTTTTGTCCCAAATATAATTGTACACTTCCGCTATAGGTTTTAGCGTATATATCGTTTATAATTTGGTATACGAAAAAAAACTCTATATACAAAAGTTACTCTATATAACAAAATAAACACCTTTGTTCATATTTGCCGAAATACCAACATAGGGAATCGAAATATCACTATTTTTAATTTCTGGCTTCCTTTATAACCCCACTCCTGTTCGTCTCAGAGGATATTGATATTGCCTAAAGTCTAAGTTGGCGTAGTAGTAGTATTATACATACAAGGTGTCATAAAATTCGGTTCAGACGTTTATGCGTGAAAAGGTAAACAAAACAAACAAACCAGACACCAAAGACACAAAATGCAGTTATGGTGTCTATGGGACATGTGAAACGAAAAGTTATCGTAACATTTCGCGAAAAAAAATCAATGTACAGACAGAGGTTACAATTTTATATACATATATTATATATATATATATATATATATATATATATAATTTTGAACGGACCTCATTTTCGTCATCTCCTGGGTAGGATCGATGGACATTTGAAGACATTTTTCGAGAATCACGTCAATAGTACGACCTCAATAGCTGATTTCCCTTAAGGGAATGTTGATGTAATTTCACTAATCTGTTATTCTCGATATACCAACTGATACCTGTTACAATTTATAGGCATATACTATTACTTCGTTCTCACTAAAGGCCACCTCTATCGGCATAATATGAAAATTATTCTAAATGCTATTCCTAGGATGGGGCTGATCATTTGATAAACTTCTAAATTGGAAAATTGGAGTAGTATTCCATGAAAGCTATTAAAGTATTAGAATGCATTTATTTCCAAGAATTACTCCTATGTTCACATAATAATAATATGAGAAGTTTTAAACTTTAATGTATATTTATAAAATAATCATAAGATATGATTTATAAATTGGGTTGTTTATAAAAAACGGAAATATCACTTATGTTTTATCCGTTCATTTGATTTACTCTTTCAGTAATCGCATGTCGTGACTGGGGCGATTGAACGACGTATCAGTAAAATGTTTATCATCAGGTTACCATATTTACGCGAGTATGCTGCAATAATTTTCAGTATTTTCCTAGATTATTGTTTTTTTTTTTTAAATGTTGTTGTTTCAAGTAGTGTAATAGGCGGTCTATATACTGGCTACAGTCATGTAGTAATTCAGTGGAAGTGTATGGTAGGCCTATGTGTGTCCTTAGATAGCAGTCAGTTAGTGTATGTTAGCAGATTTCCCTTAAGGGAAATCAGCTATTGAGGTCGAACTCATGGGGTATCTGAGCTAGAGTATTTATATATATATATATATATATATATATATATTATTTGTCGTTAACTCCTTCTGCAGTCGCAATTTTTGTTTGATCGTTACCAAACTCGATATTTATACGTTTTATGCAAAAAGACAGAACAAGTTCATTAATGGCTGAAATCGGACCAGTGGGAAGGGGGGGGGGGTTTAGAGGGGCGGATTTTGGAAAATTCGAAATATCTCCGTTAATATAACGTTAATAACTTAATGGACCATATAATTCATAGTCGTAGAAAGTATTCTATCTTCCAAAGCATGTATGAATAAAAATTCCTTTCCCTTGATGCGGTACAAAACCCAATGGTGACAGCTGTTTTAGGGACGTCAGCCACTATAACCCCCCTTCCGTTAGAACGTAAACATTTTAATATAGCTTATAATCATGGAACAATTAATGGAAATTTACAAAATAAACAACTTTTATCCTGTGCATATTTGCCGAGAAACAAATAGGATACGAAATATCACTATTTTTAATTTCAGGCCTCCGTCACAACCCCCACTCCTGATCGTCCCTAGAAATGTTGGTACTGCGTATTATCATGGAGGAGTTCGTGGTAGTTCACATACCGAGTTTTGTTTAGTTCGGATTAGTTTTTTGTGCCCAATAAAATTATTGACTCCCGCTATAGTTTTTAGCGTATAACTCATTTATACTTCCGTATACGACAAAAGTGTATATACCAAAAGTTACTCTAAACAAAAAAGTCCGTCACGCAGGGGCTGCGTAAACTAAGCAGATTTCCCACGTGAAGTTATACAATAGAGAAATTTCAGAATAGAGTCAAAAAGTTACGGGAACGGCCGGAACTAGCTCTTGACGGAAACTCACGACTAGACCCGAAGTTAGCCGATCTCATCTCAGAAGCTGAAAACAGAAAAATGCAAATATCTCGGTTACAATTCAAGATACAGAATAAATGTATATAACAATATTTATAGTAAATGTGATTTGCAATAAGATTGATTCTATATAGTATTTCGATCCGACGTATAGTAACGGAGATATTTTGAATTTTCGAATATCCTCCCCTCTAAACCCCCCCTCCCACTGGTCCGATTTCAGCCATTAACGCACTTGATCTTTATTTTTGCATAAAACGTTTAAATATAGAGTGTGGTAACGATTTTAGAACGAAAATTGCCATCGCTAGATGCGTTAACAGACAAGTTTATATATATATATATATATATATATTTATATATATATATATATATATATAATTTTGAACGGACCTCATTTGTGTCATCTCCTGGGTAGGATTGATGGACATTTGAAGAAATTTTTCGAAACTCGCGTCATGAGTACGACCTCAATAGCTGATTTCCCATAAGGGAAATTTGCTAAAAGTAAATAACTTTTGTTATGTGCGTATTTGCCGAAAAAACAATACGAAACGAAATATCGCCACTCTTAATTTCAGTCCTCGCTTATAACCCCCACTCCCGTTCAAACCTAAAAATTGTAATATAGCATAGAATCATGGAAGAATTAATGCTAATTCACATACCGAATTTTGTTAAGTTCGGTTCAATCGTTAGCACCCAATAATATCGTTCGCTCCATCTTTAGTTTTTAGTGTATATCTCGTTTATACTTTATTATTCGAAAAAAGTGAATATAATAAGTTACTTTAAATAACAAAATAAACAAAATTTGTCATGTGCATATTTGCAGAAAAACCAATAAAAAAAGGAATTAATTTTTAATATCAGGCCTACTTACAACCCCCACTCCTTCCCGTCCCTAGAAATGTTGGTGAGACTTATTATAATGAAGGCGTTAGTGCTAATACATATACCGAGTTTTATTTAGTTTGGTTGAGTGTTTTGGGTCAAATAAAATTGTTGACTCCCACTATAATTGTTAGCGTATTACGCATTTATACTTTGGTATATGACGAAAGTGTATATTTGAAAAGTTACTCCAAATAACAAAATAAACAACTTTTGTTATGTGCATATTTGCCGAAAAACCAATAGGAAACGAAATATCGTTATTTTTAATTTGGAGCCTCCCTTATAACCCCCACTCCTGTTCGTCTCAGAGAATATTAATATAGTCTAAAGTCTAATTAAATCGGATTAAATTCCGAGTTTGGTAACGATCAAACAAAAATTGCGACCGCTAGAGCGTTAACAGACAAATATATATATATATATATATATATATATATATATAATATATATATATATATATAGATATATATATATATAAAATTTTGAACGGACCTCATTTTCGTCATCTCCTGGGTAGGATCGATGGACATTTGAAGAAATTTTTCGAAACTCGCGTCATGAGTACGACCTCAATAGCTGATTTCCCTTAAGGGAAATCTGCTAAAATACATGAAAGAAACAAAATGCAGTTATGGTGTGTATGACATGTGAAACGAAAAGTTATCGTGAAATTTCAAGGTTGAAACGAATTTTATAAAACATGTTACGTATATTACTATTAACCCAACTTAGACTATATGCTATACTAATATTCTCTGCGTTGAATAGGGGGTTATAAGGGAGGCCTGAAATTATGAAATTAAAAATAGTGATATTTGTTTTCCTATTGGGGTTTCGGCAACCAACGTTGTTTACTTTGTTATTTAGAGTTCTGTGGTTTATTATAACAGAGTATTTTTTATGTAACATGATGATGATGATGATATATATAAAATTAAAGTTTGTGAACCCTAGAGCGTCAACACACATGTGAGTCAAACACATAGTGTTGTGAAAACTACGTACATGAAAAACGTACACAGAGTCATTTTAATAAGTAGGAAGTAGATAAAAGAATCTGACCGATGGAAGCGACAGGACTGCTGGCACCAGTTACGTTGTAGGAGGTGCTATTCCAGACCAGTCTGGGCCAATTCACTTTCATCTTGCCGCCCGCCTATAAAAGTGGTACACCTCGCCCGACAGTTAGTTTGTTCTCAGTTCTGTTCAAATGAATAACAGTGCAGCTTTAGTGAACAGTGCAGTGCAGTGTTTTTGTGAAGAACCCTGTTGTGCCGTGTTTATGTAAAGAATAGTGCAGTGCCATCTTATTGTGAACTTCTGTGATCGTGAGTTATTGTACTGTCCAATAAGAAGTGAAGTTATAGTTAAGAATAATTTCATTTACCAAGTGTGTAGTGAATTGTGAAATAAATTGAGCAGTGGTAAAAACTCTAAAGCTTGTGTGTTTAATTTTGCAATGCAAAAGAACTCGAGTAAACAACGTTTATTATTTTTGTAATAAACGTAACAATATAATAAAAATTCATCACTCAGGTGCTGCGCAGATAACCAAAAAATCGGGGATGTAATGGGGGGGGGAGTTTAGAGGGGGAATTTTAAAAATTAAAAATATCTCCGTTATTATGATTCGGATCGCAAAATTGTTTAGAGCCAATCTTGTTGAGCTATTGATGTACTGAAATTGTAGTTCTGCACATTTTTCGTAACTCAAGTATTGAGCGAGTTATTTGTACTTACTTATTACCCCCCCCCCCCCATATGCGTAGTTTGTTTTGTTTTGCTACATAGAAATAGAGAATATTTGTTGAAACGGGATCATAAACGAGGGATATCTGCTTATTTGCCTTGCCCCTGAGATTTTTTTACTGATTACTTCCGGGCCAAAGAAATTGACCGTTAATACCAAAATAAAGTTTAAGCCATTGATAATCTCTACTATTAAATATATATATATTTATATACGAGTATATATAATTCTACGGGATGCCACTGAACTTCTCCTAAACAGCTTGACCGATTTGAATGAATTTTTTTGTATACGTTTGGGTGACGCCCTGGATGGTTTAGATTCACAAATCAGCCCGGCAGAAGGAGCAGGAGTGGGGGTCGTAAGGGAGGCCTAAAATTAAAAATAGCGATATTTAGTTACCTTCTGGTTTTTCGGCAAATATGCACAGGATAAAACTTGTTTCTTTGGTTATTTGGAGTAACTCTTGTTATATTCACTTTTGTCGTATAACAAAGTATAAACCAGATATACACTAAAAAATTAAAGTAGGAGCCAACAATTTTATTGGGCACTAACGTTTGAACCGAACTTAACAAAACTCTATTACTGTAAATTAGCATTATTTCTTCCATGATTATAAGCGATATTAAATTTTTTAGGTTCGAACGGGAGTGGTGGTTATAAGGGAGGCCTGAATTAAATATTCGCGATATTATATTTTCTATTTGTTTTTAGGGAAACGTGAACATAACAATAGTTATTTATTATACAAGTGACGAAAGTAGATCATTATACAACTCGAGTGAAACGTTTACTCGCTTCGCTCGTGTGGTAATTTCACGAGAGTTGTAAATTCTACTTTCGTCACGAGTGTAATATTACATTTTTTCTGTAATCGAACCAGAATATGAACAAAATTAGGATGTTGTGAAGATTATGGTATGTTGTTGGTAGGTTATAAGCATGGTTGTGAAAGGTTATAAGCATAGTTATAAAACAACTAGTGATGATTGTGAAGTAGTGCAGTTATAAACAAGTGAAGGTTATAAACAAGGAAGGTAATTATTATTATATATAAATTTTAAAATATATTGATTATTTCCACCAATAATTCATTCAAATTTCAATTTATTTTGTTAAAATAAATTCTTAAAATGTTAAGAAACATTTAAAAGCATTTAATTTCCAACTTCAAATTATTTTTTAATTTATACTTATTACTAATTAAGAAGGCAATTCACTTTCTTCACTTGTGATGAAAGTGATTACTTTCTTCACTCTATTGCAAAATGTTTCACTTTCTTCACTCATTTCAGTTTAGTAATGTTGCCATTATTCAAGGATTACAGAAAAAAGTATTTTTTTTGTGTTATTAAAAGTAACTTCTGTTTTAAACATAATATTATTAAATTTAATATCCGAATCGCTTGAAATATCATGCAGGACAACGTCTGTCGGGTCCTCTAGTATATATATATATATATTTGGATCTATAACTCACCTCCACCATTCTGATAGCAGATGTAGGGGAACCTCCAGACATTGCCAAGATCGACGGCGAATCCGATCACAGCCAGGAGGAACTCAACTTTCTTCGACCAGGTGTCTCTCTGCTGGCTCATCATTGGCCCAGAGTCATCCTGCTCAGCCGACTGAAACACACAAAGATGATATTATTTTATTTTTTATAATATATAAATATACTTAATGGAATACAATAATGGAAACAAGGGCGTCACAGGGGTTGCGTAAATGATCCAACTTGATGCTATTCTTGATATCCCTATTAATAAAAAAGCCCGTCACGCAGGGGCTGCGTTAACTAAGCAGATTTCCTGCGAGCGTCACGTATTTGCATTTATCTCAAAAAGTAATTGTTCAAAGAGAAATATATTTGGTATTTAAGCTTCAAATAAAGTGCTTCATAATATAACTGCTTATTGTTTATATGACATGAGTCGGAGTGGGGGTTCACTGAAGGCTGAAAACTATGAACGAAAACTCAATGAAAAAATGTACATAACAACATTTATAAAACATTGCATTTGCAATTAGATTGGTTCAATAGAATTTTTCGATCCGACGCATAATAACGCAGATATGAAGATTTTCGAAATTCTCCCCCTCTAAACCCCCCCCCCTCCCCCTGGTCCACTTCAGCCAATAACGAACTTGATCTTTCTTTTTGTATAAAACTATTACATATCAATTTTGGTAACCATAAGACAAAAAATTGCGACCGCTAGAGTGGTAACAGACATATATATATATATATATATATATATATATAATTGTAACCTCTGTCTGTACATTGATTTTTTTCGCGAAATTTCACGATAACCTTTCGTTTCACATGTCATAGACACCATAAATGCATTTTGTTTCTTTGGTGTCTATTTGTTTGTTTGTTTGTTTGTTTGCTACCTTTTCACGCATAAACGGCTAAACCAAATTTTATGAAACTTGGTATGTATATTACTACTAAACCAACTTAGACTTTAGGCTCTGTGAATATTCTATGAGACGAACAGGAGTGGGGGTTATAAGAGAGGGCTGTAATTAAAAATAACAATATTTCGTGTCCTAACGCATTTTCGGCAATTATGCCCATAACAAAAGTTGTTTATTTTGTTATTTGAAGTAACTTTTGTTATATATTTTTTTGTCGTTTACCTAAGTATAAATGAGATACGTTAAAAACTACTACATAAGTCAACAATTTTATTTGGCACAAAAGACTCAACCGAACTAAATAAAACACTCGGTATGTGTATTAGCACTAACGCCTTCCTTATAATAAACCATACTAACATTTCTAGGGACGGGCAGGAGTGGGGGTTATAAGGGAGGCCTGAAATTAAAAATAGTGATATTTCGTTTTCTATTGGGGTTTCGGCAAATATGCACATAACAAAAGTTGTTTATTTTGTTATTTAGAGAAATTTGCTCAACAATTCTTTTCAATATGAACTACCAGGTACCTCACATGGAAAAATTAATTCAAATTATAATATATTATTATAATATTTTGTCCTTAATAATTTAAATCTATGCATAATGCACAGGAAATGGGAAATATGACAATATGGAGGACAGTGAAGTCTTACATAAAAAATTAATTTTATTATTAACAAATCCACAGAAACGAGCGGTATTAACCCTAAACACTGGGACGGGTAAATGTCAAAAGATTGTGCAAAGTAAAGCCTTGCCAAAAAAATACCATCAACATCCAGCATCAAATGAATTCCCGGGCCAAGCCGGGTATTTGAGTTAACAGATATATATATATATATATATATATATATATATATATATATATATATATATATATATAAAATTGTAACCTCTGAAAACTAAAACGGTATCAGACAATTGTATTTGGCACTATCGACTGAACGGAACTTAACAAAACTCGGCATGTGAATTAGCATTAATTCTTAAACGATTATAATCTATATTAATTTTTTTAGGTTCAAACGGGTGGGGGGTGGGGGGTTATAAGAAAGGCCTAAAATAAATATTCGCCGTATATTACATTTTCTGTTCGGTTTTCAGTCACTGTTGGTCTTTGTACCGTTTCAAGGGAAAGGAAGTTTAATTCAAATATAGTTTGGCGGAAAGAATACTTTCTATGTTTATGAATTACATATTAAAAAAAAAAAAAAACTACATGCATAGGAGACGGGAACTATAAAAATATTGAGGACAGAGAACTCAATAAGAAACTTAATAACAAATAATTTTATTATTTAGAAATCCACTGCAACGACGGGTATACATCGGGAAATGTTAAAATATTGTGTAAAGTAAAGGCTTGCCAAAAAAAAATACCACCATCACTAAACCTCAAATGAATTCCCGAGCGAAGTCGGGTACCTTAGCTAGTATAAATATATATATATATATATATATATATATATATATAAATAAAGAGAGAGAGAGAGAGAGAGAGAGAGAGAGATAGTTTTGTAACAAGAAAATAAAAAAATGCGACCACTAAAGCGTTAAAAGACACACACACACACACACACACACACACACACACACACACACATATATGTATGTATAAATATATATATATATATAATTTTGAACGGACCTAATTTTCGTTCTCCCACTTTAATTTTTTAGTTATATCTCGCTTATACTTTGTTATACGACAAAAGTAAATATAACAAAGTTACTCTAAATAACAAAATAAACAACTTTTATCCTGTGCGTATTTGCAGGAAAACCAATAGGAAACGAAATATCGCTATTTTTAATTTTAGGCCTCCCTTACAATCGCCACTCCTCCTCCATCTGCCGGGCTGATTTGTGAACCTAAACCATCCAGGGTGTCACCCAAATGCATACAAAAAAAATCGTTAAAATCTGTCAAGCCGATTAGGAGGAGTTCAGTGACATACACACTTAAAATATATTTATATATATATATATATATATATATATATATATATATATATATATATATATAAGGTTCGGAACAAAAAGATAGCCCACCCTATATTTTTTCTCTTAATCAATAGGGGTTAAGGATTAAAGGATTAAGGATTCATTAAGAATTAAGGTTTCATTAAGGATTAAGGATCCATTAAGGATTAAGGAGGTAGGAAAAACAGCTTGTGAGAATTAATATTATTACTTGATTTGGGGTAAGACAAAAAGATAGCACACCTATTGTTTCTTTACAAAGAAAACCAAATCCCTCTGAGTAGACAAGGCTAATCCAGTTCTGTTTATTCTTTTAAGTTGTTAACATTATTTTAGTGAGATGGGACGAGCAAAATCATTATCACTAGGTGACAAAAATATCATTCAGCGAATGAAAAATCGAGGGTTTTGTATTTCCGATATTTCAAAAAATACCGGTAGGAGTAGAAAAGTGATTTTAAATTTTTTGAAGTCTCCAGAAAGCTATGGGACGAAGAAATCTCCTGGAAGGCCGCCGGCTTTAACAACACGGCAAAAACGAGCAATTTTAAGGGTTGCATCCAACTCATCATTAACGGCCCGTCAAATTGCGGCTAGAGCTGGTGTAGTGACGAATTTGAAAAACGTCAAGAGGATCATTCGTGCAGCTCCTCACATCAAAAGAAAGAAAATGAAAGGTATGCCACCTCTAAGCATGGCGCATAAAGAAAGGCGTAAGGAGTTTGCCCGTGAACATGTCCAATGGAAAGACGAGTGGAAAGAAATCTTGTTCACCGACGAAAAAAAATTCCACCTCGACGGTCCTGATGGCTGGGCTCACTATTACCATGATCTACGGAAAGAAGAAAAAATGTTTTCCAAGAGGCAAATGGGAGGAGGCAGCGTCATGATATGGGGAGGCATTGGCTATGATCACAAAACTGATATCGTGTTTATTTCTGGTAGAATGAACAGTCAGCAATATGTTAATTTGTTAGAAAACCAACTACAAAAATATTTTGAACTTGTTCCTAAAGAGAACGTAATTTTTCAACAAGATAATGCTCCAGTTCATACGGCGAAAGTTGCAAAAGAATTTTTTTAGAAAAGGAATTATCAGAATTATAGATTGGCCAGCTCGTTCCCCGGACTTTAATATCATCGAAAATGTATGGGGACATCTTGCTAGAAGTGATTACAGTGGGAGCCGACAATTTGAGTGCGTTGAAGAATTAAAAAAACAATTCAGGAGGAGTGGACCAAACTACCTCAAGAGTTGATTCGTCGCCATTTTAACTCACTTTCAAATCGTATGATTGCTGCATTAGAAAAAGGTGGTGCGTATACAGGATATTGAATTTTCATTTGTATTCTTTTAATGTATTTTTAATAAAGGATTTTATTATTATTGTTCACTGTGCTATCTTTTTGTCTTACCCCAAATCATGTATTATTTATTAATTCTTACAAATTACTTTTTCCCGACTCCTATTAGATTGATCATCGGTTCAAATTTGAGCAGAATACACTACATATTAATAAATACAAATTATATCAATAGTTAAAAATGATTAAGAGAAAAAATATAGGATGGGCTATCTTTTTGTCCCGGACCTTATATATCAAGATGTATATATATATATATATATATATATATATATATATATATATATATATATATATACGTATATATACACCTCAAATTTCGAACGTATATATACACCTCATTTTCGCCATCTCCTAGTTAGTACCACGCCATGAGTACAAGCTGAATAGGTGATTATGTTATAAGAGGGAAATCTGCTAAAAGTGGCTGGGGGTTGTC
This sequence comes from Riptortus pedestris, assembly GCA_019009955.1. Classification (NCBI taxonomy): domain Eukaryota; kingdom Metazoa; phylum Arthropoda; class Insecta; order Hemiptera; family Alydidae; genus Riptortus; species Riptortus pedestris. The sequence continues at coordinate 1,130,831 of CM032231.1, read as the reverse complement.
GTCGTAGCTATGATGAGTGGAGCTGAAGTAGGGTTATGGTGCCACCTGTTGCTCCCAACACCCCTCCACCCCTATCAACCACCCTTCGTCACTTCAACACCACCCCCTCCCCTCTCTACACTACATCCCATCCTACAAATGATGATCCTAATTGAATAACTCCATGCAAACAACCCTATCTGAGAATACATCTCCAGCAGCTGTAAGCTGAATAAATAGTAGATTAATTGCTAATGAAATATCGTCACGCAGGGGCTGCGAAAAATAAGCAGATTCCAACGAACTAGCATAATACACTACTGATATGATGAGTCTATTTCTTCTTTAAAAACTATTTATTTAGCTTAGTTAAACTTATATACTTTCCTCATTACCATGTTTGAATTTAAATGTTTCATGTAAGCCTCATGTCTGTTAATTGTGGAAATCGGACCATAAGAGGGAGTGTGTGGGGGGAGGGGATCAGTGGTATTCTACTCTGATAACGAAGTGGCATATATGCAATCTTGTTAAGGATTTAATTTTTTTACTATTGATGTTTTGATATATCTATATATATATATATATATATATATATATATATATATATATATATATATATATTTATATACATAATTCTACTGTACGTCTGTATGTCACTGAACTCCTCCTAAACGGCTGGACCGATTTGAATAATTTTTTTTTGTTGGGTGACGCCCTGGATGGTTTAGTGTCACAAATCAGCCCGACAGATGGAGCAGGAGTGGGGGTCGTAAGGGAGGCCTAAAAATAAAAATAGCGATATTTCATTTCCTATTGGTTTTTCGGCAAATATGTACATGTTAAAAGTTGTTTAATCAGTTATTTAGAGTAACTTTAGTTATATTCACTTTTGTCGTATAAAAAGGTATAAACGGGATATACACTAAAAAATTAAAGTGGGAGTCAACAATTGTATTGGACACTAACGATTGAACCGAACTTAACAAAATTCTATAGGTTAATTAGCATTTATTCTTCCATGATTATAAGCTATGTTAAAATTTTTAGGTTCAGACGGGATTTGGGGTTATGAGGGAGGCCTGAAATATAAATTCGCGATATTTCATCTTCTACTTATTTTTCGGCAATCGTGCACAAATTAAAAGTTGTTTTTTGTGTTATTAAAAGTACCTTTTGAATTAAAAATATCATTATTAAATTTAATATTCTAATCGCATGATATATCATGCAGGACAACGTCTGTCGGGTCCGCTAGTATGTGTATATATCTATATATATATATATATATATATATATATATATATATATATATATATATATATATATATATATAAAATTGTAACCTCTGTCTGTACATTGATTTTTTTCGCGAAATTTCACGATAACTTTTCGTTTCACATGTCATAGACACCATAACTGCATTTTGTTTCTTTGGTGTCTGTTTGTTTGTTTATTTGTTTGTTTGTTTGTTACCTTTTCACGCATAAACGGCTGAACCGAATTTTATGAAACTTGGTATGTATATTACTACTAACTCAACTTAGACTTTAGGCTATATTAATACCCTCTGAGACGAACAGGAGTGGGGGTTATAAGGGAAGTCAGAAATTAAAAATAGCGATATTTCGTTTCCTATTGGTTTTTCGGCAAATGTGAACATAACAAAAGTTATTTATTTTGTTATTTAGAGCAACTTTTGTTATATACATTTTTTTCGTATACCGAATTATAAACGAGATGTACGCTAAAACCTATAGCGGAAATGAACAATTTTATTTGGGACAAAAGACCCAACCGAAATATATAAAACTCGGTATATGTATTAGCACTAACGCTTTAATTATAGCAAGCCATATGAACATTTCTAGGGATGGGCGGGAGTGGGGGTTATTAGAGAAGCCAGAAATTAAACATAGCGATATTTCGTTTCCTATTGGTGTTTCGGCAAATATGCACATAACAAAAGTTGTTTATTTTGTTATTTAGAGAAATTTTTGTTATATACACTTTTGTCGTATACCGAAGTATAAAGACGTTATACGCTAAAAATGATAGCGGGACTCAACAATTTTATTTGGCACAAAAGACTCAACCGAACTAAATAAAACACTCGGTATTTGTATTAGCACTAACGCCTTCCTTATAATAAGCCATACTAACATTTCTAGGGACGGGCAGGGGTGGGGGTTGTAAGGGAGGCCTGAAATTCAAAATAGTGATATTTCGTTTCCTATTGGGGTTTCGGCAATTATGCACAGAACAAAAGTTGTTTATATTGTTATTTGGAGTAACTTTTGTTATAAACACTTTCGTCGTATACCTAAGTATAAATGAGTTATACGTTAAAAACTCCTAATTCAAATCTATGCATAATGCACAGGAAACGGGAAATATGACAATATGGAGGACAGTGAAGTTTTACACAAAAAAATAATTGTATTATTAACAAATCCACAGTAACGACGGGTATTTGCTCTAAACACTGGGACGGGCAAATGTCAAAACATTGTGCAAAGTAAAGCCTTGCCAAAAAAATACTACACCATTCAGCCTCAAATGAATTCCCGAGCGAAGCCGGGTATCTGAGCTAGTATATATATATATATATATATATATATAATAGCTAAGGTACCCGGCTTCGCCCTGGAATTCAATTGAGCTTCAATGAAGATCGTATTTTTTTGGCAAGTCTTTCCACAATATTTTGACATTTCCCCGTCACAGTCTTTAGGGTTCATACCGTTGCTGTGGATTTGTTCATAATAAAATTATTTGTTATTTATGACTTTCCTCTCCTCAATATATTTTATATTTCCCGTCTCCTGTGCATGTCGTTCTTTTTTATAACGTATTGAACAGTATAATTCATAATCGTAGAAAGTATTCTATTTTCCAAAGCATGTATGAATAAAAGTTCCTTTCCCTTGATGCGGTACAAAGCTTAATGGTGACAGCTGTTTTAGGTAAGTCATAACCGCTATTAAAAATACTCTTTCGTAAGTCTCGATTGTAAACTGTATATTTATATTGGTATTTCGATATAAAGTATATCATACATTAACGGAGCAGAGTTAATAAATACCAGAAATAACTGGGTGCACATCCCCAGCGTTCATCCTTTTAAATTATGTATTTATGATTATTATACAAATTCACATTCCTGAGAATAACACTACATTGCTAAAAGTGTAAGCATCAATTATCAAGTAAACTTAGACCAATATGAGGTCGGCAGGGAAGAAGAACTGATAGGACAAAGGAAGTAGCTCGACACCTCCCTAGCCTCAGTGCTGCCAACTCCTTTAGGATATCAATTCTGTAATACATTAAATTATATTAACAAATCAGATTACATTATCTTCACAATACGAAAACTGTTTGTTCAAATATTTTTCACGTTCTAATTAAATAATGTATTAAATACACTTAGAGAAAACCAGTGTTTCACATGAATTAATGTTTGGGGTAAGAGAAGGGGGGGGGGCAGTATACTTTATTTTGTGCAAACTGTTACTGGCGTTAAAAAATAACATAGTTTTGAATTATTAAGGATAAAATTCTAACATGGATTTGAATTAACTTATCCAGGTGAGGTACCGGGTAGTTCATATTGGAATGAATTGTTGAGCATATCAATATTTCTACACAAATTACTTGCTTCATACCTTATTTTACAAAAAAAAAATAATTATAAAACAAAAGTTAATATAATTATATAATAAAATATAATATAATAAAAAGTAAACAGCTTTTGATATGTGCACGATTGCCGAAAAATAAGTAGAAGATGAAATATCGCAAATTTATATTTCAGGCCACCCTTATAGCCCCCACTCCCGTCTGAACCTAAAAATTTTAATATAGCTTATAATCTTGGGAAAATTAATGCTAATTCACATACCGAGTTTTGTTAGGTTCGGTTCAATCGTTAGTGCCCAATAAAATAGTTGGCTCCCGCTTTTGTTTTTTGTGTATATCTCGTGTATACGTTGTTATAAAACAAAAGAGAATATAACAAAAGTTACCTGAAATAACAAAATAAACAACTTGTATATAACAAGTAATTATATATTATATATATATAAAATTGTAACCTCTGTCTGTACATTGATTATTTTTTTTCAAAATTTCACGATAACTTTTCGTTTCACATCTGCAATTTTATGAAATTCGGTATGTAAATTACTACTAACCCAACTTAGACTTTAGGCTATATTAATATTCTCTGAGACGAACAGGAGTGGGGGTTATAAGGGAAGCCTGAAATTAAAAATAGCGATATTTCGTTTCCTATTGGTTTTTCGGCAAATATAAACATAACAAAAATTGTTCACTTTGTTATTTAGACTAACTTTTGTTATATACATTTTTTTCGTATACCGAATTATAAACGAGATATACGCTAAAATCTTTAGCGCAAGTGAAGAATTAGCACTAACGCCTTCATTATATTAAGCCATAGCATTTCGAAAATTCGAAATATCTCCGTTATTATGCATCGGATCGAAAAATTGTATGGAACCAATCTTATTACAAATTAAATTTACTATAAATATTGTTATATACATTTATTCTCTATCTTGAATATTAACCGCAGATTGTATACAGATTTCTCTATTGTAAAACAAATAATTCAAAATATTATTTTAATAATTTATCTGTCTGATGGAATTAAATCATAGTATTACCCTAACAATAATTTCATTTATATTTAAAAAGATAGGTGAGGGTAAGAGATAGTAGCCCTCCCTGCAAAATAAGTAATACTTTAAATCATATCAAATTTAAACGGATTTGTCTTTTTTCATAATAACATTACCATCTACGTCTAATTGTTATGATGGTAAATATCTGTTTCACATCAAGATATCGGAAATAAGATAATATATTAGCAGAACCAAAGAGTTTGATCGGTATAACTTCCGCTATCACTCCTTGTGCCAATTCAGCATAACGTTGTTTAAATAATACATTATACAAATTAAATTAGTTTACATTTCTATCGGAAATAAATAATAAATTTATTTTATAGGAAAAATAAATAAATGAGAAGGGGGGTGACGGAGATACGAGTATATAACCTCACTAATCCGAATCATATTTAGAGTTATCATATGTGACTAAAACATAAAATCATTTGTCATAATATTCATTCATTAAAAACACTTAAATAAGCACTAATAAAATTAATGACTCAGTATATTTTAGTTTTGGCGTATATTCCATGTTTACTTAATTTTACGAAAAAAGTGAATGGAACAAAAGTTACTCTAAATAACAAAATAAATAACTTGTTGTGTGAATGTTTCCTTAACTGTTCGTCCCTCGTGAATAGGTCTAGAGATTCCTTATTACTACTGTTATTATTAGGCAGATTTCTCTATTGTATAACTTCACGTGGGAAACATGCTTAGTTTACGCAGCCCCTGCGTGACGGACTTTTTTTATTTCAGGCCTCGCTTATAACCCCCACTCCCGTTTGGACCTCAAAATTTTAATATAGATTATAATCATCGATGAATTAATGCTAATTCACGTACCGAGTTTTGTTAGTTCTGTTCAATCGTTAGTGCCCAACAAAATTGTTAGCTTCCGCTTTAGTTTTAGCAGATTTCCTTTAAGGGAAATCAGCTATTGAGGTCGTACTCATGACGCGAGTTTCGAAAAATTTCTTTAAATGTCCATCGATCCTACCCAGGAGATGACGAAAATGAGGTCCGTTCAAATTTATATATATATATATATATATATATATATATATATATATATATATATAAAGTCCGTCACGCAGGGGCTGCGTAAACTAAACAGATTTCCCTCGTGAAGTTTAGTAATAGATAAATCTACATACTGGTAACACAACACGACCGTGAATAAATACAAACGGAAATAAGAAATGGTCCATCCAATTTCAATAACCTGCCGACAGGAAGCGTTAGGTTAGAATTGTAAACAAACGGGTCTGCCCGCCTCACACCGGAAAGAAAAACAATTACTGAAATATATCAGAATATAACATATTAATTTTATAGAGAACTATTTACTACATCTAGTACTGTAATTAATAATGAGTCAGAATAATTGTTATCCCTATCAATCAAATTTTAGTAGTCCAAAACCTTAAGACGGGGGGGGGGTCACCAGGACATATTTGCATGTATCTCGTATAATAAAGGTCTCTTGAATACAATGTTTGGTATTTAAACTTGGAATAATGTGATTTATTATGTAGCAGAGTATTGTTTATGTAACATGAGTAGAAGTGGCGGTTTGCTGATGGCTGAAAACTGAAAAATGCCAATATCTCGGCTAATATTCAAGATAGTGAATTAATGTATATAACAATAGTTATAGTAAATTAAATTTGCAATAAGATTTGTTCTATACAAGTTTTCGATCCAACCAATAGTAACGGAGATATTTCGAAAATCCTCCCCTCTAAACCCCCCCCCTCCCCCTGGACCGATTTCAGCCGTTAACGAAATTGATCTTTCTTTTTACATAAAACGACTAAATATCGAGTTTGGTAACGATTAAACAATAATTGCGACCGCTAGAGCGGTAACAGCCAAATTTATATATATATATATAAACATGTACACGCACACACACATCTGTACACTTAAGTTAAAACTCGAAGCAATTCTAGCAAAGAAATTATTTAAAATAGTCATACAAACTAAACAAAATTAAATGTATACATCTGGGGCTCAGGTTAGCCATGTGTGTTGAAGCGCTGCCTTTAATCTCACATGGTAATCCTAGAGTGGAGGGCGAGTTCCATTCCCGTCTGGGCAAGGTAATTTATTTAGTGGCGAAATTCATTAAAAAGTCCGTCACGCAGGGGCTGCGTAAACTAAGCAGATTTCCCACATGAAGTTTTACAATAGAGAAATCTGCCTAATAACAACTGTAGTAGTAAGAAACCTCTAAACCTAAAACATTATTTAGGGCGTAATAACCCAGTAGTTTCTAGCCCCAAAAAACAGTTAACCTAACCTATTTACGAGGGACGAATAGTTATGGAAACGGCCACCAGAGCTCTCGGCGGAAAGCCCGAACATAGCCTACTGGCGACCACACGCAGAATACAAATGCAAATATCTCGGTTAATATTCAAAATACAGAATAAATGTATAGAACAATATTTATAGTAAATTGAATTTTCAATACGATTTATTCTATACAATGTTTCGATCCGACGCATAATAACGGAGATAATTTGAATTTTCAAAAATCCCCCCTCTAAACCCCTCCCACTGGTCCGATTTCAGCCATTAACGAACTTGATCTTCCTTTTTACATAAAACGATTAAATTCCGAGTTTGGTAACGATCAAACAAAAATTGCGACCGCTAGAGCGTTAACAGACAAATATATATATATATATATATATATATATATATATATATATATATATATAATTTTGAACGGACCTCATTTTCGTCATCTCCTGGGTAGGATCGATGGACATTTGAAGAAGTTTGTCGAAACTCGCATCATGAGTACGACCTCAATAGCTGATTTCCCTTAAGAGAAATCTGCTAATAAAATCCTAAGTCCCACCCTGGCTAGAAAAGGGTGGTAACCTGTAGATAAACAGTCCCAAACAGCCTTAGGTGCAAAAAGTGGACGTTAATAAATAATAATAATAAAAAATGTATACATCAACTCGGTGTTAAGACATTCTGAGAATCTCCACGAAAACGAGTAGTTAAGACATATTGAAATTTATGTAGCAGGCTCACTGTACACCAATATAAAACTGTGCACAATAACAATAATAAATAATCAAATATAAAGAATTAGAATTGTTACATTAACTATTTTATGTGTCTGTCTAAAATACATTGAAACGAAATGTGTTTATTTCCATTAAATATTAAAATAATATAATGGGATACGCCGAGGCGTATTATGTTATTTAATTAGCTTATGGGCTGTGTTCACAGTGAAATATGTGATGTGTTACAAGATGGAAGGCTATGTGCGGAATGTAAAGTATTTATGGTTAATCAAAAAACTTTTTTATGGCTCCTCACAATTTTATTTCTTATAAACGCTGAGCGCTTTCGGGGACTAAATCCCCATCCTCAGAGCGTCAGAGCGTAGGGCAATCCTATAGACTTGCTACCAGGCTAAACCCTGCCGATGCACTCGGCCTGTTGAGTGCATCGGCAGGGTTTAGCCGTGTAGCAAGTCTATAGCACCGCCCTACCCTCTGACGCTCTGAGGATGGGGATTTAGTCCCCGAAAGCGCTCAGCGTTTATAAGAAATAAAATTGTGAGGAGCCATAAAAAAGTTTTGGGATTAACCATTCATCACCCTCACCACCAGCTAAAAATAAAAAAGTATTTATAATGTTGAATCACCTCGAGAGCTTCTTCCTCACCCTCCTGCTGCTGATCCACCATCTGCAAAAATATTAACTATTATATAATCAATGTAACACAAAAACTATAAGATAACTATGTACATCTATACGCCAGCACCAGCCCTACAACTACAAAACTACTGTCACTAAAATATGATGCATGAACCCCGATATTGAGCGACAAAGCTAAATATATATATATATATATATATATATATATATATATATATATATATATATATATATATACTAGCTCAGATACCCGGCTCCGCCCGGGAATTCATTTGAGGCTGAATGGTGATGGTATTTTTTTGGCAAGGCTTTACTTTGCACAAAAAATTTGACATTTACCCATCCCAGTGTTTAGGGTTTACCCGTCTTTGCTGTGGGTTTGTTAATAATAAAATTAATTATTTATGTAAGACTTCACTGTCCTCCATATTCTCATATTTCCCGTCTCCTGTGCATTATGCACAGATTTGAATTATTAAGGATAAAATATTAACATTTAAATTAATTTTTCTAGGTGAGGCACCTGGTAGTTCATATTGGAAAGAATTGTTGAGTATATCAATATTTCTACGAAAATTACTTCCTTCATACATTGTTCCCGAAAAAATGTATAAAACAAAAGTTACTCTAAATAAGGAAGTAAACAACTTTTGTTATGTGCACGTTTATCGAAAAACAAATTGACAATGAAATACCGCTAATTTTTATTTCAAGCCTCCCTTATGAACCATTACTCCCGTTAGAACCTAAAAATTTTAATATAGCTTATAATCATGGAAGAATTAATGCTAACTCACGTACCGAGTTTTGTTAAGTTCGGTTCAATCGTTAATGCCCAATAAAATAGTTGGCTCTCGCTTTAGTTTATAGTGTATATCTCGTTTATACTTTGTTATAAGACAAAAGTGAATATCACAAAAGTTACTTCAAACAAAACAATAAACTACTTTTGTCATGTGCATATTTGCAGAAAACCCAATAGAAAACGAAATACCGCTATTTTTTAATTCAGGTCTCCCTCACAAACCCCACTCCTGCCGGTCCTTAGAAATGTCGGTATGGCTTATTATAATGAAGGCGTTAGTGCTAATACACATACCGAATTTTATTTAGTTCGGTTGAGTCTTTTGTGCCAAATAAACTTGTTGACTCTCGCTATAATTTTTAGCTTATAACGCATTTACGCTTCAGTATAAGACGAAAGTGTACATAACAAAAGTTACTCTAAATAACAAAATAAACAACTATTGTTATGTGCATATTTGCCGAAGAACCAATAGGAAACGAAATATCGCTATTTTTAATTTCAGGTCTCCCTTATAACCCCCACTCCTGTTCGTCTTAGAGAAAATTATTATAGCCTAAAGTCTAAGTAGGGTTAGTAGTAATATACATACCAAGTTTCATAAAATTCGGTTCAGCCGTTTATGCGCGAAAAGGTAACTAACAAACACACACCAAAGAAACAAAATGCAGTTATGGTGTTTATGACATGTGAAACGAAAAGTTATCGTGAAATTTTGAAAAAAAAAAAAAAATCAATGTACAGACAGAGGTTACAATTTTATATATATATATATATATATATATATATATATATATATATATATATATATATACTAGCTAAGGTACCCGGCATTGCTGGGGAAATCATTTGAGGCTGAATGATGATAGTCTCTTTTTTTGGCAAGACTTCAATCTGTACTACAACTAAACTTCCCGTCTGGGCGCATTGTGTTCATTGTTGCATTTAATGAGCAGGTAGCGGACTCATTGAGAAGAAATGTTTGGAGTGCAGTGTTTTTGTGAAGATCAGTGCAGTGCTATCTCTTGGAAACTAAGTGACTTCATCCAATAACCACCCGACACCCTATTCATGAAGGAGTATGGTGTTAGCAGATTTCCCTTAAGGTAAATCAGCTATTGAGGTCGTACTCATGACGGAATTTTCGACATTTTTCTTCAAATGTCCATCGATCCTACCTAGTAGATGACGAAAATGAGGTCCGTTCAAAGCTGTATATTTATATATATATATATATATATATATATATATATATATATATATATATAGCATAACTGCATATATTGAGCAGAGGGAGAAGCAAAGGAACCAACAACGAACAGAAAGGGCATGCTAAGGCCTCGAACCCTACGAGGTCAAACAAGGCTGCACGAGACCTACCAATATGAGTTGGCCCAATACCACTATTACAATAGAAGAAAAAGAGTGATCAATGATGTGTTGAATGCAAAAGAGCCTAAACTATTTCCAATTCCTACAGAGGATATTGAAAGGCATTTCAAGAGTACATTGGGAGTACCAAACAGTAAAGAGAGATCCTATAGCACAGTTCAATCTAGGCCGGATATTTTGAATGTTAGGGAAGAAACCATTCGGAGTGCTAACTTCTCTCGATACGGCTCCTGGGCCGGATGGAGTATTCGTCAGAACTCTCAAGGCTCTTGATATTGTCCCGGTGATAAAAGTGTTGGCGGATATTATGTTGAGGACTTCTTATGTTCCAGAGCCTCTGCGCAGAGGTAAGACTATCCTCATATACAAAGGAAAGGGACCTGCTGCTAAGATTGCTTCTTGGAGGCCCATAACAGTGTTCCCTATTCTAAGGCGCATAATCGAGAAGGTCTTGGACGCAGAACTGAGGCAACAAGTAGGCTTCCATAAGTGCCAGAGGGGCTTTGTTAAAGGGATGCCTGGTTGTCATATGAATGCCCGTATAATTAATGCGATCCTCAAAGACGCCAGGTTGAAAAGGAAGTCTGCTGTGGTCGCTTTCCTGGATGTGATTGGAGCATTTGACAATGTGGGTCACTCTCATGTACTGCGAACATTGGAATCCAAGGGTGTGTCAAAGGATGTCAAGAACCTGATAGCGGCTTTGCTAACGAATAACACAATATGGGTGAACTCGGGGGGAAAGACAACAGGCCCTATTAAGGTCCGACGAGGAGTCCCTCAAGGTGGGCCACTCTCTCCAACACTCTTTAACCATTGTATACATTTTCTTTACGAAGAAATTTGTGATGTGTTGCTGGCTAACAACATGGGTTATAAGTTGGTTGAAGGGGAGGAGGGTGTTATCCTTACCGGATTTGCCGATGACCAGGCTGTGACAACGAGGGACAAGATGTGTGCAGAGCGAGTGACGGATCTGGTCCAAAGGCTCTTACGGGAAATCGGACTTGAGGTAAACCCTTCCAAGAGCACAGCAGTTATATTGATTAAGGATCAGCTTGTGAAGGACAAATTATCTTTGGAGGGCGGTAGCTACATTCAGTCAATCGATCAGATGAATCTGTCAAGTATCTCGGCTGCACTATTTCTGGTGAAGTAGTAGTCAATGATAATGCCATTCAACAGATGACAGAAAATCTGGAGAAGCTAAGGTCCTCCCAGCTACTAAAACCTGACCAGAAACTAAATGTACTCAACCAGTTTTTGTTCTCCACTCTGACATACCTATTACAGACAGCGCCGCTTAGTAAGCTTCGTCAAGCCTTGCTGGAAGGTATCGATGTCGTGATACGACTTCAATACGTGTCAAGTCTATGCTTGGACTGCCAGCAGCTACAAATTGCGCCATGCTTTACGCTCCGCGTCGTTATCGTGGCCTTGGTCTACTGAGATGCGAATGGGAGGCACTACTTCAGCATCTAGCAATAGCTGGCAAATTGGCGCGGGTGAGCGATCCACTGTTTCAGAGGATCTTCCATTATGAAGCAGAGGCGGACATGTTTCTGAGCAGGCTGGACTTGGAAGTTGTTTCCAGAGGCGACACAGTCTCGGTCAAAAAAATTAGGCAGACTCTTAGAGAAAAGTCCTTTGAGGTGTGGACATCATGCAAGTGGCAGGGTGTTGAAGTCCACCATTTTAAAGAAAACGCAGGACTGACCAAGCATATGACAAAGAAACAGTTGCTATCTGCTTCATGGACAAACTCTGTCAAACTTAATATAAATTACGCCCCATTGCGTGGTGTTCCGGGAGTTGTCTCGAAGTCAGCGAATATTGGACCCCTCTGTTGAAGGTGTAGCAGGGAGACCGAAACACCGGCCCATGTGGTCGGGAATTGTCCACATAACATGTTGCTGATCACGAGGCGACATCACCGGGTAAATCATGCTATCATGGAGCTCCTGAAAGCTAAGAATTTCACATGTTTTGAAGAGGTGTACGCTGTCGATGACGCAGGGTCAACGAGGTACGCGGACATCATTGCCTTCAAGGAGAATTGTAAATTTGCCTACATCCTGGACCCAACGATAAGGTACGAGAGCAACGACCCTGATCAAGCGGAGAAGATCCACCAGGAAAAGAAAAATATTTACGACAAATGTACTAAATTGTACTCGGAAAAATTTAGGGAATCATTTGGGGAGCGGGCTTTTCTGGTGATAGGTGCCCGAGGAACGGTCCCTAAACGTACCCAGACTTTTTTTGACCAGGTGGGAATATACAAGAAGGCTCTGCAAACCTTGGTCGAAGGTATCATTATTGATACTTTAGGCATTATTTCCCACCATATATTTTAATTTTTCATTGACCAGTAATCTTATTATAGATCGACAGATCATGTTAGTACAATAATGATGCTTATAATTTATATCTAGTGACATTCACCTTTTAGGTTCCTGACTGTGTATATTTTAGTTATTATTTTAGTTATTGAGCTGACTAAATACAATGTGTATTGTTTTACTGTTGTCCTAGGGATTGACTAAGTTGCTGTGTGCTTCAGCATCTCAATGTTATTGAGCAGCCCCACAAACTGTATAAACATTTGTACAATAAAGTGATTCTCTCTCTCTCTCTCTCTCTCTCTCTCTCTCTATATATATATATTTATATATATATATATATATATATATATATATATTGTCTGTTACCGCTCTAGTGGTCGCAATTGTTGTTTGATCGTTACCAAACTCGATATTTAGTCGTTTTATGTAAAAGGAATGATCAAGATCTTTAACCTTCCTAGGCCCGGGTGGGGTGAGTTCTCACCCCATTGCTAATATTGTGCTACATAACTTCGCCGGAAATTTTTGTGTTGGGCTGAAACTTATTTACATTTATCCTGAAACGTTAAAGTTTATTACAAGGTGTTTTTATTATCGTTGTCATTATAAGGTTCTGAGATATCGTTGATTATACGGTGAAATGTGTGCCTGGGGTGAGAACTCACCCCACCAAGGTCTTGTTGTAGCTTGTCTGGGTGTAGTGTAATGTCATTGGTTCTGTGAAGCACAGACCCCCAGCTTCTGTAATTCACAGGAGTTTTGAGGGTAGGTGGGTGGGGTGCCTTTACTCAGTCTGTTGTGGTCTTGAGACGCTTCATAACCTATGCAATGTCACCAATAAGTTCGTCTAGAACTCGTAGACTTGTGGAGCTGGCTTTAGAGCGGAGAGTCATTGTTGACCATATAGCTGGTGAGGAAGAAGGTAATATTGTTCTGAGTGATAGTGATACTGACAGTGCATCAGAGACTGAGGACCAAGTAGAAGATATATACGAAGAAGACGATGAATTGACACTAGATGATACTCACCAGGTGGATATTGAAGATTGTGGAGATATCTATTTTGGAAAAGACGATACTTTTTGGATGAAAACACCTTTTATTCAAAAAAGACGAAGATCTTCTAATATTCTACGTCATCGATCTGGTGTATCTGTAGAAGTGCCTATTCATGGTGAGATTCCTGATATTTTCAAACTATTTATTACTCCAGATATAATTGATATTATAGTAAAGTACACTAATCAGAGAGGGTTTCATGAAACAATTAGACGTAATGCAGAAATAAATATCAACGCTATATGGGTTGATGTGACTCCTATGGAAGTGTATGCTTTCATGGGTTTGTTGATTGTAAGCGGTGCAATGAGAAATAACCGGGAATCAGTAAAGATGCTCTGGTGTAATGATTATCCGTTCAAAGTACCAATATATTCGTCCACAATGTCAAGAGAAAGGTTCAAGTCTATTTCTTCAAACCTCAGATTTGATGACATGTACTCACGGGAGGAACGACGCCCCACTGATAAATTGGCAGCTTTGCGAGAAGTAACGGATTTGTTCATCATAAACTGCCAAAAATATTATAACCCTGATACACACTTGACTATAGATGAACAGCTTGTGGCTTTCAGGGGAAGGTGTACCTTTAGAGTATATATGAAATCGAAGCCAGCTAAGTATGGTATCAAAATTTGGATAATGGCGGACAATGAAACTTCTTATTGCAAAAATTTGCAGATTTACCTAGGGAAAGAAGGAAGAGCGCCTGAAAAACAACAAGGCAAACGTGTGGTCATGGATTTAGTTTCGATTTTGCAACCAGGGCACGGAATCACTACAGATAATTTTTTCACCAGCCTCGATTTAGCTGAAAATTTAATTGAGAAAAACCTTACCATCGTTGGGACTCTCAGGAGAAACAAGCCGTTTATTCCTCCAGAATTTCTTCCATCAAAATCACGTGAAGTGCATTCCTCTATTTTTGGCTACCAAATTGAAATAACTTTAGTGTCGTATGTCACTAAAAAAAACAATTGTGTCGTTCTTCTATCTTCTGAACATCATACAAATGCATTGTGTGAGACGGATCGAAAGAAACCAGAAATTATTCAACATTACAACGCAACAAAAGGAGCAGTCGATACCTTAGATAAGATGGTAGCAGAATACACTTGTAATCGACAAACCCGGAGGTGGCCAATGGTGCTCTTTATGAATTTTTTGGATATTGCTGCGGTCAATTCTTTTGTACTATGGACCAAACTCCATCCTGACTGGAAAAAAAGCCGTTTAGATAGAAGGAGGTTATTTCTTCTTGAACTTGGAAAGATGCTAGTAGAGCCACAAATAAAAAGCCGCCTCAACAATCCTGCATCAGCCAAGAGATTTTCAAAAATTTTAATTACAATGATGAAGCAATGTTTGGACAAAAATGAAAAAAATTCAGACCTTCCAGAAGCATCAACCTCATCATCGACTGCGGGTGCCAAAAGAGGAAGATGTTATTTGTGCCCCAGGAGTAACGACTCAAAATTACAAAGGAAGTGCAAAGAGTGTGACAAATTTATCTGTCCTAGGCATTCAATTACAGCAATATTATGCAACCATTGTAATATAAATAACTAAAAAATTCTTAAATGTTTCTTAAATAAATAAAAAAACAATTCTTTAGTCTCTTTATTAACTCTATAAACCATAATTGCCAATTAAAATAAACAATATTACCTTAAAAAAAAAAAAATGTTCGATTGTTTTGAGATTGGGCTGTTTTAGCCTGGGGTGAGAACTCACCCCACCCAGGTCTTTCCGTTTTAGGAAACACCCGGGCCTAGGAAGGTTAAAGGCTGAAATCGGAACAGGGTGGGGGAGAATTATGAAAATTCGAAATATCTCCGATTCTATAAGTCGGATCGAAAAAGTGTATAGAATAAATCTTATTGCAAATTAAAGTTACTAAAAAATATATATACATTTATTCTCTATCTTGAATATTAACCGAGATATATGCATTTTTCAGTTTTGAGCCTTCAGTAAACCCCCATACTACTAGTGTTACATAAACAATAATCTGTTATATAATAAACCACATTACTCGAAGCCTGAATACCAAATATTCTTTTCATTGAACCTATGAGATATATGCAAATACGTTCTGTCTGACCCCCCCCCCTTCTTTTGTTTTTAGATTACTAAAATTTGAGTGATTGAGATAATACTGTTCTGATTCATGACAAATTACAGCACTAGCTTTAGTAAATAGTTTTGAATAAAATTAATATGTTATATTCAGATATATTTCATTAATTGTTTGTCTTTCCGGTCTATCCATGCAGCGCTACGAGGCTGGCCGGTCTGTTTGCTTACAATTCAGCCGCTTTCCGTTGTAGAGATTATTAACTTGTAAGATTATTGAGCATTCACGGTAGTGTTACCTGTATATATATTTATCTATTGTAAACCTTCGCGTAGGAAATCTGCTTGGTTTACGCAGCCCCTGTGTGACGGACTCTTTTGGGGTGTCGAGAGTTTCCTGTGTTGTTTGTAAGGCCTAAAGGGTGTTCTCGTGTTGTCTCGCCCAGACATCACCCAATCTCGTTTACTTCATTCAATCAGACATCTTCCTTAACTCCCTCATCTCAGGCACCTTTTACTTCCTTATACGAAGTAAAGGAACTATTACTTCAAACACCAAAAAAATTCGAAATTGACAATTTTCATTAAAGGGAATTAGTCATCTTGACCGAACCTAAATTCATTTTGACTACTTTCGTCGTAGAGTGCATACGTCCCACGCATAACTCATAACGCAGGGGCTGCCTAACACATGTGTGATATAACCTCACAACGTATTCTCTATTTATATGTCAAAACCGATGAACAGAATGGGGGCATAACGGACGAGTGAGTTTCCCGCCAAAAGCTAGTTCGGCCGTTTCCGTTACTGTTCAGCTCTCGTATGATTATTTCTCTATTGTATAACTTCACGTGGGACTGCTTAGTTCACGCAGTCCCTGCTTGACGGACTTTTCTAAAATCCCACCATTAGTGCAACCTCAATAGCTGATTTCCCTGAAGGAAATCTGCAGAAACTTTAAGGTAAAGCATGTTAGAGTATGTCGATTTACCTCTGGGAATGCAGGTAAAAGGTTAACATTGCTAGATAGATTTAGTAACGACGGATGAGCCAATTCCTGTTTGGTTGAGTTTGTCTAAGGCACCTCAAAGGGTCGAATGTCTGAGGTCGCTTTGAATGTTAGATCAATAGGGTACATTCCATCTTATTCGCGGAGCTTGCGAAGTTTAAGCACTCAAGACGCGATTCTCCAAATATTTAGTCAGCTGCAACTATGGAAGATTCAAGAACACAGCTCCAATTCCCAGCATTCTAAATATTTAACCAACTGATCCAAGTTTAGGCTGTAACTGTGACTGTTTAGGCCCTTAACTCTACTGTCTTCATTGGCCCAATAGTCTATGAGAGGTCCTACGTCAATCAGTATGTAAGCTATCTCATGGTAAGACACCTTAAATATACAGAGGTGGAAACACTCTTCGTTATATTTACTAATTGAAATGCTTTTATAATCAGGTAGGATATTTAAGGGATATCTGCTATTGAGGTCGTACTCATGACGCGATATTCAAAAATTGTCTTCAAATGTTCGAATGTCCATCGATCCTACCCAGGAAATGACGAAAATGAGGTCCGTTCAAAATTATATATATATATATATATACCCGGCTTCGCCCGGGAAGTCATTTTAAAATTAATTTTTTAATACTTCACTGTCCTCCATATTGTCATATTTCCCGTCTCCTGTGCATTATGCATAGATTTGAATTATTAAGGTCAAAATATTAACATTTATTTGAAATACTTTTTTTCCAGGTGAGGTACCTGGTAGTTCATATTGGAAAGAATTGTTGAGCGTATCAATATTTCTACGCAAATTAATAGCTTCATACATTGTTCCCGAAAAAATGTATAAAACAAAAGTTATTCTAAATACCAAAGTAAACAACTTTTGTTATGTGCACGATTGCCGAAAAATAAGTAGAAGATGAAACATCGCGAATTTTTATTTCAGGCCTCCCTTATAACCCCCACTCCTAATAAGTCTAAACCTAAAAATTTTAATATAGCTTATAATCTTGGGAGAATTAATGCTAATTCACATACCGAGTTTTGTTAAGTTCGGTTCAATCGTTAGTGCCCAATAAAATTGTTAGCTCCCACTAAAGTTTTAGTGTATATCTCGTTTATACTATGTTATAAGACAAAAGTAAATATCCCAAAAGTTACTTCAAATAATAAAAGTCCGTCACGCTGGGGCTGCGTAAACTAAGCAGATTTCCCACGTGAATGTTTACGTTGTTATAAAACCAAAGAGATTATAACAAAAGTTAATTGAAATAACAAAATAAAAAACTTTTGTCATGTGCATATTTGTACAGAAAACGAAATACCGCTATTTGCAGATCAGCTATTGAGGTCGTACTCATGACGCGAGTTTTGAAAAATTTCCTCAAATGTCCATCGATCCTACCCAGGAGATGACGAAAATGAGGTCCATTCAAAATTATATATATATATATATATATATATATTTGTCTGTTAACACACTGGCGGTCGCAATTTTTGTTTGATCGTTACCAAACTTCATATTTAAGCGTTTTATGTAAAAAGAAAGATCAAGTTTGTTAATGGCTGAAATCGGAATAGTGGGAGGGGGGCATAGAGGGGGGATTTTTGAAAATTCAAAATATCTCCGTTATTATGCACCGGATCGAAAAATTGTATAGAATCAATCTTATTGCAACTTACATTTACTATAAATATTGTTCTATACATTTATTCTGTATCTTGAATACTAACCGAGATATTTGCATTTGTATTGTGTGTGTGGTCGGCTATGTTCGGGACTATCCGCCGAGAGCTCGTGCGGCCGTTTCGGTAACTATTCGTCCCTCGTGAATAGGTCTAGAGATCCCTTACAACCCCCACTCCTGCCCGTCCCTAGAAATGTTGGCGTGGATTGTTATACTGAAGGCGATAGTCCTAATACACGTACCGAGTTTTATTTAGTTGGGTTGATTCTTTTGTGCCAAATAAAATTGTTGACTCCCGCTATAATGTTTAGCGTGTTAGTCATTTATACATAGGTATACGACGAAAGTGTATATCAAAAATTACTCTAAATAATAAAATAAATAACTTTTGTTATGTGCATATTTGCCGAAAAACCAATAGGAAACGAAATATCGCTATTTTTAATTTCAGGTCTCCCTTATAACCCCCACTCCTGTTCGTCTCAAAGAATATTAATATAGCCTAAAGTCTAAGTTGGGTTAGTAGTAATATACATAGCAAGTTTCATATAATTCGGCTTTGCCGTATATGCGTGAAAAGGTAAAAAACAAACAAACACACACGAAAGAAACAAATTGCAGTTATGGTGCCTATGACACGTGAAACGAAAAGTTATCGAGAAAATTCGCGAAAAAAATCAATGTACAGACAGAGGTTACAATTTTATATATATATATATATATATATATATATAATTGTGTTGAGTATTCGACCATTTTATATATTTTTTATATTTATATATGTCGCTGTTATTCTTCTCGGAGTTCTGGTCAATGTTGGTGAAAAAATCTTAGTTTATGCTGATATTTCGAGAATCTTTATTTTATTTTCTTCAGTGCTGTAAAATTACAGGTACAACTTTGTAATATTCCACATTGTTATTAAATTATTATACATTTTTATTAAATTATTATACGTCGCATCGAAGAAGTGTATATAACTAATCTTATTGCAAATTAAATTTACTATAAATATTTTTATATACATTTATTCTCTATCTCGAATATCTCTATTTCCGAGATATTTGCATTTTTATTAACCCAGATAGCCCTGATGGCCTTCAGGAAGGACGCACTACTTTAATAGGTAAAATGTTTCCTACTAGTGATTGTGCATCTTCCCCGTAAAGGGAGACACCTTCGTTGTTTACTTGAACGGTTAGTCTTATCATCGGATACATTTAACGGTTCCTGATATTATCTGAAAGGCGTTTTATAAATGTTTAAAGTTGTGTGTGTATTTGCCATGGATGACCTAACAGACATTCATGTAGATAGGTAAGTACATTTAACTTATTTAATTAGATTTAGGTTATTTATTCGATTAGATAGTTTTATAGGTAGTGCCTTTAAATGTTTGTTATCCAATAGGTTAGAAATTCTCCGTCTAATAGTCACTATGATGTCCCAAACATAGGTGTCCTTCCAGAAGGACATCAGGGCAATATGATATCTCTTCTATAGGATAGTTGATAAATCAAACCTGGGTGTTTTGAAATATTTTTAGAATTATCGTTTCATTATTCACATTCAGTTGATGTATCAATGGTCCCCTATTTTGTGTGCCAATGAGCAAAGGAAAGCCCATTCATTTTGGGATGAAATTCTGGCGTGGAGCAACATCATCAGGCTACTTATCCTGACTGGAGCCATATCAGGGTGCAGATACGTGCTCAAAAAAGTACTCGGACAAAGGAATGGGATATGGCGTTGTTATGTCCTACCTTCATCAGCTACCTCAAATGATTCTATAGAGATTATTCTTTTATAATTTATTTACAAGCATTGATTTGCTGAGCGATCTAAAGAAAAAAGGTATTGAAGCCACAGGAACGATCAGAGCCAACCGTATTGATCAGAGCTGTACACTAAGCAGTGTGGACAAAATGAAAAAGAACGGGAGAGGTGTATAAGAATGCATGTCTTCTACATCGATTGAATGGAAGTAATATCGATCACTTGGCATTTAGAAGGAGGTTGGTGTCCTTCATTTCTGGCATCCGAGAGTTGCCTCTCAACAAGGTAGACCTAGTAAGACAGCTAAATTAGATAGTCGTTTTGATCATCTTATAACCAGCATGTCAACACTTCAGGCAAAAAACAACAAGCAAGATGTCGTCAGTGTACTAAAAAATCTACAACTAAGTGTATAAAGTGTGATGTGCGTTTACATGTTTGTTTCTTATTGTATCATAAAAAATATTTTTTTTATCATTTTATTTCATTAAATAACTCTCTAATTAACCATTTCTGTTTTTTATTTTATCAATTTTGAATCTAATAAATGTTTGAAAGAATAAATTTGTTTATATAAGATGGGGTTCCTTCTTCAGAACAATGCAAATTCATGTCATATTATCCTGATGTCCTTCCAGGACATTGCATTATGACAATTTGGTGGTACTTATACTGCTGAAATAAGCATTTGCAAGTCGAATGGTGTCTTTTGCAACAGCTTAGCACAAGAAATCTAAAAAAATCTTAAAAAAAAGATTCAGGGTTATCTGGGTTAAGTGTAAAGGACGAGGTATGGTCGCTTCTATTCGTTCCCGTCAAAAGCTAGTTCGGCCGTTTCTGTTACTGCTCGGCAATCGTATGAAGATTTCTCTATTGTATAACTTTACGTGGGAAATCTGCTTAGTTTACAAAGCTCCTGCGTTTCGATCATAATCAAAATTTCATTATTTGATTCCCAGTATAATTACTACGTTTACTTCTAATTATGAATGTAAACAGAACTTGACGAGCCTAAAAAAGCGCAAACTTAATGAATTAAAGACTGAAGAGGTTTTTAGCCGATGAAGCTAACAGCAACGGGGAATAATGAAAATTTAATAAACAACCACTTGTATTAACAAGGGGGCATTCTGCAGGAATCTCCACAAAAATACAAAATCAATAACGTTCTAAAGAAGCTAAAAAAGTTGAAAACATTTTATGTGTTTTTCATCTACTGACCTTCCGACATTTCGCCTTAATTTTGCGACCACAATCACAACTTTTTAGCGGATTTCCTATATTGGAAACGCGATTTTCGAAATATTTCTTCAAATGTCCAAAGATCCTAGGTAGTAGATGACGAAAATTATGTCCGGTCAAAATTATACTATATATATGGTGATGTACGTGAGTATATCACTGAACTCCTACAAACAGTTGGACCGATTTGAATGCATTTTTTTTTATATTCGGACCCTATTTAGCACATTTCATAAGCCATTACGCGACTTTTGAAACTTTCCTCAAATGTCCCTCGATCCTACCTAGGGGATGACTAAAATGAAGACCATGCAAAATGTTATATATACGCATATATATATGTCTGTTACGCTCTAGCGGTTGCAATTTTTTATCGATACGAAAATCAGTATAAAAGCGTTTTATGGAAAACTACAGATCGAGTTCGTTAACAACTGAAATTGGAAAGTGGAGATGGTTGAATTTCGAAAATTTGAAATATTTTCGTTACTATAAGTCGGATAAAAAAATTGTATATAGCCAATCATGTTACATATTTAAGTACCTAAAAGTGTTGTTATATATATTTTTTTCTCTACCATGAATTTTAACCGAGATATTTGGATTTTTTCGTTTTCTGCCTTCATGTCATTTTATCAATAAGCCGTTATATCATGGAAAACAGTATTCTAAACTGAAATTCCGGAAATGGTTTTCAACCTTGATAATGGGAGAAACATCCAAATTCGTTGTGCTTTGAAGTCGTCGACTAAAAGAAATTGTTTATTTGATCTTTACTCGATATTTGACCGTCTCAGTCAAAACTAAATATTTGTTTTGGGAATTGATTGGACCTGGAATATGGGGGTGGGGGGATTCAAAAATACAAATTATGTTCGTTATTATGAGTCGGATGGTAAATTTTTATAGAAACAATCTTATTAAACGATTGATGGTCCACGATTATTGTTCTATGCGTTTTTTCGGAACTCAAATACCAATCTTTCATGTTTCTCAAATACCAATTCATGTTTTCAGCCTTAAGTAAACGCGATTTCTATTAATCAAAGTTTTAATTAGGATTTTAGAGTGTTTGTAGTGGGATGAGATCAATAGTACGTCAAATCTTCATTTGGGAAATGTGCACAGCTTACGCAGCCCCTGCGTGACGAACATTAAGTCATCTTCTAGGTATGATCGATGGACATTTGAAGTAGTTTTTCGAAAATTTCGTCTTACAGCAGCGATAGCTGACTTCTCTTAAGGGAAATCTGCTAACAGCTGATGAGAATAATAACATGGAAAAATGCATTGGAATATAAATTTACTTCCATTCAGTTGGGATTATTAATGTCTTTTCAAACGACCTAGAGTAAGATGTTTACTCTTAATTCCTGTTTTACATAAAAATCTCATTGGTTTTGTCAATATTAGATTCTTGAAGTACCCTTTATTTTTTTTTTATTCGTTTTTTAACAAGGTTTTCAATCATTCGCGACTGGACACCGTTATCAAATTAACTTGATAACATTTATCATGATGATTTACTACAGTCTGACATTTAGGTATGTATGCAAAATATCTTAATGTCAAGGCTGAAATAAATGGCTTGTTGTGACTTTATAAATAATGAAAAGAGGTAGGAAAAATATAGTTTTCCAAAGAGTCTAATTTACAGTGTCAACTGTATCAATCATTCTGAATTTCCAACTATTCCTAATTTACTTCTGATACTAAAGATAATGGGGAAATGGAGGCTGTAAATGAAATCATACGAAATTTAAAACCCTCTTTAATGATTATAGTAGGTAATCGTTATAAACCTAATCTCTTGTATTATACTTGTAGTCAATTAATCGTATAAGGAAATAAAAAGTTTCGTCGTGAAATATATCTGAATATAACATTGTAGCTTTATTGAAAACTATTTACTATATCTAGAAAATGTCTACTAGTAATTATAATAATAATAATAATGAATCAGAACAATTTTCATCTCAATCAATCAAATTTTAGACCAAGAACAAAAGATAAAAGTCCGTCACGCAGAGGCTGCGTAAACTAAGCAGATTTCCCACGTGAAGTTTTACAATAGAGAAATTTCAGAATATAGAGTCAAACAGTTACGGGAACGGCGCGAACTAGCTTTTAACGGAAACTCACGACTAGACCCGAAGTTGGCCGATCTCATCTCAGAAACTGAAAACAGAAAAATGCAAATATCTCGGTTAATATTCAAGATACAGAATACATGTATATACATTATTTATAGTGCATTTAATTTTCAATAAGATTGATTCTATATAATTTTTCGATCCGACGTATAGTAACGGAGATATTTCGAATTTTCGAAAATCTTCTCCTCTAAACCCCCCCTCCCACTGGTCCGATTTCAGCTATTAACGAACTTGATCTTTATTTTTGCATAAAACGTTTAAATATCGAGTTTGGTAACGTAACGATCAAACGAAAGTTTCGACCGCTAGAGCGTTAACAGACAAATATATATATATATATATATATATATATATATATATATATATATATATATATATATATATATATATAAAATTGTAACCTCTGTCTGTACATTGATTTTTTTTGCGAAATTTCACGATAACTTTTCGTTTCACACGTCATAGACACCATAACTGCATTTTGTTTCTTTCGTGTATGTTTGTTTGTTTGTTTGTTTGTTTGTTACCTTTTCACGCATAAACGGCTGAACCGAATTTTATGAAACTTGGTATGTATATTACTACTAGCCCAACTTAGACTTTAGGCTATATTAATATTCTCTAAGACAAACAGGAGTGGGGGTTATAAGGGAGGCCTGAAATTAAAATTAGCGATATTTCGTTTCCTATTGCTTTTTCAGCAAATATGCCCATAACAAAAGTTGTTTATTTTGTAATTTAGAGTAACTTTTGTTATATGCACTTTTGCCGTATACGGAAGTATAAATGAGTTATACGCTAATAACTATAGCGAAAGTCCCCAATTTTATTTGGCACAAAAGACCCAACCGAACTAAACCAAACTCAGTATGTGAATTATCACTAATGCCTTCCTTATAATAAGCCATACTAACATTTCTAGGGACGGGCAGGAGTGGGGGTTATAAGGAAGGCCTGAAATTAATAATAGTGATATTTCGTTTCCTATTGCATTTTCGGCAAATATGCACATAACAAAAGTTGTTTATTTTGTTATTTAGAGAAACTTTTTTTATATACACTATCGTCGTATACCGAAGTATAAAGGCGTTATACGCTAAAAATTATAGCGGGAGTGAACAATTTTATTTGGGACAAAAGACCCAACCGAAATAAATAAAACTCGGTATGTGTATTAGCACTAACGCTTTCATTATAATAAGCCATACCAACATTTCTAGGGACGGGCAGGAGTGGGGGTTGTAGGGAAGGCCTGAATTTAAAAATAGCGGTATTTCGTTTTCTATTCGTTTTTCGGCAAATATGAACATAACAAAAGTTGTTTATTTTGTTATTTAGAGTAACTTTTATCATATTGATTTTTGTCTTTTAACAAAGTATAAACGAGATATACACTATAAACTAAAGCGGGAGTCAACTATTTTATTGGGAGCTAACGATTGAACCGAACTTAACAAAACTCGGTAGCATTAATTCTTCCATGTTTATAAGCTATATTAAAATTTTTAGGTTAGAACGGGAGGGGGGTTATAAGAGACGCCAGAAATAAAAATTTGCGATATTTCATCGCCTATTTGTTTTTCGACAAACATGCACATAACAAACGTTGTTTACTTTGTTTTTTAGATTAACTTTGGTTTTATACATTTTTCCAGGAACAATGTATGGAGCAAGTAATTTGCGTAAAAATATAGATATGCTCAACAATTCATTCCAATTTGAACTATGAGGTACCTCACCTGGAAAAATTAATTCAAATCTATGTTAATATTTTGTCCTTAATAACTGAAATCTATGCATAATGCACAGGAGACGGGAAATATGACAATATGGAGGACAGTGAAGTCTTACATAAAAAATTAATTTTATTATTAACAAACGCCAAAAACGGGTATTAACCCAAATCACTGGGACGGGTAAATGTCAAAATATTGTGCAAAGTAAAGCCTTGCCAAAAAAATACCATCACTATTCAGCCTCAAATCAATTCCCGGGCGAAGCCGGGTATCTGAGCTAGTATTTATATAAAATTGTAACCTCTGTCTGTACATTGATTTTTTTCGCGAAACTTCACGATAACTTTTCGTTTCACATGTCATAGACACCATAACTGCATTTTGTTTCTTTGGTGTCTGTTTGTTTGTTTGTTTGTTTGTTTATTTGTTTGTTTGTTTGTTTGTTACCTTTTCACGTATAAACGGCTGAACCGAATTTTATGAAACTTAGTATGTATATTACTACTAACCCAACTTAGACTTTAGGCTATATTAATATCCTCTGAGACGAACAGGAGTGGGGGTTATAAGGGAAGCCTGAAATTAAAAATAGCGATATTTCGTTTCCTGTTGGTTTTTTGGCAAATATGAACATAACAAAAGTTCTTTATTTTGTTATTTAAAATAACTTTTGTTATATACACTTTTTTCGTAAACTGAATTATAAACGAGATATACGCTAAAACCTATAGCGGAAGTTAACAATTTCACTTGGGACAAAAGAGCCAACCGAAATAAATAACACTCGGTACGTGTATTAGCACTAACGCCTTCCTTTTAATAAGCCATACTAAGATTTCTAGGGACGGGCAGGAGTGGGGGTTATAAGGGAGGCCTGAAATTAAATATAGTGATATTTCGTTTCCTATTGGGTTTTCTGCAAATAAGCACATGCCAAAAGTTGTTTATTTTGTTATTTAGAGAAATTTTCTCAACAATTCTTTTTAATATGAACTATGAGGTACCTCACCGGGAAAAAATAATTCAAATGTATGTTAATATTTTGTTCTTAATAATTCAAATCTATGCATAATGCACAGGAAACGGGAATTATGACAATATGGAGGACAGTGAAGACTTACATAAAAAAATAATTTGATTATTAACAAATCCACAGAAACGACGGGTATTAACCCTAAACACTGGGACGGGTCAATGTCAAAATATTATGCAAAGTAAAGCCTTGCCAAAAAAATGCCATCACCATTCAGCCTCAAATGATTCCCGGGCGTAGCCGGGTATCTGAGCTAGTCTATATATATATAGATATATATATATATATATATATATATATATAGATATATATATATATAATTTTGAACGGACCTCATTTTCGTCATCTCCTGGGTAGGATCGATGGACATTTGAAGAACTTTTTCGGACTCGCGTCATGAGTACGACCTCAATAGCTGATTTCCCTTAAGGGAAATCTGCTAAAAAGGTCACAACAGAACGTATTTGCATATATCTCACAAAGTAGAAATTCAATGAAAACAATATTTGGTATTTAAGCTTCGAATAAAAAGTTTTATTATATAAAGAATATAGTTTATGTGACATGAGTAGAAATGGGGGTTTGCTGAAGGCTGAAACCTAAAAAAAGTCCGTCACGCAGGGGCTGCGTAAACTAAGCAGATTTCCCTCGGGAAGTTTAGTAATAGATAAATATACATACATACTGCTAACACAATGACACCGTGAATAAATACAAACGGAAATAAATTTTTCATCCAATATCAATAACCTGCCGACAGGAAGCGTTAGGTTAGAAATGTAAACAAATGGGCCGGGCCGCCTCACAACGGAAAGAAAAACAATTACTGAAATATATCAGAATATAACACCTTATTTTATTGAGAACTATTTACTATATCTAGTACTGTAATTAATAATGAGTCAGAATAATTGTTATCTCAATCAATAAAATTTTAGTAGTCCAAAACTTTAAGATGGGGGGGGGTCACCAGGGCATATTTGCATGTATCTCGTATAATAAAGGTCTCTTGAATACAATTTTTGGTATTTAAACTTCCAATAATGTGATTTATTATGTAGCAGAGTATTGTTTACGTAACATGAGTAGAAGTGGAGGTTTGCTAAAAACTGAAAAATGCAAATATCTCGGTTAATATTCAAGATAGAGAATAAACGTAAATGACAATATTTATAGTAAATTTAATTTGCAATAAGATTTGTTATATACAATATTTCAATCCGACACATAATAACGGAGATATTTGGAATTTTCGAAAATCCCCCCCTCTAAACCCCCCCTCCCTCTGGTCGGATTTCAGCCATTAACGAACTTGATCTGTCTTTCTACATAACACGGTGAAATATCGAGTTTCGTAACGATTAAACAAAAATTGCGACCGCTAGAGCGCTAACAGACAAATATATATATATATATATATATATATATATATATATATATATATATATATATATAAATATAGAGATATATATATACAGTTTTGAACGGACTTCATTTTCGTCATCTACTATGTAGGATCGATGGACATTTGAAGAAAAATTTCGAAAATTCCGTCATGAGTACAACCTCAATAGCTGATTTCCCTCAAGGGAAATCTGCTAAAATGTAAATATCTTATCATGAACCAGTTCATTGCAAAGTTAAATACCAAATGGTTTTCTTTGGTTGAGATTCATACAAATTCATTGCTTGATCACCATTTAAGATTTTAAGACTTCTTAGATCTTGTCTCGAAAATGTTTATTTGATCCATATCATACTCAATACTTAACAATTTTTGTCAACAGTAATGATCATATTTCTTATTGGCTGTAATCTCAGTAGTATTAGTTGGTGTATGGAGGGGGAATTCCAAAATTTAAAATATTTCCGTGTGAATGAAACTGATTGTAAAAGCATCCTTTTTTAACTAGTGTTGAACTACAATTATTGTTGTATACATCTTCATACATTAAGTGAGTGTTTCAAATATATTTGTTTCCTTCGTATAGTAACCCTATAAAAGAAGGCCGTTTATTTGTTTCTGCATGTCCGAAGCAAGTTAGCATATCACATGCATTTGTAGTGGGTTACAATTAATTTATACATAAATTATTTCAAAAGTATGATATATATATATATATAACGAATTAACAATAACAACGTTAAATTAAAGTAAAAACATATAAAGAGAAGATTATTAGGTCTTAAAAAGAAAAAGAGAAAGGAAATAATGGATATTATAAATATTTTAAGTATTGTAGTTATATAAGCTATAATAAGTATTCAACCGATTAATTGTATTAAAAGCATGTTCTGCAAATATTTTAAAAGCATTTTATATTTTAAAAATAACTTGTCTTCTTCTATTGGAAATTTGCCTTTATTTTGTTCAATGTCTTGTTTTAGTTTTTGTCGTTCGTTAGTCAGTAGTCTGCAATCGTATATTAAGTGTTGACTTGTTTGTGGAGTTGAGTAATCACAAGGTTAAGTACTGTTGTCTTTTATGTTAAATCGGTGGTAGTAAGAATTTAGTGAGCCATGTCCTGTTTGCTAATTGTTTCATGTAGAAGTATGTCTGTATGTATTTGCTGTTGAAATATGTTTTTGAAAGTTTTAAATGTTGTCCTGTGTTAGCTACAGTCCGTTGTTATTGCCACTTTTCTATATATATATATATATATATATATATATATATATATATATATATATATATACTAGCTCAGATACCCGGCTTCGCCCGGGAATTCATTTGAGGCTGAATGGTGATGGTATTTTTTTTTTTGGCAAGGCTTTACTTTGCACAATATTTTGACATTTCCCCGTCCCAGTGTTTAGAGTTTATTATACCTGTCGTTGCTATGGATTTGTTAATAATAAAATTAATATTTCATGTAAGACTTCACTGTCCTAAATATTGTCATATTTCCCGTTTCCTGTGCATTATGCATAGATATGAAATATTAAGGAGAAAATATTGACATAAATTTGAATTAATTTTTTCAGGTGAGGTACCTGGTAGTTCATATTGAAAAGAAGTGTTGAGCAAATTTCTCTAAATAACAAAATAAACAACTTTTGTTATGTGCATATTTGCCGAAACCCCAATAGGAAATCATTATTATTAATTTCAGGCATCCCTTATAACCCCCACTCCTGCCCGTCCCTAGAAATGCTAGTATAGCTTATTATAATGAAGGCGTTAGTACTAATTCACATACCGAGTTTGGTTTAATTCGGTTGAGTCTTTAGTGCCAAATAAAATTGTGGACTCCCGCTATAGCTTATAGCGTATAACTCATTTATGCTTCCGTATATGGCAAAAGTGCATGTAACAAAAGTTACTCTAAATAACAAAATAAACAACTTTTGTTATGTGCATATTTGCTGAAAAAGCAATAGGAAACGAAATATCGCTATTTTTCATTTCAGGCCTCCCTTATAACCCCCACTTCTGTTCGTCTTAGAGAATATTAATATAGCCTAAAGTCTAAGTTGGGCTAGTAGTAATATACATTCCAAGTTTCATAAAATTCAGTTCAGCCGTTTATGCGTGAAAAGGTAACAACTATCAAACAAATAAACTAACAATCAGACACGAAAGAAACAAAATGTAGTTATGTTGTCTATGACATGCTAAACGAAAATTTATCGTGAAATTTCGCGAAAAAAATCAATGTACAGACAGAGGTTACAATTTTATATATATATAATTTTGAACAAACCTCAATTTCGTTATCTCCTAGGTAGTATCGATAGATATTTTAGGTAATTTTTGGAAAATCCCGCCTTGAGAACAAGCTCAAAAGCTTAGACAAATTTTCAAAACTGTTAATGTTTGACCAAGGAATATATCGTGTGTAAAATCTGTGTGTAAGTAGTCGAGTGGATATGGTTCGAATAAGGTGAGAATGCGACTCGAATTACAAACATGTCAGGTTCGCCAACCAGCCTCGTTACCCAGCTAGGTCGAGCAGATTTTCACGGAACTCGGCATTGCAGCTGGTCGTATCCAGATGCTCTAGATTCCCTAAGCAGACCTACATTCGATGAAGAATTAAAACGAAAAACCTTAATAATTTCCCACTGCGCCTGATGGAGGAAGTCTATTTACTGAAAATTAGTGTCAAGATTGGGGCAATAATGAATCAAAAAGTCCGTCACGCAGGGGCTGCGTTAACTAAGCAGATTTCCCATGTGCATAAAAGTATAATGAGGACAAGGCTATATTCAAAATTATTTTAACAGATTTCCCACGCATTTGCATTTATCTCATTGCGTAATAGTTTAATGAGAACAACATTTGGTACTTACGCTTCAAATAATGTGCTTCATAATATAACAGGTTATTGTTAACATGACATGAGTAGGAGTGGAGGATTACTGAAGGCTGAAAGACCGAAAAATAAGAAATGCATATATCTCGGTTAATAATCAAGATAGTAAAAAAACGAACGTAACATCATTTATTGAACATTACATTTACAATAAGATTGGATCTATACAATTCTTTGATCCGACTCATAGTAAAGGAGATAATAAGAATTTTCGAGAAATATCCCACATCTAAAGCCCCTCCGCACCACTCCCCAGGGTTGTATTTCAGCTACTAACAAATAGATATTAAATTTACCTTCAGATACTCCGGACAGTATGTTGTACTCTGCAAGAAATGTTAGAGGTTTAGGGCTATTCAAAGCACAATGGGAAGCATTCTTGCAACACATAAATATGTGCATCACGCTTCAGAATGACGGCAATAGGTATATTCAAGAAACAAGAGATTTTAACAAAGAAATAAGGACATGCCTCGAAAACAGTGAAAGAAAATTATAATGTGCGACAGTTAAGGAAAGATTTGCGCATCAAGTCATTTACCGAATGGTCGTTTCTCCCTGCAAAAGGAAAAGGAGTTGAACCATTCTGCGAATGGAAGCCTGTTCTGAGTGGACAACAGGTGTAAAGATGAACGTAAATTTAGTGCCAGTACGCTGAATCCCTGGTAGGAATCTAGGAACAACCCGCTGCAGACATTGCAGTGAGTATGAAACCCTCCCTCATGGTTTAGGTTCTTGCAAGTGTGGTGAGCTGTTGGGCAATTCACGTCATCACGAAGTCCGCTCTGAAATAGCAACACTCATCAAAGAATATCACCCAGACTGGGAAATATTTGAAGAGGTTAGTTGCTTGTCAGAAGATGGCTCTCAGAGACGTACCGACATCATTATAATTAATAAGAAGACCAAATCAGGACATATACTAGATCCTACAGTAAGGTTTGAAACAGGAAATTCTCAAGCAATTGAAGTTAATAGAAAAAACGATTTACAAACCTTGCTGCAGGTATCTGAAAGAAAAATACCAAGTTCAAAATTGGAGCGTCTACTGATTGCTGTTTGGGGCAAGAGGAGTAATCCCAAAAAAAAACGGCCGACTTACTCCAAGAATATGGACCGAAGACTGAAGAAATTTGCCAAATATCGACATCAGTTTTAAAGAATAGAATTATAAACAATCATTTGTACAAAATGAAATAAAGCCCAACATAAGCTGTCCTCTAAAATCAGTCACTCGCCAGCTCAAAATTTAACTAAATCAAATTCAATTCCCTACAAAAAAAATATGTACGTATATATGAAACATTTAAAAGCAATAATTTTTTATTTTACCTATTTACCCTGGTGGGCTGATTATGAGGCTGACCCAAACGGGTACCCTCGAAATGGGGGCAGCTTGTTATTTGTTTGTTTTTGTATATATATATATATATATATATATATATATATATATATTAATATATATATTAAATTTATGTTGACTTATCTATTGTAAAACATCACCTGAGAAATCTGCTCAGGTTATGCAGCCCCTGCGTGACGTACTCTTTTCATTCAAGGGAAGTTGGACTATAAGATACAACCTAACATCACATTCAAAATAAAAAGAAGAAAGTAATCGGCGAAAGACGCCAGTTACAGTTCCAAGTGTGAGGCCTTAATTTCCGGAAGTTTCTTAATTATAAGTTTGTTATGAAATTGCAATTACGGTTTAAGTTAATAGATGTAGACAACTCATTTATTGTTTAATAAATTTAAAAATGTCCGCCATGCCCGGGGCTTCGTTAACTAAGGAGATTTCCCACGTGCGTCACGTATTTGCATTTATCTCAAAACGTAGGAGATCAATGAGAACAACATTTGGTATTTAGGCTTCAAATAAAGGGCTTCACAATATATCAGCTGATTGTTGATATGATATGAGTAGGAGTGGGTGATTACTGAAGGCCGAAAACTGAAAAATGCAAATATCTCGGTTAATAATCAAGGCAAGGAATGGTTCATTAATAAAATAAATGGAAGTTATTTTGTGTTCAATTAATACTCCATCAACCTCGGGAAGTAATTGCTTTTTGAGAGAATATCGAATTGCATCTTTTGAAATTATCTAACTCTCCAGCCAAAGATTTGCAGTTCCAGTTAAAAAGTTTAAAAAAAAGGGAGGGAGAGAGAGATTTAATTCTCATAGATTCTCAACCAACTATGAGAACGCCCCATTATTTCAAACATTTGCTAGGAATTATACACCAGAAAATATTTTTAATTTTTAAGGTTCATTAATATTCAACATTCTCGGAAGGAAATGATTTATTTCTGTTTTTCATATGAG
>CM032231.1:1067500-1090000 GCA_019009955.1 Riptortus pedestris | reverse complement strand
AATGTCAAAATATTGTGCAAAGTAAAGCCTTGCCAAAAAAATACCATAACCATTCAGCCTCAAATGAATTCCCGAGCAAAGCCGGGTATCTGAGCTAGTATATATATATATATATATATATATATATATATATATATATATATGATTTTCCTTAAGAGAAATCTGCTAAAATGCATAGAATAGCAATTATGCATAGACCATCAAGAGCTTAAAACGATTTGCGTTATAACATTTTACGATCCAACACATTATACCGGAGATATTTTGAATTTTCGAATTCCCCACCCCATTTATTTCCTCTTTATTCCAGGTCAGATTTCATCCAATACAAAATAAAATATTATGTTGAGTGTCGACTGAATCCGTTAAATATCGAGTTTGGTATAGATCAAATAAACATTTTCAAAGCAAGAACTTGTAAATCTTAAATTATGGCGTGGTCACACAACGAATTGGCATGTATCTCACTAGCAAGGTATCTTGAAAGCAATGTACCCTACTAGCTTAGAGTAAAGCGGTTCACGATATACCAGCTTATTGTTAATATGAAATGAGTAAGAGTGGGCGATTACTAAAGGATGAAAACTAGAAAATCCAAATAAATATTCATGATAAAGAAAATATGAATAAAACAATATTTATAGGTAATTTAATTTACAAAGATTGGTCGTTTTTCGACCCGACATATAGTAACGGAGATATTATATTGTTGCGAAAATTAAATACATGAATAATCCTTCAGAGAGAGAGTCGCGTATTTAGGAAGTGCGATATAGATCAAAGAAGCCGACAGAATGTCCTAGGTCCTACTAGTACCTTCCAGCCAGACGTCGAGGGGTCCAGACAATTCCCCTTTGATGTGCCGACAAGCTATATAAAGAACGGCCAGCCGCGAGCGAGTCAGTTTTATGCTCAGCGATCTTGATGGTCACATCAGTGCTACAGTGCGACTTAGTGCAGTGCGGTAAAGTGTTTTTAGAAGAAGAACAGTGTTGTGCCGTGACTGTAAGTAACAGTTTAGTGCCGTGTTTAAGACAGTGCAGTGCCGCAAAGTAAAGGACAGTGAAATGCCGCGAAGTCAAGGACAGTGCAGTGCCGTCTTGTTGTGAATTTCAGTGACCGTGAGTGAATTGTTGGACTGTGTAATCTGAAGAACAGTGACGCTATCAGTGTATACTGTAAGTAGTAATTAAGAATAATTACCAAGTGTATTGTGCATTGTGAAATAAATTGTGCAGTGATAAAAATTGTGAAACTTGTGAGTATTTAATTTTGCAATCCAAAAGAACTCTTATTAAAAACATTTATTACTGGTTTTGGTAATAAAACGTAACAATATATTTTCGAAATTTCACTCCTCTTCCCCCCCCCCCCACTGGTCCAATTTCTGCCATTTATAAACTTGATCTATTTATTTACATAAAACGATTAAATATCGAGTTTGGTAACAATCAACAAAATTGCTACCGCCAGAGCCGTACTAGACACATGTTTGTTGTGTGTTAAAACTCTTAAGTTTCAGGTACAAAATTCTTTTAAAAACTCATAAGTAATGTTCTTAATGAGCTTTGTGCTGCCATTTCTCGAAATATAAAAGTCCGTCACGCAGGGGGTGCGTAAACTAAGCAGATTCCCCACGTGAAGTTTTACAATAGAGAAATTTCATGAGAGCCGAGCAGTCCAGGAAACGGCCGAACTAGCTTTTGGCAGGAAAGTCACTCTCGTCCGTTAGCCGCCCAGATTTAATAAAAATGATCTCGGTGAAAATCTCGGTTAATATCCAAGATAGAGAATAAATGTATATAACAATATTTATAGTAAATTTAATTTGCAATAAGATTAATTCTGTACAATTTTTCAATCTGACGTATAGTAACGGAAATATTTCGAAAATCCTCTCCTCTAAACCCCTCCCTCCCACTGGTCCGATTTCAGCCGTTAACGAACTTGATCTTTCTTTTTACATAAAACGACTAAATATCGAGTTTGGTAACGATCAAACAAAAATTGAAACATTTCTTAGTTCCGTTAGTATCTATTCACGGTGGTGTTGTGCTAGCAGTATGTAGATTTATCTATTACTAAACTTCACACTGGGAAATCTGCTTAGTTACGCAGCTTTTTTTTTTTTTCAGTTCTCTTCTAGTGAGTAACAGTGCGTTCAATGCAGCTTTAGTGAGCAGTGCATTTTAGTTACAGTGTTTTATGTGAAGATCAGTGTAGTGCCGTGTTTATTTAAAGAGCTGTGCAGTGCCTTGTTCTTTGTGAAGATCAGTGCTGGTGCAGTGTTTTGTGATCTTCAGTGTTTCGCGCGATCGTGAGTTATTGATCTGTGCAATAAGAAGATATAATAATAAGATATCAGTGCATACTGTGAGTAGTAGTTAAGAATAATTTACCAAGTGTATAGTGCATTGTCAAATAAATTGTGCAGTGACAAAAACTCTGAAGCTTGTGTGTTAAATTTTACAATCCAACGTTTATTATTTTTCTAATAAACGTAACAATATTATACTTAAGATTATTAATATAAGATAATCATTAATATAATCTTAATTGGGGCAGAATCAATTGAAATTTTGAAATATTTTCATCATTCACCCATATCAAGTTATCCCTTTTGAGCTATCCCCTAATGAAGCCTTTCATTAAATAAATTAAAATCTTATAATTGTATCCTATTTTTTTTTCTTTTTCATTCTCCTTTTAAAATTCTAAGTTCCCTTTATTTTCTTTCTAAGAACGTTGTATCTGTTTCGGCATATTTATTTCCAGAATGTTTAACCATTTCGGTCAGCACTAAAAATCATATTTGTCGGTGGCTGAAATCGGAACTCAAAAATTCATTTCAGAGGGGGGCAATCAAAAATTCAAAATACATTCGTTATTATACGTCGGAGCGTAAAACGTTATAGAACCAATCCTGTGTAAACTATTAACGCTCTACACTTGTTGTTCTATGCATTTTTTTGAAACTCAAATACTCATTATTTATTCATACTTCCCCGTTATAGCAGATATCAGGTATCAGATATTGAGGTCATATTCATGAGGCATTTTTCGAAAAATTTCCTCAAATGTTCATCGATCCTACCTAGTAGATAACGAAAATGAGGTCATTCTAAATTACATATATATATATATATATATATATATATATATATATATATATAACATATAGATAGATAGATGGATATATATACATACAATTTTGAACGGACCTTATTTTCGCAATATCCTAGGTAGGATCGATGGACATTTGAAGACAAATTTCGAAAATCGCGTAATCAGTACGACCACCATAGCTGATTTCCGGAAATCTGCTAAAATAAATAATGCTTCATTCGATTTCTAAATCGTTTATTAATACTGCCCACCTTGATAGGCCCAGAAAGAATTAACATCATAAAATAAGAACCACTTTTAAATTAGCTCTTGCAGGTCTATCTCTCACACACACACACACACACATATACAGTGGAATCCCTCTTATCCGGCCTCGGATAAACCGGCCCTCGGTTTAACCGGTCGGCGACGCTGAGGCGGGAAGGAGTCGAGACTTGCCGAGACATGCTCGCGGGCTGGTGTCCAGCCCTTCCTGGGAATATGTAGGTCTCACAATCAGTCTACCCCTTCATTTTATCTCGGACGGACGTTATATTTTTGTTCTAAAATGAGTGACAAACGTAAACGAGTAGTTTTGAGTATGAAACAAAAATTAGACGCTCTTGAACGTTTAGATAGAGGCGAACCAGTGAAAAGGATTTGTGACGAGCAACGCGTGGGAAGAAGTACTGTCAACGACTGGCGCCGAAACCGTCAGTCAATTCAGGATTTTTGTTTATGAATTGAATCGGATAAGGTCCTTTCTACAAGATGCACACTTCGGAAACCGACGAATGAGATGGTAGATGATGCTCTATGGCTTTGGTTCCAGCAGGAACGTAGGAGAGGAACTCCGATAAGCGGTCCCATTTTAAAATCGAAGGCACAAATACTGCAATAATGATGACGAAATTATTCAGGCAGTTTCTATCACTGACAGCACTGAGGATGACGAAGAAAAAGAAGCAGATGCGCAAGAAGATGCCGTAGGAAAAATTAGTCATGCCGAAGCAAAAGCTGCCTTTTAAGTAGCCACTGTATACATCGAACAACAGGAAGAATCATCTGCAGTTGATGTAATGTTTATAAAAAAATGGCGTGATATCGCAGGGCCTGCGTAAACTAAGCAGATTTCCCACGTGAAGTTTTACAATAGAGAAATCTGCCGAATAACAACTGTAGTAGTAAGAAACCTCTAAACCTAAAACATTATTTACGTCGTAATAACCCAGTAGTTTCTAGCCCCAAAAAAAAGTTAACCTAGCCTCTAAACCTATTCACGAGGGACGAATAGTTATGGAAACGGCCACAAGAGCTCTCGGCGGAAAGTCCGAACATAGCCTACTGACCACTCGCAGATTACAAATGCAAATATCTCGGTTAATATTCAAGATAGAGAATAAATGCATATAACAATATTTATAGTCAATTTAATTTGCAATAAGATTGGATCTATACAATATTTCGATCCGATGCATAATAACGGAAATATTTCGAATTTTTGAAAATCCCTCCCTCTAAACCCCCCCTCCCACTGGTCCGATTTCAGCCGTTAACGAACTTGATCTTCCTTTTTACATAAAACGATTAAATACCGAGTTTGGTGACGATCAAACAAAAATTGCGACCGCTAGAGCGTTAACAGACAAATATATATATATATATATATATATCTCTATAGATATATATATATAGATATATATATATATATATATATATATATATACATAGATATATATATATATATATAGTTTTGAACGGACCTCATTTTCGTCTTCTCCTGGGTAGGATCGATGGACATTTGAAGAAATTTTTCGAAAATCGCGTCATGAGTACGACCTCAATAGCTGATTTCCCTTAAGGGAAATCTGCTAAAATGGCGTGATATCGCATTTAAAAAAGCTACCAATGTAAAAAAAAAAAAAAAAAAAAATTGCAGATTTTTTTTAATAATACGATTTTATTTAAAAATGCTAGATTTTTTTAAATAATACATGTCATTATTAAACAATTCTATTGCATACTTTTCTTTACTCTAACAAGAATTCGGTTTAACCGGCCATTTCGTTATCCGGCCAGGCTCCGGTCCCGAAGTGGCCGGTTAACAGAGATTCCACTGTATATATATATATTACCCCTAAAGGACGGGAGTTTATTTCCCACATGCGCTGTACATCTTTTTGTAAGTGAAATTTGTTTGTTATTAACAATTTTTCTAGTACTACCTACATAAAATGAAAAATTAGTTGTAAAATAAAACCATGAGCAACAGAAAAAATTAAAATTCAGGTTACAACTAGAAGGTAAATTAGTTGAAATAATTAAATTAAAATAGCGCCGTTTCAGATTTTCCACACAAATATACAATTGTGTATTGTATCTATAAAATGGAAGTTTTTCCTCAACAGGCAAATTGTTTTTTAGACATCTTACATCTGTATTAAATTATTTCTTTTCCACCGTCAGAGGTCTACAGAGATAAGTCTGTTCCGTAGTAAAGTAGCAGTAACAACAGTAGAAGTAAAGGTTCATCTTTTAGGCCAAAACGGTTAAAGTAAAAAGTTGTTTTTCCGTGTTATAAAAGCTGATGCTCCGTGTCCTGTTTCAAATAATTGTGTCAAATAATTGTCTTTTGGTGTTAATTTTGGTACTAAATACACTTTAATGTCTGGAATAAATAATTTGTTTAAGTGTTGTCCTTTCGTAGTCATATACGATTTCTCTTACCATTATTAATTATGTCAGCTCGTCTGTATACATACACACGCACACACTCGATGTATATATATATTTAAGTTGTAGCCATACTGTGTCCAGAAACAAAATTCTTCTTTAAAACATCTTATTTATTTTCGTCCCCACGATATTTATATATTTAAACTATGATTTTATAAACGCTTGAAAATGCATTAAATATAAAATTGACAAGAATAAGTATTGCTATTGTGATTCTGAGTCAAATACATTTTTTCGAATGATTGATGGCTGTTATAACTTGTAGATATGGACATTGACATGCTTGGTTAAGGTGGGTTTTTCGTCAAAGCCTAAAAATATACAAACACTTCTAAATGTATTTCGATACATAAAGTATTACAAATACATTGAGATGACAGGAATCCTCATATCATTGTTGGAGGTCAATTGAACTATTTAAGAGAACTCGGAAAAACCCAAGAAATGAGTCATATTAATAAAAGTCCGTCACGCAAGGGCTGCGTAAACTAAGCAGATTTCCCCCGTGAAGTTTAACAATAGAGAAATCGGCATACTGCTAACACATAACACCACCGTCAGTCAAAAATCGTTCAGTTAATTTTAATAAGCTCCCAACGGAAACGGCTTATGAATTGTAAACAAATAGTTCTGCCAACCACTCAGAGCTGAACAGATACATGGACATATTCTTCACCGGAAAGAAAAAATATTACCGATATATGTCTGAATTTAACACATTAACTATATTGCAAACTATTTACTATATCTAGTACTTCAATTTATAATGAATCAGAATAATTTATAGTTTAATAACTCAAATTTTAGTAGTCCAAGAACTAAAGAAGGGGGGGGGATGAACAGAACGTATTTGCATAAATCTCACAAAGTAGAGAATAGATGTTTTACAATAGAGAAATTTCACGAGAGCCGATCAGTTAAGGAAACGGCCGAACTAGCTTTTGGCGCAGGAAAGTCACTCGTCCGTTACCCGCCCAGATTTAATAAAAATGCAAATATTTCGGTTAATATTCAAGCTAGCGAATAAATGTATGTAACAATATTTATAGTAAATTTAATTTGCAATAAGATTGCTTCTATACCATTTTTCGATCCGATGCATAATAACGGAGATATTTCGAATTTTAGAAAATCCCCCCTCTAAACCACCCCTCCCTCTGGTCCGATTTCCTATTGGGGTTTCGGCAAATATGCACATAACAAAAGTTATTTATATTGTTATTTAGAGTAACGTTTCTTATATACACTTTTGCCATATACGGAAGTATAAATGAGTGATAAGCTAAAACCTATAGCGGGATTCCACAATTTTATTTGGCACGAAAGACTCAACCGAACTGAACCAAACTCGGTATGTGAATTAGTACTAACGCCTTCCTTATAATAATCCATGCTAACATTTCTAGGGACGGGCAGGAGTGGGGGTTATAAGAGAGGCCTGAAAATAAAATTAGTGATATTTCGTTTCCTATTGGGGTTTCGGTAATTATGCAAATATCAAAAGTTGTTTATTTTGTTATTTAGAGAATTTTTTTTATGTACACTATCGCCGTATACCGAATTATAAAGGCGTTATAGGCTAAAAATTATATCGGGAGTCAACAATTTTATTTGGCACAAAAGACTCAACCGAACTAAATAAAACAACCAGTATGTGTATTAGCACTAACGCCTTCCTTATAATAAGCAATACTAACATTTCTAGGGACGGGCAGGAGTGGGGGTTATAAGGGAGGCCTGAAATTAAAAATAGTGATATTTCGTTTTCTATTGGGGTTTCGGCAAATATGCACATAACAAAAGTTGTTTATTTTGTTATTTAGAGAAATTTGCTCAACAATTCTTTTCAATATGAACTACCAGGTTCCTCACCTGAAAAAATTAATTCAAATGTATGTCAATATTTTCTCTTTAATAATTCAAATCTATGCATAATGCACAGGAAACGGGAAATATGACAATATTTAGGACAGTGAAGTCTTACATAAAAAATTAATTTTATTATTAACAAATCCACAGAAACGACGGGTGTTAACCCAAAACACTGGGACGGGTAAATGTCAAAATATTGTGCAAAGTAAAGCCTTGCCAAAAAAATACCATCACCATTCAGCCTCAAATGAATTCCCGAGCGAAGCCGGGTATCTGAGCTAGTATATATATATATATATATATATATATATATATATATATATATATATATTTGTCTGTTACCGCTCTAGCGGTTGCAAGTTTTGTATTATCTTTTCCAAACTTCATATATAAACGTTTTATACAACAAGAAAGATCAAATTCGTTAACGGCTGAAATCGGACAAGGGGAGGGGGTGGGGGTTTAGAGGGGGAGAATTTCGAAAATTCTTAATATCTCCGTTATTAAGTGTCGGATCGAAGAAGTGTATAAAACCAATCTTATTGCAAATTTAATGTTCTATAAATGTTGATATGTACATTTTTTTACTATCTTGATTATTAACTGAGATATTTGCATTTTTTAGTTTTCGGTCTTCAGTAAACTCCCACTCCTACACATCTCATATTAACAATATTCTATTATGTTATGAAGTACTTTATTTGAAGATTAAATACCAAATATTGTTCTCATTGAACATTTAATTTTTGAGATAAATGCAAAAACGTGACGCACTTGGGAAATCTGCTTAGTTGACGCAGCCCCTGCGTGACGGACTTTTTCGAGTTGCACTGAAGTATTAATCAGAACTTCACAATACATCCGTATTAAGGATACGAATCGGAAAAATTTATATATAAACAATCTTGTTGGAAATATAATGTTTTACAATTGTTGTTCTATACATTTACTTTCAACTTGAATATTTACCGTGATATGTTTACTTTTCAGTTTTCAGGCTTCAATAAGTATACTTCTTTCTACTCACGCGATTTTCAATCAAAACAACTGTATCAACAAACATCGCATGTCCGGACAAATAATTGTAAATTCTGTTTACAAAGGTCTTATTATATGTTAGAGAATCGGACGAGGAGTAAATGTCAACCTAGTCTTGTTGGAGGGAATATCGCCTTAGCATGCACTGCACTCCCGTGACGAACTTTCTTCCTTTCGAAAGTACATATATTTCCTTCCCAGTGTAATAAACTGTTGGATGTATTTATTTATTTTGTCCTTAGTTATCCTAGTCATACTATGAAAGGTCCGTCACGCAGGGGCTGCGTAAACTAAGCAGATTTCCCACGTGAAGTTTTACAATAGAGAAATCTGCCTAATAACAACTGTAGTAGTAAGAAACCTCTAAACCTAAAACATTATTTAGGGCGTAATAACCCAGTAGTTTCTAGCCCCAAAAAACTGTTAACCTAACCTCTAAACCTATTCACGAGGGACGAATAGTTATGGAAACGGCCGCCAGAGCTCTCGGCGGAAAGTCCGAACATAGCCTACTGGCGACCACACTCAGAATACAAATGCAAATATCTCGGTTGATATTCAAGATACAGAATAAATGTATACAACAATATTTATAGTAAATTTAATTTGCAATAAGACTGATTTTATACAATTTTTCGATCCGAAGCATAATAACGGAGATATTTCGAATTTTAGAAAATCCCCCTCTAAACCCCCCCCCTCCCTCTGGTCCGATTTCAGCCATTAACGAACTTGATCTGATTTTTTTTACATAAAACGATTAAACAACGTTTCGTT
The DNA here is from genome assembly GCA_019009955.1 of Riptortus pedestris. NCBI lineage: Eukaryota > Metazoa > Arthropoda > Insecta > Hemiptera > Alydidae > Riptortus > Riptortus pedestris. Next base: position 1,080,472 of record CM032231.1, on the reverse strand, counting down.
ACGATCAAACAAAAATTGCGACCGCTAGAGCGTTAACAGACATATATATATATATATATATATATATATATATATATATATATATATATATATATATATATAATTTTGAACGGACCTCATTTTCGTTATCTCCTGGTTAGGATTGATGGACATTTGAAGAAATGTTTCGAAAATCGCGTCATGAGTACGACCTCAATAGCTGATTTCCCTTAAGGGAAATCTGCTAAAAGATGGCATTACTATTATCTTACGCAAATATGGTCGATTTAAAAAAAAAAATGTAAAACTCTTTAAGTGCATCTGTCCATCCCGAAGGATCTTAAACAATTAAACGTCCGGTCGTAGATAAAAGTAGATTATTGCATTAAAGGAAGTTACTAATCAACAAATAAATAAAAAGTCCGTCACGCAGGGGCTGCGTAAACTAAGCATTTTTCCCACGTGAAGTTTTACAATAGAGAAATCTGCTTACTGGCAACACTTAACATGTACCGCAATTTATAATGAATCAGAATAATTTATATATTAATAACTCAAATTTTAGTAGTCTAAGAACTAAAGAAGGGGGGGGGGGGTCAACAGAACATATCTGCATATATCTCACAGAGTAAAAGGCTACAGGACTCTCAAACCCAATTTCACGAGAGCCGAACAGTAACGGAAACGGCCTAACTAGTTTTCGACTGTTTCCGTCGAAGAAAACCGCCAATAGCCGATCTCACCTCGTCCGTTATCCCCACACACATAATAAAATTGCAAATATCTCGGTTAATATTCAAGATAGAGAATGATTTATAGTTAATGTAATTTGCAAATCTCCTGGATCGATGGACTTTTGAAGAAAGTTTTCGAAAATCGCGACATGAGTACAACCTCAATAGCTGATTTCCCTTAAGGGAAATCTGCTAAAAGAGAAGTCGGTCACGCAGGGGCTGCGTAAACCAAAACGAATTCCCATGTGCCCATATAGCATAATTGTGACTTCATATCACACCGCAATGTCTATTCCTATGTAAAAAAAGTCCGTCACGCAGGGGCTGCGTAAACTAAGCAGATTTCTCACGTGTAGTGTTACAATAGAGAAATTTCACGAGAGCATAAGAGTTAAGAAAACGGCCGACCTAGCTTTTGGCGGGAAACCGTTATCCGCCCCGATTTCATAAAATTACAAATATCTCGGTTAATATGCAAGATACAGAATAAATGTATACGAGTATAACAATATTTATAGTAAATTCAATTTGCAATAAGATTGATTCTATACAATTTTTCGATCCGACGTATAGTAACGGAGATAATTCAAATTTTAGAAAGTCCTCCCCTCTAAACCCCCCTTCCCACTGATCCGAATCCAGCCATTAACGATCTTTCTTTTTACATAAAACGACTAAATATCGAGTTTGGTAACGATCAAACAAAAATTGCGACCGCTAGAGCGGTAACAGACATATATATATATATATATATATATATATATATATATATATATATATATATATATATATATACAGTTTTGAACGGACCTCATTTTCGTCATCTACTAGGTAGGATCGATGGACATTTGAAGAAAAATGTTGAAAATTCCGTCATGAGTACAACCTCAATAGTTGATTTCCCTTGAAGGAAATCTGCTAAAACCAAAAATAATACCGAGTTTGGTAACGAGCTAAGACAAATTGCGACCACTGGTGCGTTATCAGACATATATATATATATATATATATATATATATATATATACATACAGTCATTTATTTCATTCCCAACGCGTTTCGAGTGTCACCACTCCATCTCATTAAATACTATCTCTATATTATAATATATGAAATATATAACACATTCGTCATTAAAGCTATTGGATAAAAGCGAATATTTTATATGATATATTAAATATATTATAATATAAGGATTGTTTTTTAATTTCTATTTAGAGATAAATAACCCCTTGAGAAGGAGTAGTGACACTTGAAAATAAAATAAATGATTATATGATGAAATTCTTATTTTTTTAGCAGATTTCCCTTAAGGGGAATCAGCTATTGAGGTTGTTCTCATGACGGAATTTTCAAATTTTTTCTTCAAATGTCCATCGATCCTACCTAGGAGATGACGAAAATGAGGTCCGTTCAAAACTGTATATATATATATATATATATATATATATATATATATATATATATATATATATATATATATATATATTTGTCTGTTACCACTCTATTGGTCACAATTTTTGCTTAATCATTACCTAACTCGATATTTAAACGTTTTGTATAAAAATGAAGATCAAGTTCGTTAACGGCTAAAATCGGACCAGTGGGAGGGGGGGGGGTTTAGAGGTGGAGAGTTTTGAAAATTCGAAATATCTCCGTTACTATAAGTCGGATCGAAAAATTGTATTTCATCAATCTTATTGAAAATTAAATACACTATAAATGATGTTATATACATTTATTCTCTATCTTGAATATTAACCGAGATATTTGTATTTTTCAGTTTTCAGCCTTCAGCAAACCCCCACTTCTACTCGTGTTACATAAATAATGCTCTGTTATATAATAAAAGATATTAATTGAAGCCTAATTACCAACTATTGTTTTCATTGGACTTTTACTTTGTGAGATATATGCAAATACGTTCTGTTGACCCCCCCCCCCTCTTTTGTTTTGGATTACTAAAATTTGAGTGATTGAGATAAAACTGATTTTGATTCATTACAAATTACACCACTAGCTTTAGTAAATTGTTTTCAATATAATTAATATGTTATATTTAAATATATTTCATGAATTCTTTGTCCTTCCGGTCTATCTATGCAGCACTACGTGGTTGGCTTGCCTGTTTGTTTACAATTCAGCCTTGTATTGTACATTTACTCAGCATTCACGGTAGTGTTACCTGTATGTATATTTATCTATTGTAAACCTTCACGTGGGAAATCTGCTTAGTTTACGCAGCCCCTGCGTGACGGACTTTTAGCAGATTTCCCTTGAGGGAAATCAGCTATTGAGGTTGTACTCATGACGGAATTTTCGAATTTTTTCTTCAAATGTCCATCGATCCTACCTAGGAGATGACGAAAATGAGGTCCGTTCAAAAATGTATATATATATATATATATATATATATCTATATATATATATATATATATATATATATGTATGTATCTATCTATATATTTGTCTGGTTCCGCTCTTGCGGTCGCAATTTTTGTTTGATCGTTACCAAACTCGATATTTAGTCGTTTTATTTAAAAAGAAAGATCAAGTTTGTTAACGGCTGAAATCGGACCAGTGGGAGGGTGGGTTTGAAGGGGGAGAATTTTCGAAAATTCGAAATATTTCCGTTACTATACAGCGGATTGAAAAATTGTATAGAATCAATCTTATTGAAAATTAAATTTACTATAAATATTGTTCTATACATTTATTCTCTATCTTGAATATTAACCGAGATATTTGCATTTTATTAAATCTGGGCGGATAACGGATGAGAGTAACTTTCCCGCCAAACCTAGGTCGGCCTTCTTGTCTTATCGTTACCAAACTCGATGTACAATCGTTTTGTGTAAAAAGAAAGATCAAGTTCGTTAACGGCTGAAATCATACCAGAGGGAGAGAGGGGTTTAGAAGGGCATATTTTTGAAAATTCGAAATATCTCCGTTATTATGAGTAAGATGGAAGGAGTATACAGAACCTATTTTATTGAAAACGTAACTACCTATAAATGTTGTTTCATACATACTTTCACTATGATCCATATTAACCGCGATACTTGTATGTTTCAGTTTTCAGCCTTCAGTGAACTTCCTCTCCTACTCATGTCATATGAACTGTGATACATCATGAAACACATTATTCTAAGCTCGAATACCAAATATGATTTTCAACAGGCCTTTATTATGCAGGATACATGGGAATTTGTTGTGTGATGATGTCATTATTCATGATTTTATGTTCTTGTTTAAAAAATAAATGACTATATGAAGAAATTTTTATTTTCTGGCCTTATAGCTCAAAAAACATTCTTAAATAATAAATGGTCAGTGTAAAAATCTACTAAATATATATATATTGAACGGACCTCATCGATGGGCATTTGAGAAAAATTTCCGAGTAGATCCTCAATAGCATATTTCCCTTGACCCTCCGGTGGGCGCGCCTATTTGAGTTACGTTAGCGGCCGCGCTGCGGTGTTTGGACAGCATTTTGTTTGTTTCTATTTTTTATTAGGAAATAAGAAATAACTTACTTATTTATGTTGTTTATTCATTTTTGCTTTGGTTTTACAGTAATTCTAATGCATGAAAATTATACGTTATCATATTGCTAAGTAAAGGATGGCTACATTTTTTTTTTTTTTTATAAATAACTTTGGAATATACAAAACAACCTTGCAATAGATAGAATAATGATTGAGATGTTTTAATAATAAATTGTTTATTATAAATAACCACCAACATAGGATGTTGAGGAACGTAGGAATAGTGGTATAGGAACAATAATTTTATGTTTTATAATATTATTTTACAGACTAAAAATAGAGTAAAATTACTAATTATTTTCATAAAGTTTGAACAAACATTTTGTAATATAAATCAGAGTAATAGTTTATTAGCAATATAATAAAAAAATAAGTTCGAGATTATAAATGATCAAATACAGAAAAAATATTGGTTCAAAATTCGCAAGAAAAAAAATTTAATTTATCAACTAGGAACTAGAAAAAATGAACTTTTTTTTTTTTTATATTACAGAACAAAAATAAAACTTCTTCCTCTTATAAAGCATTTCCCTGACAATTATTGCACGTTACTTGATGGATACTGTGATTTCGGCAAAAATTCCTTTGGCACATATTGCATACAACACTTGTTCTATTATTTCGATGTGTCCCACAAAGGTAGCAAATTTTTTTAGCCCTCAGAAAACCGACTCAACATGTTGATATACAAATACCTGGAACCCCCAGCCCGCTGAAGGCATTTCTATTCCTAGTATTTTGACAAATGTTCATATTGCGGTCCAAATGCCGCAGCGCGCCCGCCGGAGGGTTAAATTAAATCTGTTAATACGTCATATAAATTTTATGTTTTCACAAATGGTCCCATATATATATATATATATATATATTCTTAATATATAATATTTATTTATATGAATAAACCATTATTTATTATGTATGAGAGATCGCGATAGACTCACCGTCATTTTGGTATCATGGTCTGTGTATGTCGGGAGTGTACTGGAGGACTGAGGGCCGACTCCTGGTGTTGGGGGTGAACCTGCGCACGCTCTCCAACCTGTTGACACTGGGGGGGAGGGGGTATAACAACCCCCCACCCCTACTCATGGCTATATATCACGCCTCATTCACTATACTACTCGCTCGGCCACAATTAGCAGATTTCCCTTAGGGGAAATCAGCTATTGAGGTTGTACTCATGACGCGATTTTCGAAATTGTTCTTCAAATGTCCATTGATCCTACCCAGGAAGATGACGAAAATGAGGTCCGTTCAAAACTGTGTGTATATATATATATATATATATATATATATATATATATATATTTGTCTGTTACCGCTCTAGCGGTCGCAATTATTGTTTAATCGTTACCAAACATTTAGTCGTTTTATGTAAAAAGAAAGATCAAGTTCGTTAACGGCTGAAATCGGGCCAGTGGGAGGGGGGGGGGTTAGAGGGGAGGATTTTCAAAAATTCGGAATATCTGCGTTACTATAGGTCGGATCGAAAACTTGTATTATACGAGATACATGCAAACATGTCCCGATGACCACCCCTCCTCCCCCCCCCCGTCTTAAGGCTTTGGACTACTAAAATTTGATTGATTGAGATAACAATTATTCTGACTCATTATTAATTACAGTACTAGATATAGTAAATAGTTCTCAATAAAATTAACATGTTATATTCTGATATATTTCAGTAATTGTTTTGCTTTCCGGCGGGCAGACCCGTTTGTTTATATTTCTAACTTAACCCTTCCTGTCGGCCGGTTATTGAAATTGAATGAAACATTTCTTATTTTCTTTTGAATTTATTGACGTTGGTGTTCTGTTAGCAGTATGTATATTTCTCTAGTACTAAAATATAAGGATCAATAAGAAGGCCAAGTCCTCTACTGGTTTTTAATATAATGCAGAGTGCACTTTCGGAGCCAACGCTCCATCCTCAGTGCCTGCTGATTAAAGCTGCGTTGCCTGGACCACGACTCCCGGGCGACTCAGTAGCCAGCGACTCTGCATTATATTAAAAACCAGTAGAGGACTTGGCCTTCTTATTGATCCTAATACATTTGTTCCTCTACCATCCAGCATATTCCAGAGATATCTAGTACTAAACTTCACGTGGGAAATCTGCATAGTTTAGGCAGCCCCTGCGTGACGGACTTTATTTCTTCGACATGCCGGCTGGTTGGGTTGTGATACATTCGGGTGACCCGGAGATGAGAGGGGTGGCCGTGAAATTTCATCCTGTATTGGGTTCTTAGTGGGCGTAGACATACATTAATTTTTAGCAGATTTCCCTTAATGCACGTTTTCGAAAAATTTACTCAATCCACCAATCCCACCGAGGAAATGATGAAAAAGTCTGTCATGCAGTGGATGCGTTAACTAAGCAGAGCTCCCCACGTGTTTACATTTATCCTAAAACGTAAAAGTTTAATGAGAAGAATATTTGGTATTTATTGTATTTATTTATTAACGTCCACTTTTTGCAACTTAGGCTAACTGGGACGGGTTATCTACAGGTTACCACCCTTTCCTAGCCAGGGTGGGATTAAGGATTATATTTAATGAATTCAGTCACTAAATAAATTCCTATTGCCCAGGCGGGAATCGAACTCGCCACTCTGGGTTTACCATGTCAGATAAAGGTCAACGCTTTAACTCACATGGCTAACCTGAGCCCCATTTTAGCAGATTTCCCTCGAGGTCGTACTCATGACGCGATTTTCGAAATTTTTCTTCAAATATCCATCGATCCTACCTAGGAGATGACGAAAATGAGGTCCGTGCCAAACTGTATATATATATATATATATATATATATATATATATATATATATATATATATATATGTCTGTTACCGCTCTAGCGGTCACAATTTTTGTTTAATCGTAACCAAACTCGGTATTTAATCGTTTTATGTAAAAAGAAAGATCAAGTTCGTTAACGGCTGAAATCGGACAAGTTGGAGGGGGGGGGGGGGTTTAGAGGGGGAATTTCGAAAATTCTAAATATCTCCGTTACTATACGTCGGATCGAAAAATTGTATAGAACCAATCTTATTGAAAATTAACTTTACTATAAATATTGTTAAATACATTTTTCTGTAATCGTTGAATAATGGTAACATTACTAAACTGAAATGAGTGAAGAAAGTAAATTGCCTTCTTAATTAGTAATAAGTATAAATTAAAAAATAATTTGAAGTTGGAAATTAAATGCTTTTAAATGTTTCTTAACATTGTAAGAATTTTTTTTAACAAAATAAATTGAAATGTGAATGAATTATTGGTGGAAATAATCAATATATTTTAAAATTTAAATATAATAATAATTACCTTCCTTGTTTATAACCTGCACTTGTTTATAACTGCACTACTTCACAATCATCACTAGTTGTTTTATAACTATGCTTATAGCCTTTCACAACCATGCTTATAACCTACCAACAACATACCATAATCTTCACAACATCCTAATTTTTTTCATATTCTGGTTAGATCTGATCATGTATTACACGATTCCAGAAAAAATTTAATATTACACTCGTGACGAAAGTAGAATTTACAACTCTCGTGAAATTACCACACTCGCTTCGCTCGTGTGGGTAAACGTTTCACTCGAGTTGTAAAACTTCGTCACTTGTATAATAAATAACTATTATTCTCTATCTTGAATATTAACCGAGATATTTGCATTTTTATTAAGTGTAACGGACGAGCTATGGTCGCTTCCCGCCAAAAGCTAGGTCGGCCGTTTCCGTAACTGTTCGGCACTCGTATGGAGATTTCTCTATTGTATAACATTACGTGGGAAATCTGCTTAGTTTACGCAGCCCCTGCGTGACGGATTTTTTTGTATTTAGGCTACAAATAAAATACTTCATAATATAACAGCTTATTGTTAATATGATCATGAGTAGGTATAGGGATTTACTAAAGGCTGAAAAATTAAAAATAAACATATCTCTGTTTAATAATCAAGATATTGAAAACACATATATAAAAATATTTATAAAACATTACATTTTTAATAAGATTGATTTTATACAATTTTTCGATGAATCTTAAAAATTAAAAATATTTTCTGGTGTTTCAAGCAAATGTTTGAAACAATGAGGCGTTCTCATAGTTGATGGTATGCATATGAAAAATAAAGTGCGTCACGCAGGGGCTGCGTAAACTAAGCAGATTTTACAAGTGGTTTTACAATAGATAAATCTACATTCTGGTAACAACCGTGAATATTAAGCGAACAATACAAAATGATAATGAGAAATGATTTTCACGATTTACAATTTAATAACCACCACAACAGGAAGCATCTGAATTGTAAACAAACAGGGCAGACAACATCAGAGCTGAATAGATTGGATTATTCTAACCAGAAAGAAGAACAATTAATGAAATATGTCTGAATATAACATATTAATTTTATTGAAAACTATTTACTAAAGCCAGTAATAATTTGTAATGAATCAGAATAATTTTTATCTCAATCACGCAGATTTTAGTAATCCAAGAACAAACGAAGAGTGGTTCTTGGTCTAAAATGGAGGGTATATGTGCTGTACCCATTCTTCATATTAGTAAGACTGTGGAATCTCCAAAAAGAATGACAGGAAGAACATACAAGTTTTCACAACAATGTAATTCAAGTGTTGAAACAATATTAAACGAAATTTTAAAATTGTAAAGAACATTGACCAAAACAGCCATTTTAGGGGTAAGAATTGTACATATCAAACTACATTTTAGACTGACGAATCTTATAATTTAAACGGTATTTCATTTAGAATAAACCTGTGTAATGTAACTAACTTTTTAGTTACCTTTATTTATCATTTTCTTTTAATTCATATAAATTTCTAAATTTTTATAAATATTTATTTTTAAACTTGGAATAAACAATGAAGGAGTCAAATAACCATTCATTTTATTACTTTAGGTGTTAGATCACATGTCTTAGAACCAAAACAAAAAAAGATTTCCATGATAATTCTTTTCCCTTTTAGAGATATTAAATTTAACGTGAAACTATTTATTTGCTTTCAAAAAAACTGAAATTGACAATTTGTAATTTTTTTCTAGTCACAAATACTTACTTGGTACCTTTGTTTCATTTGTTATTGTTTTTAAATATATTTATTAATATACAAAAACAAATTCATCAAAATTGGTTCATAAATAAGAAAGTTATAAATTATTTATGAATTCAAAACTAATTAACTTTACTGTTCACTATCGATAAACAACAAGAAAATCTCAAAACTTTAAGAGGCCATAAAATCCAAACCGTTAAAGATATTTCTAATATATTTGGTATGGTTTCTCATAACAATGAATAGAGAACCTACAATAAGTTTCAACAAAATCTGAAATGATGGGTGTCATGGTGTGGTTGAATTGATGTGGAATGACCCTGTTGTAAATAGTTTTTACTAGGGTAGGGGGGGGGGGGTCAACAGAACGTATTTGCTAGTATCTCGCATAATATAGGTTTGTTGAAAACAATATTTGGTGGTTCATGATATAACAGCTTATTATTAATATGACATGAGTAGGAGTGGTGTTTTACTGAAATCGGATAACTATAAAAACCATATATTTCGGTTAATACTCATTATACGGAAAATATGTATAGAACAACGTTTGTAGATGATTCAATTTTCAATAAGATAAATTCTATATAATTTTTTGATCCGACGTATAGTAACGGAGATATTTAGATTTTTTAAAAGTTCCCCCTTTAAACCTCCTCTCCCCCTTGTCCTATTTCAGCTGTTAACGAACTTGATCATTCTTTTTACGACTAAATATCGAGTTTGGTAACGATCAAACAATAATTGCGACTGAGTGGTAGAGTGGTAACAGATCTGGTCTTGTTTAAACCGTTTCGGGGCGGCGTTGGTCCTCAAATGGTCCAGTAGTGTTAACACGGACACAGCCGACAAATGCAGTGAACGTGTTAACTCGAAGCTGTACTTCTATTTCTGATTTCTACTGTCTGGTTGAGTGTTGGATAAAGTAGCAACATCTATGATAATATTCGCCTACTAATAGCTTTGTCTACACCCCCCCCCCTAAAGGCGTCTTCAATGATGATATTACCGAATTATTTTAAAGTAGATTTATGAAGAAAGTTGATAAATATCTGAACGAGAATTAAATAACTTTCTTTCAGATATTTATCCATTTTTTTTGTAACTTATTACGTGCTGTCAAGTTCATATATAGATTACGAGAAACGTCCGTCACGAAGGCGCTGCGTAAATTAAGCAGATTTTCTCACGTATTTGCATTTATCTCAAGACGTAAAAGTTCTATGAGAACAATATTTAGTATTTAGGCTTCAGATAAAGTGCTTCATAATATAACAGCTTATTGTTGATGTTACATGAGTAGAAGTGGGGGGTTTGCTGAAGGCAGAAAACTAAAAAAATGTAAATATCTCTGTTAATAAACAAGATAGTCTAAAAACGTACATATCAATATTTATAGAACAGTACTTTTGCAATAAAATTGGTTCTATACAATTTTTCGATCCGACGCATAATAACGGAGATATTAAGAATTTTCGAATCTTGAATATTAACCGAGATATTTGCATTTTAGCAGATTTCCCTTAAGGAAAATCAGCTATTGAGGTCGTACTCATGACGCGAGTTTCGAAAAATTTCTTCAAATGTCCATCGATCCTACCCAGGAGATGACGAAAATGAGGTCCGTTCAAAATTATATATATATATATATATATATATATATATATATATATATATATATATATATATATTTGTCTGTTAACGCTCTAGCGGTCGCAATTTTCGTTTGATCGTTACCAAACTCGATATTTAAACGTTTTATGCAAAAATAAAGATCAAGTTCGTTAATGGCTGAAATCGGACTAGTGGGAGGGGGGGGGTTTAGAGGGAAGGATTTTCGAAAATTCGAAATATCTCCTTTATTATACGTCGGATCGAAAATTTATATAGAAGCAATCTTATTGCAAATTAAATTTACTATAAATAATGTTATATACATTTATTCTGTATCTTGAATATTAACCGAGATATTTGCATATTTCTGTTTTCAGCTTCTGAGATGAGATCGGCTAACTTCGGGTCTAGTCGTGAGTTTCCGTCAAGAGCTAGTTCGGGCCCTTCCCGTAACTGTTTGGCTCTCTATTCTGAAATTTCCTTATTATAAAACTTCACATGGGAAATCTGCTTAGTTTACGCAGCCCCTGCGTGACGGAATTTTAAGTTTACAGCCTCCAGCAACCCCAACTTCTACTCATGTCTTAAAAAAAATTCTCTGTTATATATTAAACCACTTTATTTGAAGCCTAAATACCATTTTTTTTTTTCCAAGAGACTTTTATTGTACGAGAAAAATGCATATATAGTAAATAGTTTTCAATAAAATTAATATGTTCTATTCAAATATATTTTAGTAACTGTTTTTAGCAAATCTTATTGTAAATTAAATGTTTTATAAATATTCTGCGTTACTATAGGTCGGATCGAAAACTTGTATTATACGAGATACATGCAAACATGTCCCGGTGACCCCCCCCCCCCCGTCTTAAGGCTTTGGACTACTAAAATTTGATTGATTGAGATAAAAATTATTCTGATTCATTATAAATGACAGCACTAGATAGAGTAAATAGTTGTCAATAAAATTAATATTTTATATTCAGACATATTACAGTAACTGTTTTTCTTTACGGTAAGAAGTTGGCAGAACTGTTTGTTTACAATTCAAATGCTTTCCGTCGGAGTTTTCTTATTATAGTTGGTATTTGTTCACTTAATATTCACGGTGTTGTGCTACTGGTATGCAGATTTGTCTATTGTTAAACTTCACATGGGAAATCTGCTTGGTTAACGCAGCCCCTGCGTGATGGACGTTTTTAGTAAATCTGCTTAAATCGCCAGCTGAAATATGCCATGCATTTAAACTAATATTTTCATTGTATCATTCAGTGTGAACACATTAGCATTTTAATTGTCAATCAAAATCTCATTGGAAGTGCTATTCTAGCCCCCCCCCATCCATTGAGTTCCCTGTCCCAGGTAAACATTCCCAAGCAAATGCTATACTCCACCGTATAATTCCAATCAACTGTAAACATTTAATTCATAATAATGCACTTCTTATCCAGCCTAAACTATAATAAAACAAAATTAGTGACGAATAGTCATGAAATATAAATAATAATCGTTTTTTTTTTTTTTTGTTAACGCATACATCAAAAATAATGCAATAGAATGAGTGGCATAACATTCTTAATGAAGTTAAATTAACATGTTATTGGATTGTTTCGATTTTTCTTAATATGCGTACTAATTTTTCATCACTTTGATTGTTTGTTCTTTCATTATGTATATTTTTGTTTTTGTTTTTTTTTTCCTTTTCTTTTCTTATAATATTTTAATTTCAAGAACAAATTTATGAACATCATTTGTTGTATACAAAACACGATGTATTATGAACATACATGTTATATACTGTAATAGTATGGTACATGTAGCAAATAAACGCCCTTTGTGCATGGGTAATGTGCAAAGGAAAATATAAAAAAAAAATACATGAAGCTATCCATGCAGGTAGAAAAGTGTATTCCTTTTACAAATAATCACTACGTAATTAGTTTAAAATAAAATTAATAACGTTCTGAGAACATTTTATGTTATGTTGATATTTTTTGAAGTAAACA
>CM032231.1:865000-1062500 GCA_019009955.1 Riptortus pedestris | reverse complement strand
AGTTTTAAGTGTGTTATTATTCTACGATGTATCTGGATCTTATTCTACGATGTATTTTCTACGATGTATCTGGAGCATTTAACAACTTGTGGTGGCCTTCCTTACTCCATGAACTGAAGAAAATGAAGTGTCCTAAAAACATTTACGATCTCCTTAAAAACTATTTTCATGACAGGAAAGTATTCGTCAATATACCAAGCAGTAAAATAAATAAAACTTGGTAGAATGGGGTTGTAACCACAAGGATCGGTTTTCGCGCCCTGACAGGCTGGAAAATAATAATGAAATCCCAGTTTTATTACTATCAGTGTGACGCAGGACTAACTCCTCTTGCTTTTATGGATGACATTAAGGTGTCAGTATTTGAAGGCTAGAGTCGAGGCGGCGAGATAGAAATTAAAGCTTCACCCTTCGCTACTAATATCATCCTGGAGTGGATGTGAAAATAATAAGCTGAGTCTCAATGCAAATAAATGCACAATGCTTATTCTAAAACGTGAAAACTAAATAAAAATTCCCCTCCAAAAATCAGTATAGGAAGGAGTCACAATTAAGCCTGCCAAGGAATTAAATATTTAGGAAGTGACAATTCCATAATAACATATAAAACAGCTCCAGAGTAAAGTGGAATATGAAACTATGCACGATTAAATTGTCTGGCAGGAAAAACATGGGGCCTAAATTATAAATGCAGAAATATATTATATAAGGCATTATACCTTCCCATAGCTTTATACGGTGCTCCTAGTTGGGGGAACAACCTTACTAGAAATGAGAAAAATCTTCTGGCCCGAACCCAAAGAAAAGCACTACTTCTTACAACAAGAGCGTATGGCACAATATCCACCGACGACTCCAAGTAATAGCGGGACAATTACCTATTGACCTTGAACTTCAGCTGCGGGTCGGAAAATATAACTTGAAACGAGGTCTTCCAGCAAAGATTGCAAATAGCGTATTTGTAGTAAACAAAGGGCGCCTAAAAGAAATCATCCCTGCCATGAGAAGAGTGGCCGTGGAAGAATGGCAACGCCGCTGGGACTCTTCAACCAAAGGAAGATGGACACACCAGTTCTTCCCACTTGTCAACAAAAGAATGGAGGCAATCTGGTACGTTCCAGACTTCTGGACAACTCAGATAATCTCGGCGCCCATGGCGATTTAATAACTGCCAAACTACATACTTTCAAATGGAAGGAAGATCCTAAATGCAAGTGCGGAGAAATCGAAGATGCACGCCATATATTACTGGACTGCACTTATTAAGCAAGAGAGAGACTAGAATTAGCAGGAGAATTCTCCCTTCTTGAATGGCCTCCAACAGCATTAAAAGAACTTGTTGAAAACAAAGACATTTTTATAGCATTTAAGAAATTTACTACTAGTGTATTATATAAAAAAAAAAAATAATAAATTAATAAATTTAGTAATAAATAATAATATGTAAATAAATAACAAAAAAGTTTTAATTAGTGTAAAGTAATAAATTAGAATTTATTATAGTTTAGAAATATTACAGACATTTATTAGCACTATTAAAATAGTTAGAATTAAGGACTTAGAATTAGTTTAAAAGGTATATTGGAATTCCGCTCAACAGAGCAGCGGCATTCCAATTGCGGGCGCCCAAAAATTTAACCGAAAAGTTGCTATAACCACTTATTTTATTAATGCACAAAGCTCATCCTCGCTGCTTAGAAAGCAACAAGGAAGAGTCACCACAGATCTATTTAAAATTTCGGAAATCAAGATTCAAAAAAGAAATTGGAAAATACCGCTTGTATAAGGGCAGCCTTAAGGTAAAGCGGGGGCAGAGAAGGATAAAAAGGGAGGGAGAGGGAGGGAGAGAGGGAGAGAGAGGGAGAGGGAGAGAGAGAGGGAGAGAGAGGGAGAGAGCGAGAGAGAGTGATAGAGAGAGAGAGAGGGAGAGGGAGAGGGAGAGGGAGAGGGAGAGGGAGAGAGAGAGAGAGAGAGAGAGAGAGAGAGAGAGTGACGATGAGAGAAGGAGAGAAGGAGAGAGGGAGAGAGGAGAGAAGAGAGAGGGAGAGGGAAGAGAGAGTTTGGAGGAGAGGAGAGAGAGGGAAGGGAGAGAGGGAGGGAGAGAAGAGATTCGAGAGAGAGAGAGAGAGAGAGAGAGGTGAGCAAGGGAGAGGGAGAGATAGAGGGAGAGAGTAGGGAGGAGAGAGAGAGAGAGAGACGAGGGAAGAATGTGAGAGAGAGAGAGAGAGGAGAGAGAGGGGAGAGGGGGGATGAGAGGGAGGGGAGGGAGAGAGGGAGAAGAGGGAGAGAGAGGGAGAGGGAGGTAGAGAGAGAGAGAGAGGGAGAGAGCGAGGGAGAGGGAATGAGAGGGAGAGAGGGAGAGAGAGGGAGAGAGAGTGAGAGAGAGGGAGGGGAGGGAAGAGAGAGAGGGAGAGAGAGAGAGAGAGGGGAGAGAGAGAGAGACGAGAGGAGAGAGAGAGAGAGAGGGAGAGAGGAGAGGGAGGATGATGAGAGATTGAGAGGAGAGAGGGAAGAGAGAAGGAGAGACGGGTTGAGGCTTAGAGAGGGAGAGAGAGCAGAGAGAGGGGAGAGTGAGAGAGAGAGGAGGAGGAGAGAGACCCCCCCCCCCCCCCCCCCCCCCCCTGAGATGAGACGAGTGAACAGAGGACGAGAATGAGGAGAGAGAGAGAGAGAGAGTGGGTAGAGAGACGCGGAGAGAGAGGAGAGAGTTACGACTCCGTGTAACAAATTTTCAAGTATAAGAAGTGAGCCGGTTTAAAATTGTTATAATTTAAATGTGCTCGGAAGTTTTGGTGAGATGGAAGTGTCTGACTGCCCTACTACACTTTGACTCATGGCAGAAACCGGCTTCCACTCACACCCGGAATGTGATGCTTATCACTTCCGCATTTTTGGATTTTTCTAATCGTGAGTAATGAATTTTTTTTCCCAAGGACCTTCATTAACTATTACCACCGCGAATAAAACAGTCTCTCCAGCCCAAAATTTCTCTCTGATTTCGTGCAGCCGTTCCACCGGATATTTCACTTCCGGGTTTGTGCACGTGGTCGGCTGGTCACGGTCCCACGGGAAATATTAAGCCCGATTCGAAATTCAGTCCGGTAGTGTGCTGATGAAAGAAATGTATAATAATATGGTTTGTACAATTCCCAGCTACATATCTTCAGCCCCTGTACCGCTCCAGGGAAGCCGAACCCGGTACACTACTGATTTCAAATTATCTTGAAATTAAATTCGTATCAGCAACCTTTAGCTGGGTAACAAAGATTATTAATAAATGAGGAACATCTAATCAGTAAGATTTTCCTGCTCAATCCCTCCCCCCTTTTTTCATCAGGGATAGAATAAAATTGAGAGTTTTCGCTCCACACGTTTTTAATAGACAACCATTAAGAGGAAAATATTTTGGGAATTTTTTTTTCTTAATGCTGAAATTGTTGTTGGAACAGGCCCTATCGATTGTTACAAATTTAATAATTAATATGTAAGCCAGACACACAGACAGGAGGAAAGGAATCAATATTATGGGACTTTAGGCGAGGTCCTCAACCAAATGTTGGACATTTCCAGACCATTGTTTTTTCACCTCCATAATAAAGTTTAGATCCTTTGCAATTTAAAAGGAAAAACAAAAAAAACAAAAAAACAAAAAAACAAACAAAAAAAAAAAAAACAAATATGTTATGGAGAGAACACTAACAGTACTAACAAAGAGCAGCCTAACCCTTCATTGCAGCTGCATTGGTAAAAGTTTTATATGTTAACAAATTAACATATTTAAAAATAATAAAAAAATCAAAAAAAAATAAAAAAAAAAAAAAAAAAATCACCATAACCCCATGACTCGCACTCACGGACTTTCTGAGGATACGGTAGCGCCGATGCGAAGGTTTCTTTTTTTATAAAAATATGGAAAAGTACAAATAATTGATATTGCGAATAATGCCGCCAAACCTGGAGGCGCCAGGGCACTCCGTTCAGTGGCGAAGGTCGGGGAGGTGCAGCAAGCAGAAAGCCATCAGCTTGGGAAATAATAATAAAAGAATGATTGTTGTGTGTGGGTGGTTTCCTTCCAGCATGGAAGTTCTTTCGACCCCCACCTTGTGATCATTCAAAAGAGGGGGTTTTTAGTGCCGGACATTGAGTGACCGCCTTTGCCCGTAGGCAGTAGGCTGTCTCGAACACCACCGGAAGCCGATGCGCTGCTTATTGGGTTTTTGAACAAGGAGGTCGAATAAAGAAAGTATCTGAAACGGCAATGTTTCAGGGAGCAGTTGGGAACCCCCTTAAAGGAAATCTGCTAAATTACAAATATCTCGGTTAACACGTTCAGTTCTGATGACGCAAGAGGTGCGTCACAAGGCCTTCCCCTGCGCGTCATCCCCTTTCTCTACTTGCTCCCCTCGCCCTTAGCTCCTTCCTATTGGCCTCAAATTTTCCTGCCAGCCCTCAGAATACTATCAGCTTCCATGCAGTGCAGTTCGCTGGTAATTTTTTTTTTTGCTTTCTTGAGCCCAATTGAACCATAGCGTTTTTGCCGGTGATTGTTATAGGTTGTATCAACTCTTCCCGCATGGAAAAATAGGAATTTATTCAGTGACAAACTCATTAAATCAAATTCTTAGTCCCACCCTGGCTAGAAAAGGATGGTAAACCTGTAGATAACCCGTCCCAATTAGCTACAGTAGAAAATAGCTGACATATAATAGCTAAAAGTGGGCGTTATAATATAATATATATAATATTGTTTTATATATATATATATATATATATATATATATATATATAAACATAATGTCATATATATACAGTTACATTTATTACAAAAATTATAAGCCTTGATTATTGGTGTTCTTTTCGATTACAAAATTAAGCACAAAAACTTTAGCGTTTTTTTTTATCACTACACAATTTATTTGACGATTACTTCTCACTTTTACACAATCGGTAAATTATTCTTCACTACTAATCACAATATACACTGATAGACTTAATGTTCTTATTACACAGCAGAGTAACTCAGTGAGTCACTGATGCTCACTAAACACGGCACTGCACTGATGACTAACTAAGCACTGCGCCGAACTGACATTCACTAATAGCTGCACTGATATTCAATTAAGAAGATAGAAAACTGCAAAACGCCTCTCAGGCAAGCTGGACGACTTTTTAGCAGATTTCCCTTCACGGAAACCAGCAATTGAAGTTGTACTCATGACGCATTTATTGAAAAATATTTCTTAAATGTCCATTGACCCTACCTATATTGATCAATGAATAAATTTCTTCACATATGTAGATTAGCTATCTCACGGAATGCACTAAGGAAACTTTCTGAAAATTTCCATATGTTGGGATGGGAAATCCGTCAGCTCCGTAGAAGGTGACTGACTGGGCTTAGACGCAAGTAGTGGTGGAAAAGACGAAACAGTAGCACCATCGACAAATGTTTATTTAATCGTTACCAAACTCGATATTTAAACGAATTATATAAAAATAAAAGTCAACTTTGTTTACGGCTAAAATCGGACCAGCGGAAGGGGGGGGGGGGGTTACGGGAGAGAATTTCGACGATTCAAAATATCTCGGATCGAAAAATTGCTTAGAACACATCGTATTCCAAATGTAATTTCCTATCAATGTTATTATATACGAATTTTATCTATCATGAATATTAACCGAGATGTTTGGATTTCTTAGTTTTCAGCCTTCAGGAAACCCCCACTCCTACTCATGTCATACCAACAATGGACTGTTATATGGCGAACCACTTTATCGAAAGCTTAAATGCCAAATATTGTTTTATAAATGAAAGTACTAGATATAGTAAATAGTATTCACTAAAATGAATATGTTAAGCTTACCGTCGGGAGGTTTTCTTATTATCGTTTGTGTTTACTTAATAATGACATTGGTGTTGTGTTACCAGTATGTGTTATCTATTGTTTAACTTCAGGAGGGAAATCTGCTTAGTTCAAGCAGTCCCTGCGTGACGAACTTTTTCAAAATGTTTTATGCTGTCTGTGAATATCCCTTGTACATAGTGGTTATTATTTTCTCCCCTGTGAATAATCCTTGTACATAGTGAATATTATTCTCCCTTCGAAAAGGGGAAGAGATCGCTAGTCCTGATGACTTGGAGGCAATGGCGGCAGCTCAGGCCACGGACAGAACAATACCGGAACCTATCCAGAATCCACTGTTGCAATTAAAGTGGATTGATCTTCCCCACATATTGGGTGGATTGATTCAGCAAACATATTGTTGCGAAAATTAAATACATGAATAATCCTTCAGAGACAGGGTGGCGTATTTGGGATGTGCGAGATAGATCAAAGAAGCCGACAGTGGGTCGGGCCCCTACTAGACCTGTCTAGTCCAGCGTCGAACGGCCCAGCCAATTCCCCTTTGATGTATGCCGACGACCTATATAAAGAACCTGCCAGGCGCGAGCGAGCCAGTTTTATTCTCACCTGTCTTGATGTTCACATCTGTGCTACAGTGAGACTTAGTGCAGTGCGGTAAAGTGTTTTTATGTGAAGAACAGTGTTGTGCCCTGACTGTAAGTAACAGTTTAGTGCCGTGTTTAAGACAGTGTAGTGCCGCCTTTTTGTGAATTTCAGTGACCGTGAGTGAATTATTGGACTGTGACTCATTGAAGAACAGTGACGCTATCAGTGCATACTGTGAGTAGCAATTAAGAACAATTAACCAAGTGTATTGTGCAATGTTAAATAAATTGTGCAGTTATAAAAACTGTGAAACTTGTGAGTGTTTAATTTTGCAATCCAAAAGAACTCTTATTAGCAACGTTTATTACTGGTTTTGATAATAAAACGACTGGTGTGAGAAGTGGAATTGCAAAATTAAAACCAACAAAAATGAAGTTTGAAGAACTAAAAGTGGAACAGCTGAAGAAGGAGCTGGCTAAAAGGGATCTGCCGACGACAGGAAATAAGGCTGAACTACAAAGGCGGTTGACAGATGAATTCCAAAGACGAGTTCGTGGAGTTCGCCAATAGTTCTAGTAAAGAAGAAAGACGGCAGCACCAGATTCTGTGTTTACAGAAAACTCAATGACGTCACCAAGAAAGACAGCTATCCGCTGCCAAGAATTGACGACACCTTAGACACGTTGGCTGGAACGAAATGGTTTTCTACCTTGGACTTGCAAAGCGGCTACTGGCAAGTAGAGATAGCCGATAAGGACAAAGAGAAAACCGCCTTTAGTGCTAGCAATGGTTTATGGCAGTTCAAGGTGATGCCATTTGGGCTCTGCAACGCCCCAGCTACTTTTGAGCGTTTAATGGAACGTGTGCTAAAGGGTCTCAATTGGAAGACATGCTTGGTGTATCTAGATGACATAATCGTTATGGGGAAGACTTTTGAAGAACATCTTAAAAACCTGGATGAAGTATTTAGTCGCATAACAGCAGCTGGGCTGAAGTTAAGCATAAAGAAATGTGCTCTGTTTCAGAAAGAGGTCAAATACTTGGGACATCGGGTAACAGCAGAGGGCATCTCCACTGACGAGGACAAAATACGGGCAGTAAAGGACTGGCCTCGACCACGAAATCTTCACGAGCTGCGTAGCTTCCTGGGGCTTTGTACATACTACAGGAGATTCGTGCCAAACTTCGCTCAGGTAGCTGCCAGCTTGCACGAGCTAACCAAAAAGTCGCGACCATACCACTGGAGTGAGGCAGCGGAAGATGCTTTCCAGAGGCTCAAGGAACTCTTGTGCACAGCACCTGTCCTTGCCTATCCAATCGCTGGACAGAAGTTCATAATTGATACGGACGCCAGTGGCTATGGAATAGGAGGAGTACTTTCTCAAGTAGTTAATGGGGCAGAAAGAGTCATTGGCTACTACAGCAGGGTACTCTCCAAGCCCGAAAGAAATTATTGTGTTACCCGACGGGAGTTTCTGGCAGTGTTGGAGTGCGTCAAACATTACCACAAATACTTGTATGGTCAACACTTCACCTTAAGAACAGACCACTCCGCACTACGTTGGCTGCTGCAGTTCAAGAACCCAGAAGGTCAGCTGGCACGATGGATTGAACGTCTGCAGAGCTATGATTTCAGCATCGAGCATCGAAAAGGTGGGAAACACAGTAACGCTGATGCCCTTTCAAGACGGCCTTGTAACATAGAATGCAAACATTGTACTAAAGCCGAGAAAGAGGAAAGCGTGATTGATGTGCGACTTACCCGTATTGGCTCAGACGAGGACTGGTCGAAGGCTCAGAAAGATGACCCGATTCTGGCGAAGATTATATCGGCTAAGGAATGCAACAGAAAACCAACCCGAAATGAGACATCAGCTGAAAGCCCACTTGCGAAATCATACTGGGTTCAGTGGAATAGCCTAAAACTGGTAGAGGGCTGCTTATATCGATCTTGGGAGAGTGCAGATGGCAAAACCACAACCGACCTAATTGTCGTGCCCACTTCCAAGATAAATGAGGTATTGAAGCAGTTCCATAATGGTCCCAGCGGCGGCCATCTGGGCATTACAAAAACCCTGGAAAAGATAAAACAACGATTTTACTGGGTGGGATGTCAGCAATCTGTAACCGATTGGATAGCCAATTGCGAGCAGTGCATTGCAGCCAAGGGTCCAACAAGAAGAAGTCGTGGCAAACTTCAGCTGTACAACGCAGGCGCCCCTTTCGAGCGGATAGCCATGGATGTTGCTGGTCCATTCCCTGTCAGTGAGGCTGGAAACCGGTATGTCCTAGTTGTAATGGACTACTTCAGTAAATGGCCCGAAGTATATGCCATCCCAAACCAGGAGTCGAAAACAGTTGTAGATGCCTTTGTAAATAATTGGGTGTGCCGATACGGGGTTCCAATAGAACTTCATTCTGACCAGGGCCGAAATTTCGAATCGGCCATATTCAAGGAAATGTGTGAATTGTATGGCATCAAAAAGACAAGGACGACACCGCTTCATCCACAATCTGATGGCATGGTCGAAAGATTTAATCGGACACTGGAGGAATATCTCAGAAAAGTGGTTAACACACAACAAAGGGATTGGGATGAGCACATACCCAAATTACTACTGGCTTACCGGTCGGCAATCCATGATTCCACCTCACGTACTCCGGCAAAAATCTTATTTGGAGCAGAATTAAGACTGCCAGCGGATTTGGAATTTGGGGCCAAACCCGGACCGTCCAGCGAAGACAATGGAAATACTCCCCAGGCACAGGAAGACCTGCATGAGCTCCATGAGTTCAAAATGACAGGTGATAAGATGAAAGCCAGGTATGATGGAGGAGCAAATACGGAGGGATTCACTGAAGGACAAATGGTTCTACTATTCAACCCACAACGCAAGAAAGGACTATCCCCTAAATTGCAAACGCACTGGGAGGGACCTTACAAGGTGATCAAGAGATTGAACGACGTTGTCTACAGGATACAGATTTACCACAATCCAAGGTCTAAAATGAAAGTGGTACACCTAGAGCGACTAGCCAAGTATGGCAACGGCGATATTGAGCCTATTTGGGACGAAAAGGCTTAAGTGGGCGGCAGTGTTGCGAAAATTAAATACATACATGAATAATCCTTCAGAGAGAGGGTGGCGTATTTGGGATGTGCGAGATAGATCAAAGAAGCCGTCAGTGGGTCGGGCCCCTACTAGACCTGTCTAGTCCAGCGTCGAACGGCCCAGCCAATTCCCCTTTGATGTATGCCGACGACCTATATAAAGAACCTGCCAGCGCGAGCGAGTCAGTTTTATTTTCACCTGTCTTGATGCTCAGTGCTACAGTGCGGCTTAATGCATTGCGGTAAAGTGTTTTTATGTTGTTGCGATCTGGCTGCGGTGATAAGCAGTGGAAGCTGAAATATATGAAAAATCCCACAACCAAACTACTAACAAGAATTTAGGAAGGGCCACCAACAATCGACTCAAGTCCAAATTCAAATATATATAAATTTATTTATAATAAAAATATTCTCCAATTATAAATATCAAAATGAAAAGGCACCTTTGAAAATATAATGGGGGACACTTAATTATACTTAGTCTATATTACAATTGAAACACTTAGCTGTTTAATAGAAGTGCTGACTTAGCCGTGAGAGGTAGAACAGGCTAGGCAGGCCGGAACAAGCTGAAGGATTAGCGGTGGCTCGTCAACAAGGGTCTCCCCTCCAGAGGATGCCGAATATGACTGATTTTAATCCGTCGTGAGGGACTCCTTATATAGGGCTAATTCGGGAGTGAACTTTGAACTGCCGATCGAAATACGCTCAAAAAGTGCATTTAACGTGAATTAATTATCGAAATTCATCCGTATTATTACTTAGTGTACCGACGTTAAGAGCTGTGAATGTTATCAAAATCCATCGGCGTTATCTATGAAAATGCTAGAGCACATGGTGACTTCACTCCAAATTGGATATAATTCTTATTTAAAGGTAAAAACAATACATTTAAGCATTCATACATATTAATCTTAATGTGCTCTCTGCTGGGAATACTCAGAATATAAAATATATATTCATTTATAATGGGCTTATGTAATGCAATGTCAATTTCATTACAATGTGAAGAACAGTGTTGTGCCGTGACTAAGTAACAGTTTAGTGCCGTGTTTAAGACAGTGCAGTGCCGTCTTTTTGTGAATTTCAGTGACCGTGAGTGAATTATTGGACTGTGACTCATTGAAGAACAGTGACGCTATCAGTGCATACTGTGAGTAGCAATTATTAACAATTAACCAAGTGTATTGTGCATTGTTAAATAAATTGTGCAGTGATAAAAACTGTGAAACTTGTGAGTGTTTAATTTTGCAATCCAAAAGAACTCTTATTAGCAACGTTTATTACTGGTTTTGGTAATAAAACGTAACAATATTGTATATTGTGCGAGACGTCGACTCCAAAGGCCTTGCCGTATGTTCCGGCAAGTGCGCGTCGCTGCGTGTTGGCGAGCCTACATCAGCTGATCCACCCGGGAGTACGTGGATCAAGGCGCCACATAGCACATCAATTTTTCTGGCCTAACCAAAATGTCGACGTCGGAAAGTGGATACGGTCTAGCCTTGCCTGCCAGCGTTCCGAAGTACAGTGCCATGCGGTCTCACCTCCCAGAAAGTTCCCGTTTGCATCCAGGTTTGAACACGTTCACATTGATATTATCGGCCCCTTTCTTCTTCAGGTGGCATTATACCATGGTGGACAGGTTTACCTGATGGCAGGAAGTACAGCCGATAGGAGACATATCCGCGTCTACCTGTGCTACAGCCTTGGCTAACACATAGATTCCACGGTGCGTTGTTCCGGTTCGAATAACTACCGACCGAGGGAGGCGATTCGAATCAGACCTCTTCTTACAGCATTCAAGAACTTCGGGTTCCCAGCGCATCAGAACTACCTCATATGGGTGCGTGGAACGCAGGAACCGCTCCTTGAAGGCCACCTTGACCTCCCAACTCCCCAATGTTAATTGGACTCTAAAGATGCCATTGGTGATGCTTGGACTTCGAGCCGCTATCCGCGACGAAAACGTCATCAGCGCAGCCGAGATGACTTATGGACAACCCCTTCGGCTGCCTGGCGAACGTGTGGAAAACTGCAGCCAGCCCGAGAGCATCGAAATCTTTGCCCTCCAACTTTGGGAGCACATAGAGCAGTTTCGTCCAGCAGCTTTTAGACAGTCGGAAAGGAAATCCTTCGTTCATCGTGATCTGGAGAGCTGCTCCTATGTCTTCCTACACCGGTCCTCATGCAGTCCTCAGACGAATCAGCAATACCTTCAGCATCCAGCTGCCTGGAGGGGAGGTGATATGACTCGCTCGCGGATTGTGTACCAGTAACCGGATATGACTATAGGCCAAGTGGGCGGAAGTTCACTTTATTAAGGACGTCGAATAAACCTCAACAGGGGTTAGTTCTAAATATGATATGGATTAGGGAGGTAACAAATCTTCGTCCCTCCCCTTCTCAATTGTTATTTATTTTAATTCGAAAATAACCTCGTTATTTATTTTCAATATAAATTTAAGTTATAAGAGCATTACGATTATTTAATTTGTATATAGAATTATTTAAACAAAGTCATGCTGAATTCGTAGAACGTGTGATCGCAGAAGTTGTGCGGAATCGAACTCTTTAATTGTGGTATATATTACCTTATTTCTTTCGATAGGTTGACGTTATTGAAATGACTATGTACTGTCTATAAATATTAAAGGTTACTTGGTAATTTCATTATAATAAAAGACAATATGCGTTTAAACTCAATATGATTTGGTGCCCCCTGTATATATTCTCCCCTTCAGAAGAGTGTTCTTGTAGTTCGCCAAAATATAAGACTATTTTATCAAGGCTTTTTTTTTTTTATCCAGACCTCTCGAAAGGGGTGACCTCGACGTGCTTAATGTATACCTAAGTACAAAATCTCTTATTTTTGATAAGGATCACTCAAGTCATTTTGATTTACTATTCTCGGGGGGGGGGGTGAAAAACCAGAGGACCAACCTTATACTCCTGCCCAAGTCCCTCAGAAGGTTGAGTCTGCTTCAATAATAACTGTGAGGGCTCAACTACCCTCCTTCAGTAGAAGAGACCCTGAAGTTTTCTTTTTAGAAGCAAAGGCGATTTATACCCTGCATAAGCTCACCGCCTCTTTGAATAAATTCATGCTGACAGTAGCCCAGCTTGGGAGAGGTGCAATAAGGGGTGTCATTGATCTGGTTAGGAACCTGCCAGAAGAAAACCCTAAAGGCCTGGATTTTGAAGTGTTATGACCAATCAGACGATGCAAGGGCCAGGAAGCTATTGGAAGACCAGAGGCTAGACGATGGGCGCCCTTCCCTGTTTCTCAATGAGCTGAGGGCCTGGAGTAACAGAGGGCCTCCTTAAGTCGATATGGATGAAGGCCTTACCTGGTGGCATGCTCTGGAGACCAGGGAGGTCAGAAGATCCAAGGGAGAACAGGCACCGAAATAACAGCCGCAGAATCCGCCGCTTCTGTTTCTACCACGACAGATTTAGTCACCGGTCAACCAAATGTAGGGACCATCGATTGGAAGTCAGCCAACCCACCTAAGTCACAAGGAAGCTAGGCGTAGCGAGGGCAGAACCCATCGCTATTTGTCAGAGACTATAGATCCCGATACCTGGTTACCGGTGCAGCTGTGTCCAAAGGAAGCTGTGGCTAGCGACTTCGTCTTCTTGGCAGCTAGCGGAACACCCATCCCCCACCTTGGGAGACCAGCTAGGCACGCTTGACTTGGGCCTACAAAGGAAGCTGACCTCGAGGATTATATTAGCCGATGTCAGACAGCCAATTATAGGAGCAGATCTCCTTTAGCAGTATGGTGAACCTGGCTTCAAACTTGTGGAACGGGTTACAGGCCCCGGGGGAAACCCTCTGATATCCCTGTACCGACCATCTACTCAGTTCAGAACGTAACAGTATGTTATACTTTACTGAGCATACTATGTACTATTATAAATGTAAACTTTACTTTTCTAACATACAGTTCAAGGGTATTTTTAATATTGGTATGAAAGGCCACTACACGAAGAGGGACAAACCTACTTTAGCAAGTTACCCTTAGAGGAAATCAGCTATTGAGGTCGTACTCATGACGCAATTTTCGAAATTTTTCTTCAAATTTCCATCGATCCTACCTAGTAGATGACGAAAATGAGGTCTGTTCAAAAGTGTGTGTATATATATATATATATATATATATATATATATATATATATTTAATATGGTTAATTGGGACGGGTTATGTACAGGGAACCTCCCATTTCTAGCCAGGATGGGACTAAGGAATTTATTTAATTTATTTAATTATTTATTTAATAAATTTCTACTGCCCAGGGCGGGAATCGAACCCGCCACTCTAGGTTTACCATATGAGATTATGACTGACGCCCTAACCCACACGGCCAACCTGAGCCCCCATATCTTTATATATATAATTCTACTGTACGTGTGTATGTCACTGAACGCCTCCTAAACGGCTGGACCGATTTGAATGATTTTTTGTATGCGTTTGGGTGACGCCCTGGATGGTTTAGATTTCAGGAAATCAGCGCGGCAGATGAAGCAGGAGTGGTGGTTGAAAGGGAGGTCTAAAATTAAAAATAGCGATATTTCGTTTCCTATTGGGTTTTCGGCAAATATGCACAGGATAAAAGTTGTTTTTGTTAGAGTAACTTTTGTTATATTCACTTCTGTCGTATAACAAAATATAAACGAGATACGCAATAAAAAATTAAAGTAGGTCCCAACAATTTTATTGGGCACTACAATTGAACCGAACTTAACAAAACTCTATATGTAAATTAGCATTAATTCTTCCATGATTATAAGCTATATTAATTTTTTTAGGTTCGAACGGGATATTTCATTTTCTATTTGTTTTTAGGCAAACGTGCACATAACAAAAGTTGTTTTTGTGTTATTAAAAGTAGCTTTTGTTTTAAACATTTTTTCGTATTATAATGTGTGAAGCAAGTAATTTACTTAGAAATATTGATATCCTCAATAATTCTCTCCAATATATGAACATTATTGATTATAACGAATATTGATTAGAAAAATTGATGTTATTTCAAAATAAAGAATAATGAAATTATTATATTATTTGTTTTTCAATTCATACTTAGTTAGCTATCCTGGCCACTTGAAATATCATGCAGGACAACGACTGTCGGGTCCGCTAGTATATATATATATATATATATTTTGGAAATTCGAAATATCTCCGTTACTGTAAGTCGGATAAAAAATGTGTATAGGATGAATCTTATTGAAAATTATAAGTACTATCAATTTTGTTATATACATTTATTCGCTATCTTGAATATTAACCGAGATATATGCATTTTTCAGTTTTCAGCCTTCAGTAAATCCCCACTTCTACTCATGTTACATAAACAATACTCAGTTATGTCATAAACCACATTATTCGAAGCTTAAATACTAAATATTGTTTTCCAGAGACCTTTATTATACAAGATACATACAAATATGTTCTTGTGACGCCCCCCCCACCCGCCTTAAATTCTTGGACTACTAAAATTTGATTAATTGAGATAAAAATTATTCTGATTCAATATAAATTACAGTGCTAAATATAGTACATAGTTTTAAATAAAATTAATATGTTATATTCTAATATATTTCAGTTATTGTTTTTCTTTCCGGTGAGCCGTTGGCAGACCTGTTTGTTTAAATTTGAGACGCTTCCCACCGGGAGGGGAAAGATTTCTTATTCCCGTTTGTAATATTTTATTGTGATTTAATATTCACGGTGGCGTTGCGTTAGCAGTATGTAGATTTATCTATTATTAAACTTCACATGGGAAATCTGCTTAGTTTACGAAGCCCCTGCGTGACGGACGTTTTTCCTTCAGCTACTTCGGAGGCCTTGAATGGCCACTGGCCCGGAACAGCAAAGCCGACTAAGGACCTACTGTCCCTCAAGGCATGGTACGTATCAGGGGAGTTAGTCACCTTAGGGGAGAACAGTGGGGGACTTACCGAAAGCAGGGCTTTCCCCAAGGGAGGGATCCGTGCCCGAAAGATAAAACGACATACTGGTAACACAAGCCCACCGTGAATATTAAGTTAATAAATACAAACAATAATAAGAAATCATTTAGTAAATTTTAATAACTTCCCGACGGTAAACGTCTGAAATGTAAACAAACAATGTATCTCGTATAAAAAGAATAATAAAGGTTTCATGAAAACAATATTTAGTATTAAAGGTTCGAATAATGTGGTTTATTATATAACAGAGTATTGTTTATGTAACATGAGTAGAAGAGAGCGACCACTAGAGCGGTAACAGACAAATTATACACACACACACACACACACATATATATATATATATATATATATATATATATATATATATATATTTATATATATATATATACAGTTTTAAACGGACCTCATTTTCGTCATCTCCTACCAAATCAATCGACATTTTGAAGAAAAAGTTCAAAATCGCGTCATGAGTACGACCTCAATAGCTGATTTCCCTAAAGGGAAATCTGCTAAAAGGGTGGCAACTCGCCCTACTTAGCCTTAGTAGATTAAAGCGGGCGCTAATTAACAACAAATAATAATAATGAAGAAGAAAATTTGGTATTATGTATTGGGGGTGCAAGTAAAAATTAAATGAAAAAATAAACAAAATGTATAAATTCAGGTAACTATTCAATTTTTTTAAAAATAAAGAGTGAACAAGTGTCTTGGGCAGGGTCAATAATATTCTCAAATGAATAAATGGAATATTCAGGATTATTTGAGCTCTTTGCTTTTCTAAAATAGTTCAAGAACGGTGCGTTAAGAAATAATGACTAATCGATTCTTCCTTGGCAGATTAACATGTGGATCATTTAATTTCTTAAATTGATAAATATATTTTTTTATATTTTTATTACTTAAAGTAATTATTTTACTATGAATTAATGTATTTGACAATTGGCGAATCTCATCAAACAGTATTTAAATAATTTCCTTTTAAATCGATATAAACATTATGCAAAGAGGTATCGATTTGCAAGTGACAACTTTGAATAAGGTGTTGAACTTAGGATCAGTTGAAAACAAGGAGACCGCTAACAGTACAATAACCTATGGAAGGTTATGCCAATTACTTCGCAGGCCGAATGTAAACATGTTTTTAATTTTTAGGTTTTTCCCCCATTATTTGCGTCCGTCTTGATTTTATTTTCTGCCATTTACTTCGTAATGTATGGATTGCTTTAAAAAAGTAAGGAAAAAAAAGTTTTCCCTCATGAAGCAGCATTTGTTTCATGTGAGGGCTTTCGATTTATGATGGAATTATATGAACCTGACCCTCTCACGGATAAACTTTTGGATTATTTTCGAAGGAGGAGATACATTGTGAGTCCTACTTTCATATACAGTTTATATCTAGTGGAAAATTGTAGTTTCATAATTTTTTTTTTGTTTGTTTTCCAAATTTTCAGGATGGGGATGTAGTGTTGAAACCCGACTTAAACATTACAAGTGATGAGAACATTCTTCTGTCCAGCTTAGAAAAAGATTCGTCTAGACCTAATGTTGCTTCCTTTACTCCTGCAGTGCACGATTTGTCTTTGGCAGAGCAACAGTTCTTGATGTAAGCGATCTTTAGCTTTTGGCAAATTATGTGGTTTTGGAATGCTTTTAAAATTACAATTATTTTTATCTGTTGTAGGTTGAAGTCGTGGATTAGTGATCTGCTTGAGGAGGAGTGTCAGAATGAGCTGTCACCTGTTCTGATGCCTCTCCTCTGTCACCTGTACTTAGATAGCCTCAGATCGACTCCTAGAGCTAGTTCTATTAAATTTCTTAAAAGACTGTCTCCTTCCCTTGCCACTGAAGAGTGGTCCCAACTTTTAGAACAATTATTTTCAATTCACACCTCTCAGGAAATCCCCACTCAACCTCTCGTACAGACATTTAGGTAATATTACTACTTGAAAACCTTTATTTTTTTACATAAATTTATTTTATTCAAGTAATATATGTATGTGTACTGATAGACACACTCAAAACCGATTGAGTAGGCACATGACTGTTACATTTAAAAGAAAAGAAAATATTTGCACTGTAGTTTAATTAATGCAAGATAAAACATTACCAAATTCAACATTTTTAGAACTAATAGATTTAAAATCTTAGTTTTTTTTTTTATTTCAGAAACTGATGTTCCAGATTTTTGTTTTTTTCTTTCATCTACAATTGATGCTATTTTAAAAAGTTAAATCCATGAAAAATAAAATTACTTAAGTCCAGAAAATGGCAAATTTCATAAATAATCAGGTTAATCATCCTCACCACCAGCTAAAAATAAATATGATTCATAAATAATGTTTTAAATTTCAAATTTGAGAATATAAACAATGTAATGAATATTAATATTAGTAATAGATTGCGTCCATGCATTTTTAATTACTGCACATCGTACAATTCTTCTTGCCTGGCAATTACTAAAAGAGTTCTATAAAAACATTAATATAAAAGTCCGTGACCCAGGGGCTGCGTAAACTAAGCAGATTTCCCACGTGAAGTTTAATAATAGATAAATCTATATACTGGTAACACTCAACATCACTATTTAATAATACAAACAAAAAAAAATCTTTCAATCAGTTTACATTTTAATAAACTCCACAACGAAAAGTGTCTACAAAAACCAGGTCAGCCAACCTCTTGGAGCTGAATACATAGATAGAAATATTCTTGATCGGAAAGAAAAGGTTACTGAGATATATCTGAATATAATATATTAATTTTATTAAAACCTATTTACTATATCTAGTGCTGTAATTTATAATGAATCAGAATAATTTTTATCTCAATCACACAAATTTTAGTAATCTAAGAACTAAGACGGTGTGGGGGGGGGATCAAAAGAATGAA
This sequence comes from Riptortus pedestris, assembly GCA_019009955.1. NCBI lineage: Eukaryota > Metazoa > Arthropoda > Insecta > Hemiptera > Alydidae > Riptortus > Riptortus pedestris. The sequence goes on along the minus strand of CM032231.1, from coordinate 1,044,067 downwards.
TTTGCATGTATCTTGTATAATAAAGGTGTCTTGAAAACAATATTTGGTATTTAAGCTTCGAATGAAATGTTTTATTATATAACAGATTATTGTTTATGTGATGTGAGTAGGAATGGGTGTTTGCTGAAGACTGAAAACTAAAAATGGCAAATACCTCGGTTAATATTCTAGATTGGGAATTAATGTATACAACAATGTTTGTAGTACATTTAATTTGCAATAAGATTGGTTGTATACAACTTTTCCATCCAACGTGTAATAAAGATATTTTGAATTTATGAAATCCCCCCTCTATACCCCCCCCCCTGGACAAATATATTCATGCATCAAGATTTGTTACCAAGGCGATGAATGCCGCCGCTACAGTATTTATTATATATAATTTTGAATGGACTTCATTTTCGATTGAATAGGGTCGATGGACATTTGAGGAAGTCTTTTAAAAATCGTGTCATGAGTACAGTCTCAATACCTAATTTCCCTTAAGGGAAATCTGCTAATAGCTCGAAAACTAAATTTTCCTTTATTGAAGTTTTGAGTTATTTTTCAATTATTGGTTTATTTCATTATGGTATTGACAACTTATTTTTCCACAAATAGCTCTTTATAGCTTATACGAGGCAAAATGAAATATTCTTATGATTTGGTGGAATCTAGAATGGGAAAAAACTTAAATCTTATAGCCCTTTGAGTATCTCTTTTCCAAAGTACTAACTAAAAGGGGGAGGGGTAGAGAAGAAAAAAAAAAGGCAATAGACTAATTGTGATATTTGAATAATGGTCAAGTTTAATTAGTAGTTGCTCTAATAAAATAAAAAAGCTTGGGCATTTTTTAATTAGTTTGATTTCAGCCTGGGCAATAGGAATTTATTTAGCAATGAACTCATTAAACAAAATCTTTAGTCCCACCCTGGCTAGAAAAGGGTGGTATCCTGTAGATAACCCGTCACAATTAGCCATAGTAGCGGAAAGTGGACATTAATAAGGAACATTTTTTCATTAATAAAATAAAGGTTTGTAAACTCCCACTTCTACTCTTTGGGTTTTTACTTAGAAATAGAAAATACATGGCGAGAAGAGAAACATAGTATGTCATACCAGCATGTTGGAAATCTGCTTAGTTTACGCAGCCTAGATGGGCTTTTTTAAAGCAAGTTCAAAGCTACATAATAGAAATGAAAACAGTCCAGCCTCAGATGATTAACTGATGTAATGTGTTAGAGGATTAATTTACTCAAAGCTTTTATCTCACTTGATGTTCCTTCTCTTAATACTTAAAGGATAATGTCTTTGATTATCCTTTTTTTTTTTTTTTTTTATTTTTTTTATTCTGAATACTAGTAATGGTATGTAGGGACATTTTCTTTTTAATCATTTGTACTTGTATGAAGAATTTTTTTGACATACTAGGAAAAATTAATTTTTTTGGATCAAACTGTAATTTGATTACTCTTGAATACCTGAAAGCAATATAATTACGTAAGGACATTTGAATGTAAAGTAATGTAATAAATATTAATTATTAAGTCACGCATACAAAACTAATTTCATTTGATGTGTTATAGTTTTAAGTATACTAAGGCTTGGTGGTTTAGATTTATTCATGTCCTACCTGTACATGCAAACATTAAAATCATCATATATTGTCTGTCATTTATTTATTTACTGTTCTTTGTTTCAGGGAAGCGAAATTTGAAATTAAAGTTTCATCTAGATCATTAGCTCTTTTAAGAAAATGCCTCTCTTCAAAAAATCTAAGTGTACTTATATGTGTGAGTGACGCTACTAAAATTTTAAATATAAGTTATATTTATAGCTTTGGGAGATTATTTATTTATTTTTTGTTTTGTTTTCTTTAGAGTTTTCAGTCGTGGTTCGAAATAATCGCTTCTACCGATGATATTTTAAGCAACGAAGAAGAGATGTCTTGTTCAGGCTTGGCAGGCATTTCTTGTGTTAGTATTTATTATTATATATTGCAATTATTTTTTTTTTTACATTTTGTTCATCACCCCTGAAGTAAAACACTCATTGTTTAGGAAGAAGAGCCTGACAACTTTGTCCAAGACGAAAGCAGAGATATAATAGACAAAGAGATGGAAGATTTGATTAATGAAATCAATAATAAGAGATTACAGCCAACACCTCCTCCACCTCTTCTCCTTTATACTGCACATAAAACTGAAGGGTAAAAACTGTTTTTCCTATATAAATAAGTACGTTCTTCCATGAATTTTTCTTTTTAATTGTAGAAAAATGTTTTCCATCACTCAAAATGTAAGAGAGGGAAATTCTGATATGGGCTGACGAATTTTGGCATGAATTTCTTGTGCTCCTATTAAATTTTATAAACCAGATGTTTTGATGCATTTCCTTTAAAGCATTTGAAAGTGATATACGAGATCTCCATTACAATGCATCAGATTGAAAAATCTCATAGAGCATAATTTATTGATTTTTTTCATGATATACAAATCTTTATATCTCTAATATGAATGCAAAATTAGGCCTTACAACAATCCAAAATATGAAATCTTAACGTTCTAAGACTTGCCATTTTTGAGTCATGCCACATACATACAGCCATCACATCGTAGCTAGTCAAAATGGGTTCAGGAAAGATCAAAATGGATATTTCCGTTGAAAACTGAAAATTTTTGGGATTATAATAATTCTTTTAAGGCTGTGACATAAGGGCTGTATAAAGTAAGGAGGTTTCTCATGTACTGAATGTCTTCTCTATTTCCTGTTTCTGCCATAAGAAGAAACCTGTATAAACATGATTTAAATGAAAATTGAAAAAAAAAATATTTTTGATAATGGATAAAAATAAACTAAGTGATTCTTTGTGAGTGCTATTGGAAACTTATGGCGAACATTCTCCGTCGATAAAAACGTGCGAGTATTGGTTTCGACGTTTTAAAAGTGGTGATTTCGATACAGTTGACAGAGAAAAATATTCATGGTGCAAAACTTATGCTCTGTATTTGGTGGGACCAGCTAGGTGTTGTGTATTACGAACTGCTTCAACCGAATGAAACAATCACAGGTGAACGCTACCGAACACAACTGATGCGTTTGAGCCGTGCACTCAAAGAAAAACGTCCGCAATTCGAGCAAAGACATGATAAAGTGATTCTTCTCCATGACAACGCTCGACCCCATGTTGCCTGTGGAGTGAAAACATATTTGGAAACGTTGAAATGGGAGGTTTTACCCCACCCGCCATATTCACCAGATATTGCTCCATCTGATTACTACCTATTCAGATCCATGGAACACAGCCTGGCTATGCAGCACTTCCAATCTTACGAAGACACGAAAAATTGGATTGATTCGTGGATTGCATCAAAAGATCAGTCGTTCTTTCGACACGGAATCCGTATGCTACCAGAAAGATGGGAGAAAGTAGTGGCTAGCGATGGACAATACTTTGAAACATAATGATATATTCAGGTGTTCATAATAAAGTCTTAAATTTACAAAATAAAACCATCAAAATTAATTCACACACCTTGTATAATGTTTCCTATTCTAATACTTTTTTTTCCCTGGGCTTTGTTTCTTCTCTAGCACGAAGGGCATAATAACCTAGTTGTTGATTGCCCAAATCATATTAATCCTAATCTAGTACGAAAACTTTTGTTTTATGTTCATTTATCTTGAGTTTAAACTGATATATGGCACTCTTTTGGGCTTGCAGCATTCTATTCATCTGTACTTCAGATTTTGCTGCCAGTGCAATATCATCTGTAAATCTGATTCATTGAATGGATTTATCTGTATGCATTTGGTTCTTTCTTTAATTTTCATGATTGCCTCTTCAACAGGTGTACTGAACAGATAACATGACTGAGGCCTTGCCTTACACCTTTGTAACGATCTGGTTATGGCAATAAACAGTGGAAGCTGTAAAAATAATAATTCCCACAACCAAATCACTAACAAAGAATTTAGAAAGGGTTTCACCAACAATCGACTATGGACTCAAAATTTAAATATATATAAATTTATTTATAATCAAAAATGCATCAATTATAAATATAAATTAAAATGACATAAGCACCTTTCAGTAATGTAAAGGAAACACTTGTATTTACTTAAACTAAATTACAAGGAAAGAATTAGCTGATTTATAGAAGTTCTCTAAAATCAGACTGCCGTGTGAGAATGTACAGGGGATGAGAAGGCTGAAGGAATTAACGAGATGTCGCCCCTCCAGAGAATCTCAGCTATGACTGTCTTAATCCCTTCGCAAGATCGCCCTTTTATAGCCTGAGCCCACGACAAACTTTGCCCGCCGATCAAATATGCCCAAAAACACTAGTAAACATAATTGTATTATCGAAATTCATCTCGAATATTGTTTGATGTATCGACTTTAAGAGCAGTGAATGTTATTATAAAAATCCATCGGCGTTATCTACCAAAATGCCAGAGCCCATGAGGACTTAACTCCAAATTGGATAAAGCTCTAAATTAAAGGTAAAAACACTACAAGAGTCATAAATATTAATCTAACTGAGATTAGAGGTGGCATTACTCAAAATATAAAATATATGGTCATTTATTATTGGTTCATTTAATGCAATCTCAAGTTACGTCTAGGGAACATCTGTCCTGCTTGACTGTAATTGGGGGAACTCGGGAAATAGATCAGGAGTAACAAGTGCAAGGCTTCGCTATACTTTGGGTAATAAGCAGCTAAGGATTGAGATCCAAAGTTTTCAAAATTGTGGGAAATAGATCACACTTAAAATGAAAACTTCTGCTAAGTCCCTATATTCGAGCGCCAGTTAAGTTTAAAGTATGCGTGTAAGCCTTTATAAAAAGCACTTTTATTAATTACAACAATTACAACTTTAAAAAAGTCCGTCAGGCAGGGGCTGCGTAAACTAAGCAGATTTCCCATGTGAAGTTATACAATAGAGAAATCTCCATACGAGAGCCGAACAGTTACGGCAACGGGCCGAACTAGCTTTTGGCGGGAAACAGTCGTCCCCAATAGGCCCTTATTAAATAAAAATGCAAATATCTCAATTAATATTCAAGATAGAGAATAAATGTATAGAACAATATTTATAGTAAATTTAATTTACAATAAGATTGGTTCTATACAATTTTTTGATCCGACTTATGGTAACGGAGATATTTCGAATTTTCGAAAATCCCCCCTCTAAACCCCCCCCTCCCACGGGTCCGATTTCAGCCGTTAACGAACTTGATCTGTCTTTTTACATAAAATGTTTAAATATCGAGTTTGGTAACGATCAAACAAAAATTGTGACTGCTAGAGCGTTAACAGACATATATATATATATATATATATATATATATATATATATATATATATATAATTTTGAACGGACCTCATTTTCGTCATCTCCTGGGTAGGATCGATGGACATTTGAAGAAAATTTTCGAAAATCGTGTCATGAGTACGACCTCAATAACTGTTTTCCCTTAAGGGAAATCTGCTAAAATGAATAGAGTGACAGTCTAGAGCTACTGGGGAAATAACAAGGAGAGGAAAAATGGTAGGGATTATAAGGAGAATAAATGCTGATGCTTGTGATGTCAGCAGGAGGGATGTTCCCTAGTCGTAACTTCAGATTCATTACACCTTTCATAATTCTTGCTTCCCTTTCATACTCATTAATAATGATTTGTGATTATACGATCAACTCGTGTTTTTGTATATAAATGATTATTCATCATAACATAAGATATCTTGCATTGATGTGGCAGTCTAGAATAGAGTTCTATGCCATTCAAATAGTCATTCCACATATATGTTGAGAGATGGCTTACTTGGACTGATCACTCCCTATTTGGCAATATTTTGAAACTCTTTTCTTTACAGAATTGTCTGCGGTCGAGTTTCTGGGGAGTGTAAATTAGCAGCGACCGGTGACCAGCAGTCTGAAGTAAGGGTGTGGGGGCTTGGAGAGACCAAACTTACTCCTTTGCTCCATCCTAGCTACTTCAGTAGTGTGCCTCTCTCTGCTTATACCGAAACCCTTAATGATTCACAAATTCCGTAAGTATCAATAGTGTAAATCAAATGATATATATATTGTATCATTAACCCAATATTAATTGCCTAAAAAGTAAAACAAATCTGTCAGTCATAAACTAAGTAGATTTCACAGTGCATTGGAATGACATGCTAGGCTCTCATTTCACCGTCTATTCTCTATTCCTCCAATAGTCAGAAACCTATGTGAACAAGAATTGAAATATAAGTTGAACATGAGGTGTTTAGTTAATCAGATGATTAAAGTGAAAATCCAATGTGTAGAAGTGGGTATTCATTGAAGCCTTAAAACGAAAAAAAGCCCATCACGTTTAAATTAAGCAGTTGAACAATTATAGAGAACCAATAGTTTAAAAAAATTGATTGTATAACAGTTTTCGAAACAACTCATAATAACAGATATTTTTAATTCTCCCCCTCTACCCTCCTCCTCCCGATCCTGGCCTGATTTCAGCCATTAACGACTATGAATTTTAACCACTTAAATCTAAAACATTTTAGAGTAAAGAATGTAAAATCTTAGTTGATGATTCCATCACTCATGTATCCCACAAAGTAATAATTCATTGAAAACAGTATTTAGTATTAATCTTCAAATTAAGTGGTACATGATATAACAGCTTGTTGTTGATATGACATGAGTGTTTTATTTAGTTCGGTTGAATCTTTTGTGCCAAATAAAATGGTTGACTCCTGCTATTATTTTTAGCATTAAAACGCATTTATACTTTGGCATACGGCAAAAGTGTATATTACAAAAGTTAATCTACATAACAAAATAAACAACTATTGTTATGTGCATATTTGCAGAAAACCCAATAGAAAACCAAATACCACTATTTTTAATTTCAGGCCTCCCTTACAACCCCCACTTTTGTTTGTCTCAGAGAATATTAATATAGCCAGAAATCTAACCTGTTTTAGTAGTAATATACATACCAAGTTTCATAAAATTCGGTTCATACGTTTACGATTCTATAAAAGACATACAGACAAACATTCATTTTTATATATATAGATTTTGAAAAGACCTCATTTTCATCATCTTCTATGTAGGTTCAATGGACATTTGAAAAAAATGTTGAAAATCGCATCATGAATACAACTCCAATAGCTGATTTCCCTTAAGGAAATCTTTCAACCCGACATATGAGAAATCTGCTTAGTTTATGCATCCCTTGACAACAGACATTATTATTCTAGATCATGTATCTTTATTTATCTACACTTTTGTTTCAATTGTTTTTCTATCTTTGGTTTTTTTTAGGAATGAAAAACAAATGTGGTCATTAAGGGGTCATAGTGATACAGTGTACGATGTAGCTTTCCTTTCTGATTCCGAGTACCTTATTTCTGTTTCATTTGATAGCACAATGAGGCTGTGGAAATTAGCTGATTGTTCATGTGCTGCAGTGTATAGGTAAGATTTTCATATTTATCGCCTATAATTATGCTCCAATGAATTAATATTTTCTTCATTAATACTTCTGAAAAGTAACTTGTGATATTGATTAAGAATCTAACACATTTTGATAATCTTCTACCAGTTTAAATATAAAAAGTCCGTCACGCAGGGGCTGCGTAAACTAAGCAGATTTCCCACGTGAAGTTTTACAATAAACAAATTTCAGAATAGAGAGTCAAACAGTTACGGGAACAGCCCGAACTAGCTCTTGACGGAATCTCTCGACTAGACCCGAAGTTAGCCGATCTCATCTCAGAAGCTGAAAACAGAAAAATGCAAATATCTCGGTTAATATTCAAGATATAGAATAAATGTATATAACAATATTTATAGTAAATTTAATTTGCAATAAGATTGGTTCTATACAATTTTTCGATCCGATGCATAATAAAGGAAATATTATGAATTTTTGAAAATCCTCCCCTCTAAACCCCCCCTCCCACTGGTCCGATTTCAGCCGTTAACGAACTTGATCTTCCTTTTTACCTAAAGCGATTAAATACCGAGTTTGGTGACGATTAAACAGAAATTGCGACCGCTAGAGTGTTAGCAGACAAATACATATAAATATATATATATATATATATATATATATATATATATATATATATATATAAATATATTTAGTTTTGAACGGACCCCATTTTCGTCATCTCCTGGGTAGGATCGATGGACATTTGAGGAAATTTTTCGAAAATCGCGTCATGAGTACGACCTTAATAGCTGATTTCCCTTAAGGGAAATCTGCTATAATGTTCTCCTCTTAATGGTAATAATTAATTTATTTAAAAAAATAAATTATTCCAATACTAATCACGTATTTTATTTCCAATTTATTTACGTAACTATGCTTGGATTATACTTTGTTATAAGACAAAAGTGAATATAACAAAAGTTACTCTAAATAACACAATAAACGACTTTTGTTATATCCACATTTTCCGAAAAACCAATAGCAAACGAAATATTGCTATTTTTAATTTCAGGCCTCCCTTACAACCCCCACTCCTGCCCGTCCCTAGAAATGTTGGTATGGCTTGTTATAATGAAAGCGTTAGTGCTAATACACATACCGAGTTTTATTTATTTCGGTTGAGTCTTTTGTGACATAAAATTGTTGACTCCCGCTATAATTTTTAGCGTATAACGCCTTTATACTTCGGTATACGACGATAGTGTATATAAAAAACGTTTCTCTAAATAACAAAATAAACAACTTTTGTTATGTGCATATTTGCCGAAAATGCAATAAGAAACGAAATACCACTATTATTAATTTCAGGCCTTCCTTATAACCCCCACTCCTGCCCGTCCCTAGAAATGTTAGTATGGCTTATTATAAGGAAGCCGTTAGTGCTAATTCACATACCGAGTTTGGTTTAGTTCGGTTGAATCTTTTTTGCCAAATAAAATTGTTGACTCCCGCTATAGTTTTTAGCGTATAACTCATTTATACTTCCGTATACGGCAAAAGTGCATATTACAAAAGTTACTCTAAATTACAAAATAAACAACTTTTGTTATGGGCATATTTGCTGAAAAAGCAATAGGAAACGAAATATCGCTATTTTTAATTTCAGGCCTCCCTTATAACCCCCACTCCTGTTTGTCTTAGAGAATATTAATATAGCCTAAAGTCTAAGTTGGGCTAGTAGTAATATACATACCAAGTTTCATAAAATTCGGTTCAGCCGTTTATGCGTGAAAAGGTAACAAACAAACAAATAAACAAACAAACAGACACGAAAGAAACAAAATGCGGTTATGGTGTCTATAACATGTGAAACGAAAAGTTATCGTGAAATTTTGCGAAAAAAATCAATGTACAGACAGAGGTTACAATTTTATATATATATATATATATATATATATATATATATATATATATATATATATATATAGATATATGTATACATATATACATTCAGACATATACTTCTCTTACCGCTTTTCATGTTTGTTGTATCGTTGCCAAACCACTTTATTCTAAGCTTAAATATCAAATATTATTTTCAAGAGACCTTTTTTATGTGTGGTACATGCAAATTTGTTGTGTGATTTGATTTAAATTTTTCAGTTTTGAGCCTTCAGCAAACCCCCACTCGTACTCATGTCGTATAAACAATACCCTGTTATATAATAAACCTCTTCGAAGCTTAAATTCCAAATTTGGTACTTAGGCTTAGGATAAAGTTTTTATATAACTGTGTGTTACTATTCTGATATGAGTAGCAGTGGGGCGTTTACTGAAGGCTGAAATAAAAAAAATTCCTAATATCTCCGTTAATATTCATGATAGAGAAAATATGTATATAACAACATTTATAGAAAATTACATTTCCATTAACATTTGTTTATTCACTTTTTCGATCAACGTATAATAATGAAGATAGTTCGGCTTTTCAAAATTCCTCCCCTCTATACCCCCCCTCCCTATAGTCCAATTTCAACCATTAATGAAGTCGATTTTTCTTTTTACATTAAATGCTTATATTTCGAGTTTGGTAACAATTAAACTTAAATTGCAAGCACTAAAGCAGTTGCAGGCATATATATATATATATATATATATATATATATATATATATATATACTATCTCAGATACCTGGCTTCGCCCAGGAATTCATTTGAGGCTGCATCGTGATGGTATTTTTTTGGCAAGGCTTTACTTTGCACAATATTTTGACATTTACCCTTCCCAGTGTTTAGGGTTAATACCCGTCGTTTCTGTGGATTTGTTAATAATAAAATTAATTTTTTATGTAAGACTTCACAGTCCTCCATATTGTCATATTTCCCGTTTCCTGTGCATTATGCATAGATTTGAATTATTAAGGACAAAATATTAACATACATTTGAATTTTTTTTTTTCAGGTGTGCACCTGGTAGTTCATATTGAAAAGAATTGTTGAGCAAATTTCTCTAAATAACAAAATAAACAATTTTTGTTATGTGCACATTTGTTCAAACCCCAATAGGAAACGAAATATCACTATTTTTAATTCCAGGCCTCCCTTAAAACCCCCACTCCTGCCCGTCCCTAGAAATGTTAGTATGGCTTATTATAAGGAAGACATTAGTGCTAATTCACATACCGAGTTTGGTTTAGTTTAGTTGAGTTTTTTGTGGCAAATAAAATTGTTGACTTCCACAGTAGTTTTTAACGTATAACTCATTTATACATAGGTATACGACAAAAGTGTATATAACAAACGTTACTCCAAATAATGTTTTGGCAATTATGTGCATAATTGCCGAAAATGCAATACAAAACGAAATATCGCTATTTTTAATTTCAGGTCTCCCTTATAACCCCCACTCCTGTTCGTCTCAGAGAATATTAACATAGCCTAAAGTCTAAGTTGGATTAGTAGTAATATACATACCATGTTTCATAAAATTCTGTTCAGCCCTTTATGTGTGAAAACGTAACAAACAAACAGACACGAAAGAAACAAAATGCAGTTATGGTGTCTATGACATGTGAAACGAAAAGTTATCGTGAAATTTCGGGAAAAAAATCAATGGACAGACAGAGGTTACAATTTTATATATTATTATTATTATTTATTAACGTCCACTTTTTGCAACTTAGGCTAATCGGGACGGGTTATCTACAGGTTACCACCCTATTCTAGCCAGGGTGGAATTTTAGGACGTTATTTAATGAATTTCGTCACTAAATAATTTCCTTTGCCCAGGCAAGAATTGAACTCGCCACTCTAGGTTTACCTTTTATATATACAATTTTATATATATATATATAATTTTGAACGGACTTTATTTTCATCATCTCCTGGGTAGGATCGATGATTCCCTTAAGGGAAATCAGCTAATACATACATAATATTGTACCAAAGATGTGGTGATTTAAATACTTATTTAAATTATATTAATAAATAAAAATAAAACAATAAAATTTGTTTGAAGTCTTTAAGGGTAGTAACAAATGAAAATATGAAATTAGTAACTCAATGTGTCTTCAAATAATATGATGAGGCATCAACTGGATGGGAAACTAGTCATTTAATGAAATGATTGTAGAAATCATTTGAATTTTTATTTATCTTGACTCCTCCAACCCTCCTAAGAGTTTTTAGGCATGCAAAATTTTGACCTAACCTCTGATAATCCTGGATCACATGCTAAAACTGCAGGCGATTGTATTTATTTTTTCTGTTTTATTGTTTCAGGGGACATTCTTCACCTGTCTGGGGTGTGGCTGTGAGCCCAATTACTAATTACGTAGCGACTGCATCACATGACAAAACTGCAAGGCTGTGGTCTTTAGATCGTACTTTTCCTCTTAGAATAATGGCTGGTCATCATCAAGATGTTACGGTAATAAATCCTGTTACTTTTGTAGGTTATGCTAAAAACAATTTCGGAAAAGGAATTTTGTTTGTTTTATTTATAGTTTAATGAGAATACACAATGAGTTATAATGTATATACTTCAGTATGTTTAACTCATTTTGGTATTATGCAATTATCAAAGACAAAATCTCACAAAAGCATCTAACAACCAAATGCGGCTGTGCTTCATTGAACTCATTTCTTTGTTATACGTTTCTACATGTTATAATAAAATTGAATGAATCTTTTCTTAGAATTTCTTTTAATATTTTCTACCTGTCTATTTTAATCAATATTTTATGATTTTGAAGGTTAATGAATCACTTTCTCAGTTCTTGTTCAAACAAATAGGTACTTATTCATTATCGGGAGGCCACCCATTTGAAAACAAATATTAAATCATAATTAAGAGAAAGTCACTTTATTATTTAAAATAACACTTCTAGAATTGATATATGACAAAATAGCTAACTAGAGGCCCCTCATTATTTACAGATAAAATATTTTCTGGCTCAAAACCAGTTATTTCTAATCGCTCTTGTTGCTTTAGGCTGTTCATACTTGGTAAGGTTATCTTAGTCATTCTGTTTCTTTTGCTAGTAGGAAATAAATAATAGTTTAATATCACCTCTTGTTCATTGTTTATTATTACACCACTTGGACAGCTTCCTTCCAGAGTTCCTGCTTTATGCAACTACTCCGTGAAATCGTCCAGTTTTAGGATAACTCTAATTTATAATTATATTTTGTCATGAATTTTATCATTTAAATAAATTCTAGAAGAGTTATTTTAAATAATAAAGTGTTTTTTTCCAAATATGATTTAATAATCATCTTTAAATGGTTGGGCTCTCGATAACCGATAAGTACCAACTAACGTTACACGAATATCAAAAAAGACCCATCACATTAATTTAATGTTCAACTAGCTCACAGTGACTTAACCCCTTAACACATTAAGCTCGGCACGGGGTCATATAGTCATATGATTGTAATGTGTCGTAATTTAAAGTTAATTCATATTCACCCATTTTTATGTATAACAAAAATTAAAATCCTTCATTGATCACCAAAATTATCACATAAAGGAGAAAAAAAGGTCACCTTGTCGGGAACTTTTATTCTCCTGCATGTGATAATTTTGGTGATCAACGAAGGATTTTAATTTTTGTTCTACATAAAAATGGGTGAATATGAATTAACTTTATATTATGACACATTACAATCATGAAAAATGTAAGGTAAATATTCATTTCTAAGTCACGTAACAAAAAATTGATGAAAACACGGCCTGCGACTGCCATATATTTTTTGATGTTCTAAGAGTATAAAAATGTTTGAATATAGCAATTTAGTTCATTTTACGAGTGGTAGTAGCGCATTAAAAGGGGACATAAGTACGGGGTCGATTGACCCCGTGTCGCACTTGTGGATAGACCACTTTTTTGAAGTCCGTACTGAACATATTCATGTCCTGTGGCGTGTATAGAGACATGTTCATGCCGTGTAGCATGTATAGAGACCATATTAATAGCTCACCCCTCCGTTGATTCTTGCAAGAAATGGTGGCTTTTGAAAGCTCAATAAGTCCTAAGAGACTGACAATGGTTCTTAACAAATAATACCTGATCGATATAATACTTGTTCAGTTTTTTTTTTTTACTTGACCCTGATGTGCATGTGAGAACAATGGATTATATTTGAAAGTATGACAAATTAATATAGCTTACCTCAGGGCACTGGGGCTCAAGCAACAAGATAGGCAAGACAGAACTAAGGAGAAAGAGGACAAAGGCAGAAGTGAGGAATAGAATATCACCTTGCCCATCTCGGCCCATATCAACTATTGCCAGAAGCCTGCAATTAAGTCCTCTAACGTGGAATGAACAGACTCCGACCTCAAATGATCCTGATCCCCAAGGCGCATTGAAAAGACGAGCGACCCATATGAAAATACAACCTTACAAATTCTTAACGCAAATGGAGACAGAATACACAGAAAGAGGCTAAATGAGTCCACAACTGGTAAAATGTGCCCAAGATGCCATTTTACAGTAGCAGAGCTAAAGGACCAAAAGTAAGAGCATAGGCTATTTTGGTAACAGTTCAGGAGCTGGAGAGTACATAAAGAACCAACCTTTTAACATAAAGGAAAAATGGACTTGCTCCAATGAAGGAGAATCACTTGTGTGTATGCAGCCTAAACATTTTTGGGACACACCCCTTGAACCAACAGGATAAAGACCAGGAGCAAGAAGTAATGGTTCCTTACTAGACAACATCTCATTAGGAAGTGGGAACAGCCACTGAGCATGCATTTACATGGTTGACTAAATCCTGATAACAGAGATTAAGCCATAGACCCACTAATCTAAGACATACACGCTGTGTCTCCGAAGATTTAAATTATCAGTAGCTCTCTCGATTAGCAAAATTCTTTTGATTGCTTCTCAGAAATGCTACCCTCTATGGGGGTTCAAGTTATATCCTAACTTAAGGCTTAAAAAGGATTTATCAATACCTATGCATTGAATGCTATGAAAACTATGAGCAGCCGAAGTACTCTGGTGCCATAAGTTCAGGCACATTGGGAGAAACTGCAAGTAGCAATGATATTTGTACATACTGTGGGTTGGACCTTAGTGACAGGATATCCAAGCCTCAAAGGAAGTAAACTTTCCATCCAGCCTTCGACAGGAAGTGCCCTTCATATCTGCAGTATATCAAAGGCAGAATACAGCCTACCAAGTGGACAGAATAGTGTGGTTCCAAGGGATAGCAAAAATTACCTAAGGGTGATACAAATTAATCTGGGACAAAGGAAAATGGTAGAAGCTGAAAGGAAAGGACACTATTGCACCATGCCTATCGTGGAGACAAAAGGGATCTGTTGTGTTCCTGGCAATGCAATGTAAAACTATTAGCCACTATCAAGTCAGTACAAACCTCATGGCACCTATGAGTATGAGCATTAGCAAAGGTCATGTACATACCTTTGTGATATCTGCATACTCTAAAGCTGTGTCACTATCGGCTGGTCTAGTAGGGTGCTTTATTCGAATGTTTCTGAGGGAGGTTGTGTTGGTAATGCCTAGAGTGGGGATCAAGGCTCACCAATCTCAGAGGTAGGGTCATGGCAGAATTTATCACAGAGCATGGACTACATATTCTAAATGGCAGCACCTACTATGTGACTTTCAG
Organism: Riptortus pedestris; assembly: GCA_019009955.1. NCBI lineage: Eukaryota > Metazoa > Arthropoda > Insecta > Hemiptera > Alydidae > Riptortus > Riptortus pedestris. The sequence goes on along the minus strand of CM032231.1, from coordinate 1,029,007 downwards.
CAGCTAATGAATCCATTGGAATGAAGGAAGAAGTCTCTCAAAACTGGGGTGATGTAAAGTGGTAGGCAGAAAATAGACAAAGAGGTGTTCTGAAACAGGGTTTTGGCATGCCCTGCTCAAGGTCTACAAGAAAACCAAAGTGGTCAGGTGGCCAGAGCAAAGGAAGATGCATGGAGAAGTTTCATCACCGCTACAGACCTGGGGCATCGCATAAATGCATTGAAGAAGGGGAAGGGGCTCCAGCAATGCCTGCAATCGCTCAATAAGGGCAATAAACAAGTGTGATAGGTGCAAGTATGAACTTCGTTAAGGCCATGTACGACCTTACCAGTGGCACAAGCAACATTAAGGGAAACGTCCATGCTACCATCAGGTACCGAGATTTCACAGGATTCTAGCGATGTAAGACATGTAATTAGAGGTGATGAAAATGAAAAGGAAAGGTGCTCCAGGAGGATATGGCATTGAGGCCCAATTGGTCCAACAAGTCGTGGAAGTGACAATGCAAAACCTGACATAGATAATGAATGTGCCTGCCAAGGAATAGGGTACTTTCCCATAGCCTGCATAATTGCTGCAGACATGGTTTTCAAGAAATAAGGGCTGAGTGTCCCCAGTTTGGCAGGGAGTTATTAGCCAATATATACACTTCCAGTATGCAGCAGAGAGAGTGAAAGGGAGAGCATGTTGAGCGAGCTAGAAACAGGCATGAGCTGTCTGCTGATGTGTATGCACAATTGTGATTCCTGGGCTAGGGCAGCTGGGCTTCGGTAGGGTAATGTTGTAAGTCAAAAATTTGCAGTAATAAGAGTAAGGTATAATTCAGTAGAAAATATACAGATTATAGACTAAAGTATTTTTATTTTATTATTATTATCTCTATATATTCAATTCTCTTTTCCCCTTCCTCCCTTTCTTCTTTCTAGGTAATATGTAATGCAATATATTTCCCATAATTTTTGTGTTACTTTCTTGCAGAAGTATTTGTAAAACAAACTAATTGCCCTTGTTCCTTCGTTCATTTCTATAAATCTAAAGATTTCTTTTCCCTTATTATCAGGCAGAGCAAACTTAGCCTTTAAGTCTGTAGATATTTAATTAAATATTCTATGAAACATATTTTTTAGGAATTTATCTTTTCCAGCTTATAAAGCACTCGGCTTCATAATTCAAGCATTAATTCGTATATTGCATGAAAAATCTAGATTGGGGAGTTTGATTCCCGCCTGAATTTATTATGAATTTATTTAGTGACAAACTCATTAAGTAAAAGTCTGTCACACAAGAGCTGCGTAAACTAAGCAGATTTCCCAAATGGTGCAATGAAACACTACTGATCTCATCTCAGCATATGTTCTCCATTTTAAAAAGCAAAAATCCGATGAGTAGAAGCGGGCCGTCAATAAAATCTTAATTGGTAGCATAATCATGCTAACTATTTGCATGTATCTCACATAATAAAGGTCCAATGAAAACAATATTTGGTATTTAACCTTGGAATAAGACATTTCATGATATATTCTCTTATTAGGAGATTTCCCCGGGGAAATCAGCTATTGTTGAGGTTGTACTCGTGATGCGATTTTCAAAAAATTTCTTCAAATATCCATCAATCCTACCCAGGAGATGATGAAAATGACGTCCGTTAAAATTTTATATATATATATATATATATATATATATATATATATATATATATATATATATGTATGTTAATGCTCCAGTGATCTCAATTTTGTTTGATCATTACCATCATTCTGTTACTATACGTTAGATTGAAAAATTGTATAGAACCAATCTCATTGCTAATTACATGTACTCTAAATATTGTTATGTACATTTATTCTCTATCTTGAATATTAACCGAGATATTTGAATTTTTCAGTTTTCAGCAAACACCCACTTCTACTCATCTTACATAGACAACACTCTTTTATATAATAAAACATATTATTCGAAGCTTAAATACCAAATATTGTTTTCAAGAGACCTTTATTTTATGAGATACATGCAAATATATTCTGGTGCCCCCCCCCACTTAAGTTCTTGGACTACTAAAATTCAATTGATTGAGATACAAATTATATTATTAAAATTGTCTGAAAGATTTCTTATTACCATTTGTATTTATACACTTAATATTCACGGTGGTGTTGTGTTACGAGCATGCAGATTTATCTATTGTTAAACTTCACGAGGGACATCTGCTTAGCTTACGGAGCCCCCCGTGTGAAGGACTTTATATATTTTTTAAAGTGTGAAGGCTGAAATCTAAAAAATGCCATTATCTCAAGTAATATTGAAGATGGAGAAAATATGTATATAACAACATAAATAGAACATAAAATTTGCATCCCAATTAGCCTAAGTTGCATAAAGTGGACGTTAATAAATAATAAAATTTGCAATAACATTAGTTATATACGTTTTTTCAATCCGATGAATAATGACAGAGATATTTGGAATTTTCGAAATTCCCCACCTCTAAACCCCCTCTCCCACTAATCTGATTTAAGCCATTAACAAACTTTATCTTTAGTTTTACATAAAACGTTTAAATATGAGTTTGGTACTGATCAAACAATAATTACGGTAACAAACATATATATATATATATATATATATATATATATATATATATATATATATATATATATATATATATATTGTTGCGAAAATTAAATACTTGAAAGAATTGGACAGAGATGTTCACAAGTTTGGGGAGTGTGGAGGAGATCAACGGGTGCCGCTAGATGGTCCAGCCCGTACTAGTCCCTTCCAGTTTTTCCTGGACGAGTCTCAGCCTCATCCTTTTATGTTTTACCACCCCTCTATATAAGTGTCCACAGCTCGGCCTACAGTTCAGTTTGCTCTCAGCTGCCATCATGTGTGTTTAGTGCTACAGAGCGACTTAGTGCAGTGCGATAAAGTGTTTTATGTGAAGAACAGTGTTGTGCCACGACTGTAAGTAACAGTTTAGTGCCGTGTTTAAGACAGTGCAGTGCCGCAAAGTAAAGGACAGCGCAGTGCCGCGAAGTAAAGGACAGTGCAGTGCCGCAAAGTAAAGGACAGTGCAGTGCCGCAAAGTAAAGGACAGTGCAGTGCCGCAAAGTAAAGGACAGTGCAGTGCCGCAAAGTAAAGGACAGTGCAGTGCCGCAAAGTAAAGGACAGTGCAGTGCCGCAAAGTAAAGGACAGTGCAGTGCCGCAAAGTAAAGGACAGTGCAGTGCCCTCTTTCTGTGAATTTCAGTGACTGTGAGTGAATTATTGGACTGTAATAACAAGAACAGTGACGCTATCAGTGCATATTGTGAGTAGTAATTAAGAATAATTAACCAAGTGTATTGTTAAATAAATTGTTCAGTGATAAAAACTGTGAAACTTGTGTGTGTTTAATTTTGCAATCCAAAAGAACTCTTATTAACAATGTTTATTACTGGTTTTGTAGTAAAAACGTAACAATATAATATATTTATATATATATAATTTTAATATAACTAATTTAGCAGATTTCCCTTAAGGGAAATCAGCTATTGAGGTTGTACTCATGACGGAATTTTCGACATTTTTCTTCAAATGTCCATCGATCCTACCTACTGGATGACGAAAATGAAATCCGTTCAAAACTGTATATATATATATATATATATATATATATATATTTGTCTGTTACCACTCTAGCGGTCGCAATTTTTGTTTGATCGGTACCAAACTCGATATTTAGTTGTTTTATGTAAAAAGAAAGATCAAGTTCGTTAACGGCTGAAATTGGCTTAATGGGAGGGGGGTTTAGAGGGGGATTTTCGAAAATTCAAAATATCTCCGTTATGCAACGGATCGAAAAATTGTATATACCCAATCTTATTGCAAATTAAATTTACTATAAATGTTGTTATTTACATTTATTCTCTATCTTGAATATTAACCGAGATATTTGCATTTTTATGAAGTCTGTGATCGGGCATAGTTCGGATTACGTCGGCCATCTTCATCATTTCTCGGCTCAGGTGGAAGCTTCTTCTAACCTTACCTGTCGTTTCTAACCTTACCTTACCTTCGTTACTTTGTGAGAATTATGCAAATACGTTCTGTTCATCCGCCCCCCCCCTTCTTTAGTTCTTAGACTACTAAAATTTGAGTTATTAAAATATAAATTATTCTTACAATTCAGAAGCCGTTTCAGTTGGGAATTTATTTTAATTAACTGAAAGATTTCTCATTATCTAATCACGGCGGTATTGTGTTAGCAGTATGCAGATTTCTCTATTGTAAAACTTCACAGGGGAAATCTGCGTAGTTTACGCAGCCCCTGCGTGACGGACTTTTTTCATCATTTCCTCGGTTGGCTTGATGGACATTTGTGGAAATGTTTCGAAAATCGAGTCGTTAGTACGACCTTATGGAAAATCTGCTAAAATCCTTAGTTCTAATTTGGCTAGAAAAGGGTTGTAACCTGTAAATAACCTGTTTCAATTAGCCATAATAGCAAAAAGTAGACATTAATAAATAATTAGTTTGTATCAATTATTGGCTTTAATTTAATAAGTTTCTATTGATTTCAGTGTGTGGCTTTTCACCCGAATGGTAGCTACTTAGCAACAGGCTCTCCCGATCGAACGCTGAGGCTGTGGTCTGTTACTGATGGTAGCCTAGTACGGGTCCTGGGGTGTCAGCCTGGTCAAGGTGCTGTTGCAACGTTAGCCTTCAGCCCTAATGGCCAATATGTAGCATCGGCAGGTATGTCACTTCTATTATTTCCTCGTTTTCATTTATATCACTTGTTCATTGTTACTTTTACCAGTTTTTCTTTAGAAAAGTGTAGATAGCTATTGAGGTTGGATTGATGTACATTTGAAGAAAGTTTTTGGAAATCACTTCCTCACAAGTTCGACCTCAATATCTCATTTTCCCGAAAGGAAATCTACTGAGATAATATATTTAGTTCTCATATAATAATAAAATAATATTTTAAAATTGCAGGTGATGACCGCTACGTGTGGCTGTGGGACCTTGCTGGGGGTAGTTTAATTTACCAACTGGCAGGTCATACTAGTAGAGTAATTTCAGTCGACTGGAGCCATGATGGGTCTACAGTTTCAGCGTCTGGTTTCGATGGAACTGTGCTCCTCTGGTCCCTCGATAGTCAGACTGCCTGGTAACTATACACACATTTCACATTATTATCTTATTAACTGTATTCGATTGCTCAATTAAAAAAATAATGCAGGATTTTAGGTTTTCTTTAAAATGCCCATCTATATAATATACTGTTTATGCTTATTCACTTGTATGAATTTCAAAACTTATTAATCCCCTTCCAAAAGATTGTTACGATCTGGCTGCAGCAATAGGCATTAGGAGCTGTAAAAATAATAATTTCCACAACCAAATCACTAACAAAGAATTTAGGAAGGGTTTCACCAATAATCGACTCTTGACTCAAAATTACAAGGAAAGAACTTTGCTGGTTTATAGAAGTTCTCTAAGATCAGACTCTGCTGTGCAAGGATGTACAGGTGATGGGCAGTCTGAATGCTGAAGGAATTAACAAGATGCCACTGACAAGGGTCACCCCTCCAGAGTACCACAGCTATGACTAAACCAGGGACGAGCAACTTTTTTAATGAACGGGCCAATTTAAATTTTGAAATTTTTTGGCAGGCCGCACAGAAAAAAATATTTACATATAAATATATATTTCATAACAATATATTCAGTGGAGAAAGACAATAAAATAAATTCAATTTTAGAAATGCTTGGCGGGCCGGGCCGGGCCACATAAACATGTTTAAAGGACCGCGTGCCGCAAGTTGCTCATCCCTGGTATAAACCCTTCGCTAGATCGCCCTTTTATAGCCTGAGCCATTGACGAACCTTCCCCCCCCCCCCCGATCAAATATGCTCAAAAAGTCTATTAAAAGTGATGTTATTATCGAAATTCATCTTGAATATTGTTTAGTGTATTGACTTTTAGAGCAGTGAATATTATTATAAAAATCCATCTGCGTTATCTATCAAAATTCCAGTGCACATGGAGACTTAACTCCAAATTGGATAAAACTCTAAATTATAGGTACAAAACTCTACATTTAAATAATATTAATCTAACTGAGCTTTGTCCTGGCATTAGTCAAAATATAAAAGTCATTTATGATAGGTTCATGTAATGCAATATCTCAGATTCATTACAAGATGTTTGTTTAACTCAGTAGCATTTTGCTACACGAAAATAATTCTGTCATTACTAGGATGCCAAAGCCTGGTTGAGATATAATTTTATTTTACGAGTTTAAACTCCGCCGGAACGGGACCCAAAGATGTATGATTATCTCAAGGCGATTGGAAAAGTGAAAAAAATTGGAAGTTGGGTTCCCGATGAAATTTGTGCCACACTCCTTTACCGAAACAATAATGATCCATTTCTGACCAGAATTGTCACTTGGGATGAAAAGTGGATCCTCTATTATAACAGCAGATGTTCTGGGCAGTGGCTCGACAAGGGAGAAGCAGTACAACATTTTCCAAAGCCTCCAACTCAACAAAAAAAGATGGTGGTTACTGATTGGTGAGCTTCATTTGGTTTGATTCACTACAGTTTCTTGAATCCTGATGAAACCATCAATGTTAAGTTTTATTGTAACCAAATTGGCGTAATGCATCAGAAATTGGCAATAAGGAAGCCATCTTTGGTAAATTAAATTCTATTAAATGACAACGCTCGGGCTCAGGCGACGTTATGAAAATTGTTGAATCTTGGCTATGAGACTCTGCCACCTCTCGCCAACTCGTTACTATTTCTTTAGATACCTGAACTGCTTTTAACAAAATAAAAAAATTATTGATCAAAGAGCCTTAGAATGATTTTCTGAATTTGTAAAGTCTAAAAGTTCCAAATTCTATTCAGAGGGTATGGAAAAGCTGCCATAGAAGTGTATTGAAAGTGGTGAAGACTATTTTTATTAATAAAAAGTCCGTCACGCAGGGGCTGCGTAAACTAAGCAGACTTCCCATGTGAAGTTTTACAATAGAGAAATCTGCATACTGATAACACAATATCACCGTGATTAAATACAAAGGGTAATGAGAAATCTTTCAGTTAATTAAAATAAACTCCCAACTGAAACGGCTTCTGAATTGTAAGAATAATTTATATTTTAATAACTCAAATTTTATTAGTCCAAGAACTAAAGAAGGGGGGGGGCGGATGAAGAGAACATATTTGCATAAATCTCACAAAGTAATGAAGGTAAGGTAAGGTTAGAAGAAGCTTCCACCTGACCCGAACAGTTAACGAAAACGGTCGAACCAATCCGAACATACCCATCCACCACATGTCCCATAGACTTCATAAAAATGCAAATATCTCGGTTAATATTCAAGATAGAGAATAAATGTATATAACAATATTTATAGTAAATTTAATTAGCAATAAGATTGGTTATATACAATTTTTCGATTCGATGCATAATAACGGAGATATTTTGAATTTTCGAAAATCCCTTCCTCCCTCTAGTCCGATTTCGGCCATTAACGAACTTGATCTGTCTTTTTACATAAAACGGTTAAATATCGAGTTTCGTAACGATCAAACAAAAACTACGACCGCTAGAGCTTAACAGACAAATATATATATATATATAATTTTGAATAGACTTCATTTTCATCATCTACTAGGTAGGATCGATGGACATTTGAAGAAATTTTTCGAAAATCGCGTCATGAGTACCACCTCAATAGCTTATTTCCCTTAAGGAAAATTATTCCTAAAACAGGTATCAATTTTTTCTTTTTATTTCTTTTAAAACCATAATCCTGCATTATTTTCCGGACAATCCAATACATGTCGTACTGAATTAAAAACTAAAGTTAACTGTGCGAGTTAAAATGTTGGCAGTAAAACACTTGATGAACCTAGATTCGGGCCTTGCTTGGCCAGTAAGAATTTATTTAGTGATGAACATTCAGAACAAAATTCGTAGTCCCACCCTGGCTAGAAAAGAGGTGGTGACAGCCTGTAGATAACTTACCCCAATCAGCAAAAAGGTTATTTTGACAAATGACAATCATCGTTTTTACCCTTAGATCCATTAAATATTTCTCATTATGTAGACAAGCGTTTGACTGCTCTTTCATTAAGGGTGTACCATAGTCTTAACTTATTATGTTAGACAAGGTAGTCTCAAACATTTCTTTATAACTACCACCAACCTAAAATTTTATTTACTGAAATAGCATACTATTTCATTTGATAGTTTCAGAACTAGCCCAGGGTTAAATAATAAATAAGGATATAAAACAATTTTCAATGAGAAGTAGCTGAGTACAGTCTCATGGAGATTAAAGTGAACAGAAACTTAGCCATGCTATCTCAAATTCTTCTCTCATTTTATATCTATCATCTTTATTTCTCCTTAGATATCCTAAGAAATTAATTAATAATTTTATTGGGGTCGTTGTGGGTGTTAATGTAGGTTGGTAGTCATATTAATAGATGTCTTCCCATTTTGTAGATGGGCACTTCAAAGAAAGTCGTCTGTTAATTGTGCCTTCAGTCTAGAATTTATTTTAATACTAAATACTATTGGGTATTATACTTGTAGCATTTTCTCATAGATGGTGGTACTAGTACGGTTTTACCAATTGATTTTATAATTCCTCCTCCATGTAATTCTACTGTCATTGGGCTTTTTTTTTTAGTTTAGGCCATTCTGTTGAAGCTAAATAATTGTTTTACTTTATCTAATATGTTTAACTTCATACTGGATAGAGTGCCTTTTTGGGGAGTTCATCTTCATTACTTTAAGAAAAGCTCTGCTGAAAGCCATCCAATTTTAGTGGATGTTTATAGAAAGCATGCCCTAGTTGAGAAAACGTGTAGGAAATGGATGGTTCGGTTTAAAAGTAGTGATTTTGAGAAGACAAATTTTAGTTATTGCTTGATGAAGATCCAAGCCAAACACTTCAAGAGTTGGCTGAATCATTGGGATTTGACTTTTCAACTGTCAGAAAATGCCTGAAACACATGGGAATGATCCAAAATTAGGGAAAACCTCAATTTTTGAAACAATTCGCCACTGATTAATTCAAAACTCAATATTATATTATTATACTCACTTCTCCCCTATACTCACAAATATTTACTCCTCCAATATGTTTAAAATTTATTCCAAACTATATATACTTTTTTTTTTTGTTTCAGTGAGGGCGATATAGAACCTAAGAAATATATCACGAAATGTTCTACGTTACTCTCTCTTCAGTATTCGACTAAAAATGCTCTTGTGGCTGTTGGTCTCTCGTGATTTAGCTCAATGTACAGTGATATTTATTTTATTTATTATATTCGTTAGGATCAATTGATGAATCATCACTTAAATGAAATTTTAGTGCGTTTAATTGATTGGAAAATTTTCTCATTTTGAGATTTGTAATATATATTTGTAAATATGTGTATCTCTTGTTTAAAAATGTCTATATATTTATAAACCCTTGATTGTTTTATTTCCCCCCTTTTTTATTTATTTAATTTTTTTATATATGAATCTGTAAATACAATTGTTTTGTATATTGGTGACTTCAGTGCTGTTGTAACAATCTGTCAATAATCCTAAATAATGAATTCACTTTAATTCAATATTACCAATCGACTTAATAATAAAACTAATTTTTACCTCATCTTCAGTTATTTATTACTTACCTAAATCGATCTTGCAGAGTGGGAAGAAGTGGACATTGTGCACATTTATAAAAGAGGTCATTAACTATATATGTGAAAATTATTGAAAATAAAGTTAGTCACGCTGGGCCTGCGTAAACTAAGCAGATTTCCCAAGTGCTGGTATAACACACTTTTGAGCTCATCTCCCAATATATACACTCTATTTCTATGTGAAAAACCGATGAGTAGAAGGGGGGGGGGGTATAAAAGGCTGAAAACATGAAAATTAGAATTACTTGCTTAATCCTTGAGTTAAGAAAAATTCATAGAACAACAATTATAGACCATCAATTTAACAAGATAGGTTCTCTAACATTTTACGCCCTGGCTCATTATAGCGGAGATATTTTGAATTTTCAAATCCTTAAAACCCTCCTTATTCCTAGTCCGATTTTGACTATTAATGACTATGAACTTAAGAGTTGTATGAAATGGTTAAATAATGATTATGCTATAGATAAAATAAACATTTTCGAGACAAGAATGTAAAATCTTAATTGATGATGTCACCTAACAATGAATTTGCATGTATCTCGCATAATAAAGGTTTCGTGCAAACAACATTTAGTATTTAGTAGTAAAGTCATTCACGGTATATCAGCTTATTAATATGTCATGAGTACGAGTGGGAGTTTACTAAAGGCTGAAAAGCAAGAAATCCTAATAACTCCGTTATTATTCATGAAGGAGAAAATATCTATTAAAGATTTATAGGTAATTTAATTTTCAATAAGATTGGTTATATACAAATTTTCAAATTCCCACCCCTCCCCTAGTCCAATTTCAGCCATTAATATATATATAACCAAAATTGTGACCTCTGGAGCGGTAACAGACAAGTATATGTGTGTGTGTATATATATATATATATATATATATATATATATATATATATATATATACTAGCTCAGATACCCGGCTTCGCCCGGGAATTCATTTGAGGCTGGATGGTGATGGTATTTTTTTGGCAAGGCTTTACTTTGCACAATATTTTGACATTTACCCTTCCCAGGGTTTAGGGTTAATACCCGTCTTTTCTGTGGATTTGTTAATAATAAAATTAATTTTTTATGTAAGACTTCACTGTCCTCCATATCCGCAGTAGTTTTTAACGCTTAACACATTTATACTTAGGTATACGACAAAAGTGTATATAACAAAAGTTACTCCAAATAACAAAGCAAACAACTTTTGTTATGTGCATAATTGCCGAAAATGCATTAGGAAACGAAATATTCCTATTTTTAATTTCAGCCCTCCCTTATAACCTCCACTCCTGTTTGTCTCAGAGAATATTAACATAGCCTAAAGTCTAAGTTGGGTTAGTAGTAATATACATACCAAGTTTCATAAAATTCGGTTCAGCCGTTTATGCGTGAAAAGGTAACAAACAAACAAACAGACACCAAAGAAACAAAATGCAGTTATGGTGTCTATGACATGTGAAACAAAAAGTTATCGTGAAATTTCGCAAAAAAAATCAATGTACAGACAGAGGTTACAATTTTATATATATATATATATATATATATATATATATATATATATATATATATACAATTTTGAATGGACCTCATTTATGTCATCTCCTGGGTAGGATCGAAGGACATTTTAAGAAATTTTTCAAAAATTGTGTCATGAGTACGAACGACCTCAATAGCTGATTTCCCTTAAGGGAAATCTACTAATAAAAGTGAAAAATATTCAAAGCCATCAAGTAGCTCTGGTGTCTTCAATGACAATAGAATCAATGAATGAACCTACCAAGTTTGTTAATGGCTGAAATCAAGACAATGGGAGGGAATTTCTAAAATTCGAAATATCTCTGTTAGTATATGTCATATCAAAACATTATACCAGTCTTATTGCAAATTTGATTTCCAATTAATGTTATATTCGTATTGTATATTGTTTCATTCGTATTTAGGTTTCAGCCATCAGTAAACCTCCACTTTATTCAAAGCTTAAATACAAAATATCTTTTTCAAAGAAATTTTACTGTGTGAAATAAGTGCAAATATTTTAGGTTTGATGACATCATTTAAGATATTACGTTCTAAATTATATGATTTTTATTTGATCTAAACCACACTTGATATTTAGCTGTTTCATGGAAATCTAAAGATTATATTAGGTAATGGCTAAATTTGGCCTTGTGGGGTAGGGTTTAGAGGGAAAAATAATTGAAAATTCGAAGTAACTTGGTTACTATGAGTCGGATCAAAAAAATTTATATAACCAATGTTTTGGAATTTTCAATTATATAGTTATGGTTTTATACATGTTTTCTCTGACTCAAATATTAATGGAGTTATTTGTTTGTTTATTATCATTTTGTAAACGCCCATCTACTCATCTGATTTTCAATATAAGTACCTCACACTAAACATCTCAAATCTAACTAACATTTATGTATAGAAATGTGGATCTGGCGTAAAGTCACTAGAACAAGCTGGACTCAAAAAAAAATCCTATATATATATATTCGTAACAGGACATGGTACACTAAATTCTTAGTACCAACAATTCAACATAAAAGACAACAATACTTGCCCCTGTGATTACGCAACTCCACAAACAAGTCATCACTTAATATACCATTGCAGACTATTGCCTAATGAATAACAAAAACTAAAACAATACATTGAACAAAAAAAAGAGTAAATTTCCAATAGAAGAAGTCAAGTTATTTTTAAAATATAATAATGCTTTTAAAATATTGGGGCTCAGGTTAGCCATGTGAGCTAAAGCATTGACCTTTATCTCACGTGGTAAACCTAGAGTGGCAAGTTCGATTCTTGCCTGAGCAAAGGAAATTATTTAGTGACGAAATTCATTAAATAACATCCTAAAATCCCACCCTGGCTAGAAAAGGGTGGTAACCTGTAGATAACCCGTCCCAATTAGCCTTAGTTGCAAAAAGTGGACGTTAATAAATAATAATAATAATTTCAAAATATTTGCAGATCATGCTTTTAATACAATTAATAGGTTGAATACTTATTATAGCTGATACAATACTTAAAATATTTATGGATAATCAATAATTCTTATTTTTTTTATTTTTAAGACTAATAATCTTTTCTTTTTATATGTTTTTTATTTTTATTTAACGTTCTTATTGTTAATTTCTTTATATAATTCATACTCTTTAAATAATTTAAATATAAATATATAATAAATAATAAAATATATATATATATATATATATATATATATATATATATTCAGACATACACGTCTCTTACTGCTTTCAATGTTTGTTGTACCGTTGCCAAACCACTTCATTCTAAGCTTAAATATCAAATATTATTTTCAAGAGACCTTTTTTATGTGTGATACATGCAAATTTGTTGTGTGATGATATCATCAATTAAGATTTTACATTCTTGTCTCGAAAATGTTTATTTAATCTATAGCATACTCGATAAATAACTGTTTCAGGCGACATTAAAGATAATATTTGCTATTGGCTGAAATTGGGCCTGGAATAGTGGGTGTTTAAATTAGAAAATTCAAAATATTTCCATTATAATGGGGAGATGGATTTTAAAATGTTATATAACAAATTGTGTTAAATTATTGATGTTATACAATTGTTCTATACATTTTGTTGTTTCCCAAGCATTAAGCTATTCCATTTGTTTTTATTTTCAGCCTTCAGCAATCCCCTCCCCCCTCCCCTGGCTTTCTATTCATCTTTGTTTTTACACAGAATATTTTGCGAGATGAGATCACAAGTGTGCTACCAGCTCGTGGGAATTCTGCTTAGTTTATGAAAATTTGTAACGAGAGAAGAAAGACCTCTGCCGCTGTATCAGACAACTGAAACAACAAATATTTTGAGTTTTCCCCAGCGATGCAGTTTGAAAAACAGCAAAATTATATTTCATATTAGACACTAACTTGTTTAAATTGGTGGAGTACTGGCCTCGAGATTTGGATTACAATCCTGGAGGCTATGAACAATGTTTACTTCATGGAATAAATAATTACATTATTTCAAAAAGTATATTATTAGTTTTTAGACAAATTTATTTTTCACAGATTTTCTGGATGTGGTGTGGAAAAATTATTTTTCAGCATCGAATTGCCCAGTATTTCTACTTCTTTTAGTGTGTTTTTTTTCTCAGGAAAGAATAGAAGAGACATGATATATGAAACATCCAAGCATGTTTTATTTAGCTTCAGTATTTACAAACAAAATTAGATTAAAAACATTTAATTACAATTTATGTATAAAGTAATGGCATATTTCACATAATAATACACATTTTAATACTAGTTTCATTGTAGCATTATCTCAGCCTCACTAGTACAATTATAATTACTAACAAATGTATATTAGTTCTAAGTACAAATATCAAAGCTTATTTAAAATAATTTACATAACTTTGGCATCAAGACCCAATTTTATTAGAAATTGATTCAATAGATTTAAAATTTAAATACATAAATATACAATATGGACTCATATATGAAATAAGTAGTTAATATATACAAATGTTCGTTGATGGCAGGGGAAATAACGGACTAGTTTAAGTCCAGTTAATGTTCGCCACTTAAAATGTCGTTATTTACGCTTCACTTTGTTCAAGCTTTTAGATTAAAAATTATTTTATTAGCTTTTAATCCCTGAACATTATCGCACTTTAGGTATAGGCATCAATATAACTTGATTTTAATCACTAAAAAATGTATAAAATATATTCAATTTTCTAATATATAGGTCCATTTTTATTTATTTATTTCTGTAGTTCTTGTTTTACATTACCCCCCCCCCCTCTCATTTTTATGTTTACAATTCCTTTGCTAATAAACTATGAATCATACCTCGAAATACACAGTTTATTTAATACTGGGATCAATGAAATTATAAGACGTTTTTATATCAAGTCAGTAATGCCTATGAAAATGAGAATAACTAAATTTCACGTTTACTCAGTTTTCTAATTATAACTAATATTTAAGAAACTCGAACCTTCTAATAAATGCCAATAGATTGTCTTTAGTTGTGACATGGCATTACCTAATCCTTTAAGATGCAGTGGGAATATTGAACATGACCATGAAGTCACCTGGGCTGACCAATCTCTAAATTCAAGAAGATCCCTCAGTATTTGTGAGTAGAACACTCACATTCATTGTGTATTACATTACCTTATGGCATCTTAAGTTGTTTGAAAATTTCTCTTTATTTAAATATTTTCTTTACTGAAAAAAAACTATATTTTGAGTGGTTAGTCCAGGCAGCTATTAACGCTTAAAAACCTTAACTCATTTAAACCTACCTTAAGGTGCAATGGTTACTAGAACTAATGATCGATCCCATTTTAAGTTCTCAATTTATTACCCTTTGACAAAGCCTCAATAATCATATAATATATAATTGGTATATATTTTATTTCCAAAAAATTCTTTTAAAAATTCTACCTTTTTAGCGTTTATGCATGATTTGTGGAACAGTCACTCAAATAACATCTTGGTCAAATATTTTATATTAAGCATAAATTAGTTTGCTAGAAACTTCATAACATTAAATTCAATCACTTATTCAGATGTTTAAAATAAATGAAATAATTCAGAATTGTAGTAAGATAGACCAATTTACTAATTTTGAATAATAAAGCTTTAGGTAGATTTAAAACCTCTAATATGAGGGAGAACTATATTATGAAGAATGTACATTGATGGTTAAAGTTTGTTGCTAAGACTTTTTGATTACACAAAGAAATAAATTAACAGAAGTAACTCAATTGAATTAAGAGCCGAAATGATAAGTTGTTACCTGGACTAACCATCCTCACTGCAATAACACTAACACATGGATCTTCATCTGAAATATACTTCTTGTTAGGTAAACTGACATCATTAAATATGAGTTCGATAGGAGAAAGTCGTAATTCTTTTTTTTTATTCAATTAAATCTGCTGAATTAACCACTAATCTTTAAGAAGAAAGTTTTATTCTTTATCTTCGGTGGTTCTTAATGAAGTTACTAGTGTGAGCAGCTGACCTAATTACTAGCTCTTCAAACAACTCAGCCTATTACATAATTCATATATTTCTTTCTCTGAAATATAATCAATTGACACTTATGATCTATTTTTTTTAATCAAAAAAAAATAAATTTTAAAAAAGTAAGGAACATTAAAATAGAAATACAAGCAAATGTTATTATTAATTTACTAATTAGTTTTATACAAATAAATTTATAAATCATTAGGAACATTTCTAAATCTAGCATAGATACTGGCCTAAAAAGAATATTACACAGAAAATTCATTTGAAGTACATATTTATACAAAAAAAGATACATTGATAACTTAATTCCATCCAGTCTTTACATTATTTACAATGCTCTTAGAATACTGCTAAGAAGTTATATAAACTATGACAAAACATCTAAACAATTATTAAGATTCATTACCACAATATATATTTGTTTTTTTTAAATCGTTGTAGATAGAATAGAGGAAAATGCCTCATAATTCGGTTGTTTCCAATTTCTTTGAGATGAGTGGGTTTCCTAGTTTGTCCATATGTTGGTATAAATTCCGATGATAAGTGTTGCCATGCCTGTTCAGATCATTCTGCTCTTTCACACTTGGTGGGCAGTCATTACGCAGCATGTTTGATTGGCTGCAAGAAAATTAAATTAAAAATTAATGAGTTGTTGTGCATAGTAAAGTTGATATGAAATTAAAGAAAATATGTTAAAAGATTAATGCACAAAAGAGCACGTCTCTGTGCAGGCAAAACTTACTAACTATTGGTTGTAAAATAAGTTCATAGCGTTTATCAATATTTCAATTTAATCCTCCCTGTGTTTAGAAAATCATGCTTACTTGATCAATAATGTTTACATATTCTAAAAAAAGATTAGTTAAGATGATTTTGTACAACTTTTTCAACCGAGATTCCTTATCTTTATGTGGTAAGCTTGCTCAAAATAGAAGAGAAAAGCAAAGGCCTAGTTTTTCATGACGATAACGCCAGTCCTCTTGTGTCTTTGCAGAACCGGCAGAAATTATTGGAGTTTGGCTGATCCCCACCCACCCTATTCACCAGAATTTGCCTCAACAGATTTTCACAAAACTCTCTTAACAAGAAACACTTTAATTCGCTCGAAGACTACAAAATGAACATGGAGGAGTTCATTGTGCAAAAATCTGAGAAGTTCTTAGAGTTTGTTCTTCTTGGGGCTAATGGCGTTATGATAAACATTTATGAAAAGTCTTCTCCTCAATGAACTAGCCGATCATGGCTAACCATCCCAACATCGATTATTATAAAATAGTTCGGTCGAAATAACTTCTAGAAGAGTAATAAGTTTTCCTACAGCCTAATGAAAAACTATAACAAACCTATTTTAAATTGTTACAAATGCGATTTATTAACATCCACTCTGTGCAACTGAGGCGAATTGGGACAGGTTATCTATATGTTACCACCCTTTCTAGCCAGGGTGGGACTTAGGATTTTATTTAAAGAGTTCGTCATTAATAAATTCCTATTGCCCAGACGGGAATCAAACTCGCCACTCTAGGTTTACCAAGATAAGATTAAGGTTAGGTAAGATTAAGACCAACAATTAACTCACATGGCTAATCTGAGCCCCCTAAATTGTTACAGAATATTTGTATGCTCAAAATAAAATTATAAATAATAGTAGCTTACCTTAAGAAACAAGAGGTGTAAGCCTTGCAAAACAAAATTTAATTATAATGGGTTATGATGATATTTACACTAATCACTAGAAATATTCTTATAAAAAGCATTTGAACATTAAGAAGACTTCTAGTCTGATTATGATTTTGATATTAAATGAGAGGTTAACTAAGAATAGAAATGCAATTTGGTCAAAGTAAGAAAGCTCATTTTTTATCTTAGGGTACACAAAAAGAAATACTAAATTAATTTGTTTATAATTTTATCAGTAATACTAAATTGCATTCAGTATTGCACATGAAAGAAAGATTATACCATATAGATTGCTATTCAATACATTGTTTTCTTTGGACAGACACATCCTTTTATTTTAGTTCATTAAAAACCTTTCTGATCTCTAAGCATAAGTAATTCATTTTTTAGGAGTAACCAGAAATGCATTATCAGTGTCAAAACAGAATACATTCAATGATTTAACAATTGTTGCCAATGGAGAAATTGCAATTGCACCAAAACAGATATTCTAAACTGCAATAGAAAACAGTCTAGTCTCTCAGGGGCTATATAAACTAAGCAGATTTTTCATGTGCAAGAATAACAACTATTGATTTCGTCTCACCATATATTTTCTATTTCTCAGTAAAAATCTGATTAATGAAAGTGGTGGTTTACTGAAGGCTGAAAACAAGAAAGTATAAATAACTCGCTTAATATTTGAGCTTTAAAAAAGGACAGAACAAATATTGAAAGGATCAATAATTTAACAATATTGGTCCTATAATATTTATTTATAATAACAGAGATATTATGAATTTTCGAAACCTCCCAATCTACCCCCCCCCTCCATTCCTTGTCAGATTTCAACCATTAGCAAAGATTAACTATAGTGTTGTATGACAACAATTAAATATAAGTATGGTAATGATCAAATAAACATTTTCAAATTCACAACTTCAATGATAAGCCACCACCCAATGTATTTGCTGATATCTCACACGGTAAAACTTCAATGAAAACAATATTCGGCATTTAAGCTTCCAATAAAGTGATTCATGATATAATAGCTTATTGTTAATATGACATTAGTAGAAGTGGGGGATTACTGGAGGCTGAAAATTAAAAAAAGTCCGTCACACAGGGGCTGCATAAACTAAGCAGATTTCCCACGTGAAATTTTACAATAGAGAAATCTGCCTACCAATAACAGTAGTAGTAAGAATCTCTAAACCAATTCACGAGGGACAAACAGTTAGGGAAACGGCCGAACTAGCTTTCGGCAGAAAGTCCCGAATATAGCCGACTTCTGCTGACCACACACACAATACAAATGCAAATATCTCGGTTAATATTCAAGATAGAGAATAAATGTATAGAACAATATTTATAGTAAATTTAATTTGCAATAAGATTGGTTCTATACAATTTTTCAATCGATTGGTTCTATACAATCAATAGGGTGGTAACCTGTAGATAACCCGTCCTGATTAGCCTAGTAGCATAAAGTGGACGTAAATAATAATAAACAAATATACAATTTTTCGATCCGACGCATAATAACAGAGATATTTCGAATTTTCAAAAATCCCCCCCTCCAAACACCCCCCCTCCCACTGGTCCGATTTCAGCCATTAACGAACTCGATCTTTCATTTTACATAAAACGATTAAATACCGAGTTTGGAAACGATCAAACAAAAATTGTGACTGCTAGAGCATTAACAGACAAATATATATATATATATATATATATACACTCAACCGCAAAAAAAAACCGGACACTTAGATTTAGTCATATAATTTTGTTAAATACTTAATATATATCTATATTAATCTTTTTAATTAAAATAATTGGTTAATCTATAGGTTATTTAAACAAAATCTGCCAAAAGTGAATAATTTTTATTGATTATTTACAAAAAAATACAAAATAAAAAAAAATAAAAAGATAAATTAACACATTTAAAAAAAAATTATTCTTCATTTTTATTACAATGAATAATAGACTTCGCTACCCCAAGCGTTTCGGCAATGTAACGTAAGCTCCGGCCTTCCATCTAAGTTTGAAAGACCCATTATTCTGGACCGAAATAAAAATAAAACATTAATTAAAGAAAATGCTTGGTTAATAATTAAAGATGTTTAAATATGCGAGAAACTACTTACAGTTTAGAATAGATCATCTTCACGACAAATAAATCTAATCTGAGTTTTATCTAATTGTTTACTAATCCTGAAGGGATTAGTTCAATGGACTTAGACTCTAAATTCTCTGTAATAACTAGAATACCCACATAAAGAAAATTGCTGAAAATTAGCTTTTAATACGACAAAAATGAAGTGTCCGGTTTTTTTTCGCGGTTGAGTGTGTGTGTGTGTGTGTGTGTATATATATATATATATATATATATATATATATATATATATATAATATAATTTTGAACGGACCTCATTTTCGTCATCTCCTGCGTAGGATTGATGGGCATTTGAAGAAATTTTTCGAAAATCGCGTCATGAGTAGGACCTCAATAGCTAATTTCCCTTAAGGGAAATCTGCTAAAACACAAATATCTCCGTTAATATTAAAGATAGAGAATAAATAGATATAACAACATTTATGGGATATTTTATTTGCAATAAGATTGGCTCTATACAATTTTTTAATTCAACACATAATAATGGAGATTCTAAGAATTTTCTAAATTTCCCTCTCCACCCCCTCCTAGGGTTTACTAAAGGCTGAAAACTAAAAAAATGCAAATATCTCGGTTAATGTTCATGATATTGATTTTATATATTTGTTGCCAATCAAGGGGTCATTTAGTGCTTACGTTAATTCAGTCTATTTATTTTGGAGAACCATTATTATTTGTCAATTCATTTACGAATAACGGTTATTCTTATCATAAATGCGTCTAATTGTTAGTTTTTATATCATGGGTGTGACAACTGATTGACAAGACATTTACTATATGTATTACTGGATATTTGTGTTCTGTGATGAATATTATGGAATGATTTCCCACATAGTTTAGTCCAATCAATATAGTCCCAGGAGGAAACCGGTTCTATTTCAACCCATCAATGACGGGTAACTCAGCTACTTTTCTATAAATGTTGTTATATACCTGTATTCGCTATCTCAAATATTAAACAAGACATTTAAATTATTTATTTTTCAGTTCTCTGTAAACTGCCACTCCTACTAATCTTATATTAATAATTAGCTAATATATCCTGATAAACAAGAATGGTTGGGTATAGGCTTCATCAAGTGCTAAATGCGTCAATAGGATGAGTTTATTTTTAATGCTAACAGTTTCAGACACTGATGGTATCCTTCTTGAAGCTACAATGAATGAAACAGCAAGTATAAGAACTTTGTGAAACATAGTGAAACAATAATAGATTTTTTTTTTTTTTTATAAAAGAGAGTAATAAGTAACAAAAGCTTTTAAATTGTAACATGTGGCCTTAGTGGAGGAATTTTCCAAAATTTGAAATATCTCGTTACCATACGTCAGTTTGTTATATTTACTTTTGTCATTTAACAAAGTATAAATGTGATATACACTAAACTCTAAAACGGGAGCCAACAATTTTGTTGGGCACTAACGATTGAACCGAACTTAGCAAAAGTCGGTATATCAATTAGCATTAATTCTTCCATGATTATAAGCTATATTAAAAATTTTAGGTCCAAATGGGAGTGGGGATTATAAGAGGCTGAAATGTGAGATGTCTAATGCGGGAGCGGAAGATGACGGGAGCCTTACCAGTTAATTGAGTTTACTTATTTCCTGTCTGGCATAGCTGGAAGTGATTTCCAGTGAGATTCACTATTACAAATATAATCTTACGTGCAAAACTTTGCCTAAACTATTTGAGCTCGGGTTGGCTTTTGAAAGAAAATATGTTCGTTATAGATGATATTTAATTGTAATAAATGCTACCCATGATTATGGTTTGAATTATTGAAAAACAGTGAGTCATAAAGTGTAGAAGGATAAATTAGGAACCCATTTTCATTTATCCTTCAAAACTAAAATTTCTATTCTATTAATCCCCAAAAGTTACCCTTGAGGGTTTGCTATTTCGGAAAATCATTAGTCGTGGAGGGCAGTGTAATTGTACACATTGAAGTCTTACTATCAAAATACCATCATTAGTCAGTCAACAATAATTTCCCGGGCATCGCCGGGTACCTTAGCTAGTATATATATATATATATATATATATATATATATATATATATATATATATATATCTGTTATTATGCGTCGGATCGAAAAATTGTATAGAACCAATCTTATTGCAAATTAAATTTACTATAAATATTGTTCTATACATTTATGCTCTATCTTGAATTGAATTGTTGTGATATTAACCGAGATATTTGCATTTTTATTAAATGTGGGCCAATAACAGAGGAGTGAGTTTCCCACCAAAAGCTAGTTTGGCCGTAAGTGTTCGGCTCTTGTATGAAGATTTCTTTATTGTATAACTTCACATGGGGAATCTGCTTAGTTTATGCATCCCCTGCCTGAAGGACTTTTTGTAGTCTATACCCAACCATCCTTGATAATCATTCAATAACTAATGGCTAACCAACAACTGGCAGACATGTATCATGAAACATCCTATTTTTGGCTTAAATATCAATTATGGTTTTCATCGAACCTTGATTATGTGAGATACATGCAAATATTTTCGATGTGATGTGAACAATAAGATTATATTTTCTACAGAGCCCAATGTTTGCTTGATCAATACCATACTGAATATTTCATATAAACCAAAAGAAAAAAAATTGTTAATGGTCATAATAAAGGCCCTTAGGGATGGGGGGGGGGTTAGAGGGGGTTAAATTTAAAAAAATTGAAATATTTCTTATTTCGAGTCAGACTAAAAAATGATAAATAATCCATCTTTATAAACATTTAATGTCAAACAATTTTTGTTCTGCTTACTATTTCTTTAATTTGAATATGAAGCGAGATATTTGTCTCCCGCTTTCAGTTAACCTCCACTTCTCCTCATGGGATATTCACTTTTCAGTAATTGTGTCACTAATTGTCTCACCTTCAACTTAAGTGTGATGTTATGGCTTCATAAGCTAATTATTAGTGGGGGAATAGAAAATCAGGCTTGAGATGAAAACATTGGGGTACTATCACACGTATAGGGAAATCTACTTAATTTACGCACAACCTATGTGGCTGACTATATATTTATTGACCTTCATTCAGAATAATTTCTATTATTAATTTAACTGGGGTGGTTACGTTTTACAATATAAAATATGTATTTGGTAGTTACCTGTTACATGAGGAATTTCCAGTTGTATCTTCTTGTGTATTAACACTAACCACAGCATTTTCATCAAGTGAATCCCTTTCAGAAGTATGACTGAAAGTTAAAGAATACCATTTACATTTCTAACACTCACGTTTTTGGGTAGTGAGAACAGAGAAATTACAGTCTTACCTCATAGTGTCATCTTTGTACCACTCATTCTCATAAGCTTGCATCCAAATCGGGTTGGAGCCTTCGACACTGTGCATATTTGTATTTGGGACTCTCGCTGGTGCCCGAGTCAAGTCTGCCTCCGACGATCCTGAATAATGGTTATAAATTAAAACTGATAGTTTAAAAATAATTCCAATAACAAAATAAAGGACCAACAGTTATTGCATATTTTCATATTTTGTGGTTTCACAAGGTTCATGCCAATAGACACCTACCCCTTCTCCATTGGTTAAAACTTTTATAACATTACATTATAATTTTCTAATTAATTAAGATTGAACAACACTAACATCAAAACAAATGTGCACTTTTATTACATAAAGGATTTAATTTCTTTTTTTTACTTTTTGTACTTTTTCTTAACATGCTCAAGACTGAGAACATCTTAAGATGATTAGTTGAATGTAGCCGTCTACCTACTCTCACAACCTAGATCTCTGAGCCATCCTTTATTTAGTCAGGACCTCTGCTGCAATTCGCCGAGGCCCTAAGAGTGAAATCTGCTTTCCAGTAAGACAATTGCAAGATGGCAAGCAGAATTGCTAGAAAATGCTTCTGAAGAGGAAGAAGAAAAATATGAATACTTTGAAAAAAGGGTACACACATTTTTTTTTTGCCTTTTTTCAAAATTAGAGGGCACGTCATTTTTGTTTATCTTTCAGAAATTCAAAAATCTATTTTATTTTTTATATATAATTTAACTTTGGGAACCAGCTCTTCATACTTTTGAAACAATTTCCTGATGAGTTGAAGATTTTGTACAATATTTGTTACATAAACTACAGAAATTCCTGAGTGTTACCACCGATACACAAGTTTATTTCAAGTTGTTGATACAATTTTTTTTTCTGGAGTTTGACAATAAATAAAAGTTACCAAAAAACTCGACGGAACTTTTAACAATAAAATTATTCAATATAAAATCTCCCCCTTCCAATCACTTAAATGTACAATTACAAATGAGCCAATATCTTGAAGTAGCCGTTTGAGAGTTTCTTGGGGTTAAAGCGACACAATTAACTCTACCTATACTTAAAAAATAAAGGTAATTTTAAGCGGTAATAAATTAAAATCTCAATTTAAATGAGATTAATAGTATAAAAGTTTTGTTGGTATTTTTACAGTACATTAATTAAATTATTTATTAACGTCCACTTTTTGCAACTAAGGCTAATTGGGACGGGTTCTCTACAGGTTACTACCCTTTTCTAACCAGGGTGGGACTAAGGATTTTATTTAATGAATTACGTCACTAAATAAATTCCCTTGCCCAGGAGGGAATCAAACTCGCTACTCTAGGTTTACAATGTGAGATTAAGGTCAATGCTTTAACTCACATGTCTAACCTGAGCCCATAATTAAATTTGAAAAATAACAACTTACACCTCTTTGCCCAAAGTATAAGCCCTTGTGTTGGGCTGACTTGAGCCACCTATCAGCTAACTCTTAGAGACCTTGCAACTAATTTATATGTTGATCTGAAGAACTCACAAACATGGTTTAAAAGAACTTCAAGACCATCAATTTCTACAATTTAATTCAGAATTATTCCAGTGGTATGAGGATGAGCATTATCTTGTCGTAGGAGAACTCTGTTCTGATTCATCAAAGCAAGATATTTCTGAATCTGAAGTTCTTAAACCCGCTCCATTTGCTGAACAAAATTCCACTACTATGAGGAACCAGTTTAAAGTATACCACTCCCTCGAAATTCCACCAAACACACAACACAACTGTTCTTGGCTTGAGAGAGATACAATAAGTGAGTGAACAAATATTGTTTGGAAGGTTTCCCTTCTTATAAACATGACAAGTCTGGGATTAAAGACTGATACAGAACAGGATAGATAAATAAACATTCCATTCAATAACCAACAAAACTTTTGTGTCGTCTCAAATTTATATATATATAAATAATTGTATCCTCTGTCTGTACATTGATTTTTTTTTCTCTTTTGTTATATGCACTTTTGCTGTATAAGAAAGTATAAATGAGATATACGCTATAAACTAAAGCGTGAGTCAAACATTTATCGGCATCAATGTTTGTTGGTGGGAAAGGGATTACTACCCCTGGGATTGAATTGCAGCCACTCAACATTTCATGTTACGTTTTTATTACCAAAACCAGTAATAAACGTTTTTAATAAGAGTTCTTTTGGATTGCAAAATTAAATACTCGCAAGTTTCACAGTTTTCATCACTGCTCAATTTATTTCACAATGCACAATAAACTTGGTAGTTATTCTTAATTACTACTCACAGTATACGGGGTGTACAGAAAGTTCTAAGCCTGGTGAACTTATGATACCTCAGCTGTCAAGGTTGTTTTGGAAGTTTTTGACAACAATTTTTTTTTTGACCGGGTTACAGATGTTGGAAAAAGCGGTGGAATAAGTGCGTTGCTGTTGAGGGGGACTATATTGAAAAATAAAAATATGTAAGTTGAAATCAGGCTTAGAACTTTCTGTACACCCGGTACACTGATAGCGCCACTATTCTTCGGATTACACAGTCCAATAATTCACTCACGGTCACTGAAATTCACAGAAAGACGGCACTGCACTGTCCTTGACTTCGGGGCACTGCAATGTCCTTTACTTCGCGGCACTGCACTGTCTTAAACATGGCACTAAACTGTTACTTACAGTCACGGCACTGCACTGTTCTTCTTATAAAAACACTTTACCGCACTGCACTAAGTCGCACTGATGTGAACATCAAGACAGGTGAGAATAAAACTGACTCGCTCGTGGCTGGCTAGTTCTTTATATAGGGCGGCAGCATACATCAAAGGGGAATTTGCTGGTTCCTTCGACGCTGGGCTGGACGAGTCTCGTAGGGCCTAGACTCTCTGTCGGCTTCTTTGATCTATCTCGCACTTCCAGAATACGCGACTCTCTCTCTGAAGGATTATTCATGTATTTAATTTTCGCAACAATATACATAAATAATTGTATCCTCTGTCTGTACATTGATTTTTTTTTCTCTTTTGTTATATGCACTTTTGCTGTATAAGAAAGTATAAATGAGATATACGCTATAAACTAAAGCGGGAGTCAAACATTTATCGGCACCAATGTTTGTTGGTGGGAAAGGGATTACTACCCCTGGGATTGAATTACAGCCACTCAACATTTCAGCTAGAAAGCTGTAATTTTTAATTTCACACACACCCTTGCAGTAAATAAAATTCTCATGCATTATTCATCCTAAATATTTCCCGAGCAAAGCTACCTCAGTAATGGTTCTTAATAGCTATGAATGAATGCTATCCATGATTATGATTGATATTGACCAAGATATTTCCAGCAGTGCTGACGGGTTGATCAGGAAATATAATTTTTGTTATTCTTCAGGGCTAAAAAATTGTTAACGTTCGCTTTAGTTGCCATATATTCAGGTATCTGTCCTAAACTCAGAGACAGGGAAATATAAAAATATTGTGCACATTAAAAACATGCCAAAAAAGATACCATCGTCATTCAGCCTCTAATGATTTCCCGACCTTAGCTAGTCAGTAATATAAATTATAAACAAGATGATAGAAATGGAAAATTACCAAAAGCCGTGACAGTGGCAGCTTTAAGTTGCCGCTTATAAGATGCCCGTTGAGAGAGACAGAGCGATATGACAACAAGAAGAAGTAGAAGGAGGAAGAGAGCAGCACCCAATAACCACAGCAATATAACTGAATCTGCCTCGATAATTCTAGCAAGTCCCATTGCTTCAGCGCCTTCCGTATCAAGAACATTAAATTCCTGAAAGAAAATTTAATTTATTCATTAAAAACATATTTTACTTTAAAACTTATTTTTAAAGGATAATCATATGCCTATCATATATATATATATATATATATATATATATATATATATATATATATATATATATATATATATAAACATGTTCAATTCTCAGAACTATAGTATTAAGTGAACAGGGCATAATAAATGGCAAATATACAAAAGTCTGTCGCACAAGAGCTGCATAAACTAAGCAGATTTCTCACGTGTAGTCTTACAATAAATAAATCTACATATTGGTTACACTTAACACCACCGTGAATATTAAGTGAATAAATACATAAGAGAAATCATTCAGTCAATTTTAATAACCTCCCAAAAGAAGCATCTGAATTGTAAACAAACAGGTCTGCCAACAGCTTAGAGCTGAACAGAAAGTTAGAAATATTCTTCGCCGGGGAAAGAAAAACTATTACTGAAATATATCTGAATATAATATATTAATTTTATTGAAATTGTGATAGTTTATCAACAGGTTAACACCCTTTTCAAGCCAGGGTGGGACTAAGGATTTCATTTAATGAGTTGGTGACTAAATAAATTCCTATTGCCCAGGTGGGAATTGAACTCACCGCTTTTAATTTACCATGTGAGATTAAGACCAACGCCTTAACTCGCATGGCTAACCTGAGCCCTTAAACATTAATGAGAAAAACATAGGAAACAAATTATAGAACAGATGTTCCCATGTTAAAACCATTTATGACAATCGAGATTTATTAGGCTGCTAATTTAAGTATTTCCTATTTTCTGTACAGAATAATAGATTTAATTTATTTACTTCTTCTAATCTTAAAGGGAGCTCAGGTTAGCCATGTGAGTTACAGCGTTGACCTTAATCTCACATGGCAAACCTAGAGTGGCGAGTTTCATTCTCGTCTGGGCAATGGGAATTTATTTAGTGGCGGAATTCATTAAATAAAATCCTTAGTCCCACCCTGACTAGAAAAGGGTGCTAACATGTAGATATCCCGTCCTAATTAGCTTTAGTAAAGTAAAGTGGACGTTAATGAATAATTCAAATTGTTCAGTTAATCTTTTAATTGAGACTTAAATATTTACAGGGAAAACAATTTTTTTAGCCATAACGAGCACATCAGAATTAAATATGAAACAAAAAGTGAATATTAATAAATAATTTAATTTAACCCTTTCCTTGCGCAAAGCCTCTATAATAGCTTGAATCAAGCCACTATAGTGGCTTTGCGCAAGGAAAGGGTTACTTCTAATCTTAAGAGCGTTGTTTTGTTTTTTTCCTTTTTTACTTCAACAGAATGACAAATATTAAAGTATTTTCTTGCAATCCAGAATCAGTTCAAACAAAAATCCTACTTATATGATTAAAAATAGGCTATTGACTTAAACTTTCTTAAATAACGGATTCAATTACGAAAATTTACATTATTTTACAAAAATTTGATTGGACCCAATTTGATTGGACTATTGTTGATTTTTTAGGAGTGATGCAATTATATAGAAGACAAAAGTAGATACAGCTTTTTATTTAATCATATAATTGTTCTGCAGATATATTGCATAATAATATTTTAATGATGGGTAGTCAGTGCTTCCTATTTACTTGTCCATTTAACGTGTCCAAGGGACAGAGACATCAAATATTTATTTGAGATTTGTGTCTAATTTGAATTTTGTTGGCATTCTTGCAATAACTTTCACAACTATTTGTCTTCATTCTGCGAGAAGAAATAAACTGAGTTTCAATTGCTTAATTTGGTAAATAGTTCAAATTAAGTTAACTAAACATTGAATAATTAGGTTAATTGTGTATAAACTAAAAATCTTTTCTTTTTTTTTACGGCAATAGGATCGTTCATCAATATAGAAAAATAAATTTACCTTAAATAGTGAGTCAAGGTGTTCAATGTTTTGATCTATGATGCGAAGAACCTGAGGTACCTCCATGATTGAATGGTCTTTGGGATTTACAAAATGTAAATATAGATCAGTCCTTGTCTTGTCAACTCTTCCATCTTTGGATTCGTGTACTTTAAACAGGTCAACATTCACAATAGCTCCTGTTACGTTTCCAAGAACACTACAAAAATATTTATTTTAAATAACTTTAAAAACAAAGAGAAAGGTTATTGTAAAAAAAAAATACTCATATTCAAACATGACTACAAGTAAGTGTGATAACTAGGCACTTAGTTCGGAAAAATGGTATTTGTTATTTAAGCTTGAAGGCGTTCCATGATACATTGGCTAATTGTAAATATGAGATGACTAAAAGTGGGGGTTTACTGAAGGCTTAAAATTAAAAAAGGCAAATATCTTGTTTATTATTCAAGATATAAAAAAATTGTCTATAAAACATTTATAGGATTTTAAATTTGCAATATGATTGGTTCTATACAATATTTTGATCTGACTCATAAATTAAATAATGGAGACACAAATTCTCACTCTAAACACTCCTCCCATTGGCCCCGTTTCAGCCATTAACAAACTTGACATTTAGTTTTATATAAAATGTTTATATATAGAATTTGCTAACAGCCAAACAAAAATTGTGACTGCTAGAGCATTAACAGACACAAATATATATATATATATATATATATATATATATATATATATATATATATATATATTTGATTGGGGAGAAGACTGTCACATCTTGAAAAAAAGTCTGTCACGCAGGGGCTGCGTAAACTAAGCAGATTTCCCTCGTGATGTTTAACAATAGATAAATCTACATGCTGATAACAAAATAGCACCGTCAACATCAAATGAATAAATACAAATGATAATAAGAAACCTCTAGACGGGAAGCACCTGAATAACCAAACAGGTGTGCCAATTTCTTACAGGAAAGAAAAACAATTACTGAAATATATCAGAATATAACAAATTAATTTTATTGAAAACTATTTACTATAGCTAGTACTACAATTTATAATGGATCAGAATAATTTTTATCTCAATCAATCAAATTTTAGTAGTCCAAGGACAAAAGAAGTGAGGGGGGGGATCAGCAGAACGTATTTGTATATATCTCACAAAGTAAAATGAAATGAAGTTCAATAAAAACAATATTTGGTATTTAGTATTTAATTGGTAGACGAGGGGGGGTGGGAGTCACCATAACATATTTGCATTTATCTCGTATAAGAAAGGTCTCTTGAAAACAATTTATGGTATTTAAACTTGGAATAATGTGATTTATTACACAGCAGAGTATTGTTTATGTAACATCAGTAGGAATGGGGCTCAACTGTAGGCTCAAAACTGAAAATTGCAAATATCTCAGTTAATGTTCAAGATAGAGAATAAATTTATATAACAATATTTATAGTACATTTAATTTTGAAAAAGATCCATCGTATACACTTTTTCTATTCGACTTATAGTAATGGAGATATTTTGAATTTATATAAATATATATATATATATATATATATATATATATATATAATTTTGAACGGACCTCATTTTCTTCATCTCCTGGGTAGGATCGATGGACATTTGAAGAAATTTTTCGAAAATCGTGTCATGAGTACGACTTCAATAGCTGATTTCCCTTAAGGGAAATCTGCTAAAAATGGATATAAATATCTACTTACTCTCTAAAATGATCGATGTTTCCTCTGAGTTCTGGGGGATGTTGCCTGAGAACGAATCGAACCCTCTGGTCTTCTCTTAATAAATAGATGAAGACGTGTGCTGTGTCTGAAAGTCCTCCTGTGTCATTAGCTGTAACCTGTCGATTTAAAAGAGATGTAGTAAGGTTTCCTTCATTTAACAACATACAAGTATGAATAATCATTTGCTGTGTAATGCATTCAAATAGATAAAATTTTTATGCAAAGGCTAATTAAAATTGGGGGCTTCAGTCAGCCGTGTGAGTAAAGGCATTAGTTTTAATCTTTAAACAACAAGGCTGTGTCATACGTGACACCTATGCCGTAAGTTGTACACTCGTGAGCTTGTAACAAACAGGACAAGACTGGTGTGCTTAATACCCTCCTATTCAATAGTCAACTACATGTCAAGGTCATTGCACGCTCTGTCCTCCAGCATTTTTTGTACTTTTTTGGAGTGTTTGTGCAGGTAGGTGTATTTGACACAGCCTTGTTGGTTAACTTCCCTTTTGTAAATTTTCTATGACACTGAATTCGCTATTTATCACTGAAGATGAGATTAGAAATGTACTTTAAAGACAAAAGGAAGAATGTGATAGTAATTTATAAATAATATAAAAATAGAAGAGGAACCCATCTTTGCTGTAAATGCCATGGAGTATTTGCGGTGAACACACAGTATACTATGGTTGCCCTGAATGTTTTGCTAATAACGAATCATCAAGTGAATAGTTTCATGTGTTTCCTTTTTTTTTTTTTTTTTTGTACTGTAAAGGTTAATATTTGTATATAATTTTTTATACTTAAGTATATTTTTGCATAATAATAATATGCTACTAATATATGCTTCTTTGCTTATTTATGTCTTAAGTAAAGGTATTACATAATATGTTATTATATAATAAATATTACATAGTATATTATTATACTCTAAATATATTTTTTGCATATTTTTATTTAATGTTTCATTTTAAGCTCTCATTGGTGACAGTGCGAGGGGGGGGGTACTATCAAGCACACGTTCACACTAACACACTATTCTTCCTAACTTTTCTAAATGTTATTTTGAGACAAGAATGATTCTGAGCTGAATAAAATGGAAAATATGCATATGGCTGGTAGGTATCATGTATGTCACCTAATTGTCAAATTTGCCCTGTGTCACAGACTTGTCATTCAAAGGTTAATCTCAGTTGGTGAACCTAGAGTTGTGAGTTTGATTCTCACCAGGCCCATAAGAATTTATTTATTGACAAACTCATGAAATAAAGTCCTGCCCTGACTCAAAAAACATGGCAACCTCTAGATAAACCATCCCAATTAGCTATAGTAGCAACAAAGTGGAGGTACATATATAACTATCTATTGTCATTAATGGTTTCAATATGTGAACACCTGTTTTATAATTTGTTTCGAAAGATTTTCTCTTTATTGCTTAGGGGCGAAGGTTAGTCATAAAGCGTTGGTCTCATCGTAAATCAAAAGTGATGAGTTCAATTCCCACCTAGGCAATAAGAATTTATTTATTGACAAACTTATTAAATAAAATCCTTAGCCCCAGCCTGGCTAAAAAAGGGTGGTAACCTGTAGATAACCCATCCCAATTAACTTTAGTAAAGTAAAGTGAATAATTCAAATTGTTCAGTTAACTGAGACTTTAATATTTACAGGGAAACAAATTTTTTTAGCCATAACGAGCACATCAGAATTAAATATGAAAAAATTAGAGATACATTAGTTTCAAGAAAACACTTGTTGTAGCATCAATAGTGATGATAAATAGGTTTAAACTAGTTATCTCAGTTAAATAAATCATCAAAGGGAAACATTTTAACTTAAAACTGATAGAAAAATCAGGCATATATTGAGGGTGTACATTTGTGAAGGTGTTGAACATATCTCTGGAATTGATATTCCAAAAATAATTAAATTTATCATAGATCTAGTTATGATAGAGGAGAGGTAGGTGAAGGGAAGGGGAAGGCTCAAAGTTAGAAATCCTTTAAAAATATTACCCAGAAGGAGATATGAAATGAGAAATTATTCATTTACTAACAAGTTAGTTTAAAAGAACTTTCTCAATATTTGGATTAAATATTGAAACAAAATAATTTCTGAGGTAATACACTTAATATGGTTTCATTGACCTGTTTGTTGGGCAATCTGTTTATCTCATCTACAGCAAATTGATTATATATTATCAAAATTCATATGGATAATATAATATTGTAATCATATTCTTTTGAGTATAATGTTGAACGATCGATGTTACAGGATCCAGCAATTAGGGAAAAGAACATTGTAGTCTTCCTCCATTATTATTATTACTATTTATTATCGTTTACTTTTTGCTATGATGCCTAATTGGGACAGGTTATCTCTAGCTTACGACCCTTTTCTAGTCAGGGTGGGACTAACAATTTTATTTAGGGAGTTTTTAACTAAGTAAACTCCTATTGTCCAGGCGAGGATTGAACTCGCCACTCTAGGTTTACCATGAGGACAAGTTCAAGGGGTGAGTTTAAGGACAACGGTTTAACTCATTTTGCTAACCTGAGCACCCTTCCTCCATTAAATATGTATATTTGACAACCGGTTTCACCAC
Source organism: Riptortus pedestris (assembly GCA_019009955.1). Classification (NCBI taxonomy): domain Eukaryota; kingdom Metazoa; phylum Arthropoda; class Insecta; order Hemiptera; family Alydidae; genus Riptortus; species Riptortus pedestris. The sequence goes on along the minus strand of CM032231.1, from coordinate 996,080 downwards.
ATCAGTTGCACCTTCATGTTTTCAGTAATAAAGTGTAGCGGGGTCTCACATACTTGTGAGTCATTCGCTATAAAATAAATTAACCTCGCGGTATAAAAATGCCAGATATTTTTAAATACAGTTAGTGAAAAAGTTTAATCAGAATAGCGAGTTAAAAATTACAACAGTGAGTGCGAAATTATTTTATCTAGTGTCTCGTGCTAACTGTGACTGTGTTGTGGCTGTCGAAACTGTACTATTGTGAATAGTGAAAATAGATTTGTTACTTGTAAATATTTCATCCCCAAGAAGTTATTTATTTTTATTGTTTTTAATATACAAGTTGAAAAGTGAACAAGACTATTTATTTTCCCCTCAGTCCACGAAAAAAGTAAAAGAAACCTGAACTACATGAATATCACTAGAGAATGTGTAATAGGGTAGCTAACAAAGCCCAGAGAACCTACTGAATGATTGAGTCAGCAGATTGACAAGACTTTGGTAGCTACCTGTGCAGTTCTGGTTTATTTTCCTTTCTTATTTGAAGACCTGAAAATGCCACTGATGTGTTGAGATCGGTTGTCAAAGATATACATTTTATACAGGAAGACTACATCTTTCTTTTCCCTAATACCCTCTGTGGCTACCTGACCCAGCCATACATTTGTCAGTGACCACACTAATTTTCAAAAGCTCTTCAGCATTAAAATACCTTATTATTATTATTTTTTTAACTCTCAGGTTTAACTGGATTTAATTATAGCAAGGGTCATAACCAACCGCTATATGTATTTATTTTTTAATGGAAATTTAAAAATTTATGGACAATTCTTGCAGTGTCAAACAAAACTGCTTTTAGTGACAATCTTATTAATTGCTCAGGTAAATTGAGATATTTTGTTGCCTTAACTGTGGTCTTTGGAATTAAGCCATTTGTTGATATCACGACTGCAGTGACAGTGACAGAATCTAGCTTGTAATGCTTTCATTTCGATAGCTAAATCCGTGTACTTCCTTATTTTCTCGGCATAAGACTCACGGATATTCATCATTTGGGACAGCGATATCAATGATATTAGCTGATTTTTTTCACCTTGTCAATGACAAGAATATCTATTATTATTAATTTTATTTTCTTCTCCAGGCTGCTTATCGCCACTACTAAATCAGGACCTTTAGTTTCAGGACCAAATTAGCAGTAACAACCTGAAGAATAAAGTCAAAGATCTACCAAAAAATCAGTGTTCACTCTGGTGTTGGAGATTCCCCAAGCAGGCAGATGGAGTGGATCAAAAGAATATGATTACAATGTTATACTATGTGTATGAATTTAAATAAACTTTAAGAAATTAGAACAGAAAAATAAACGTAAATAAGGAATCATTTTATTAACCATTCTGAAGGGGCTGCGTAAACTAAGCAGATTTCCCACGTGAAGCTATACAATAGAGAAATCTCTATACGAGAGCCGAACAGTTAGGGCCGAACTAGCTTTTGGCCTGAAACGTTCCTTATCGGCCCACATTTAATAAAAATGCAAATATCTCGGTTAATATTCAAGATAGAGAATAAATGTATAGAACAATATTTATAGTAAATTTAATTTGCAATAAGATTGGTTCTATACAAGTTTTTGATCCGACGTATGGTAACGGAGATATTTCGAATTTTCAAAAAACCTCCCCTCTAAACCCCCCCCCCCTCCTCCCACTGGTCTGATTTCAACCGTAAACGAACTTGATATTTCTTGTTACATAAAATGACTAAATATCGAGTTTGGTAATGATTAAATAATAATTGCGCCCGCTAGAGTGGTAACTGACAAATAAATAAATAAATATATATATATATATATATATATATATATATATATATATACAGTTTTGAACGGACCTCATTTTCGTCATCTCCTGGGTAGGATCGATGGACATTTGACAACCTCAATAGCTGATTTCCCATGAGGGAAATCTGCTAAAACCCATTGATTGTATTTTTGAAAAGTGTGCCATCAATCTAGGCCGCACCCTTCTCAAGTGGATGGCAAGAAGAATTTAAAACAAGTAACTATAGGTAATGTCCATCTATGTTCTATATAGATGAAAATCTATGGTTCAAAGAGTCATAAAGGACCAAGGTATGGCTTTAGTCAGCTAGACATATTCTCTTCAACATTTTTTGGCACTACAGATCGAAGATTGCTACTTATTCTTTTATGTAGCAAGACAACCACCTCTTTATGCTGAGCGGGCCCCGGGAAATAGATAGAAGTTCAACCTTAAAGCTCAGAGACTGCTCAGTTAAATCAAATTTAGATTATGATCCCAGTATTTGAAAACGCCATCTCTGGCATAGTAATTCAGTGATTTAGCCACATCTATCCCCATTTGAGACTTAAGCAATATTAAATAGCATGTCAAGTTTTAATAACTTACTGTAAAATCAAAATATCCTTTCATTCCTTTTTGTGGATCAAAGTTCAATAAGACATTTCCAGTTTGTTTGTCAATGAGGAATGGAGGGGTTTGTATATTGTCCATTCCTTCACTCAGTGTCATCTTCACATCTCCGACCATGTAGTAGCTTACTTCTCCATTTTCACCAAGGTCTGGGTCAACAGCCTGTCAATCAGAGATAAGAAAAAAGAAAAATATATTTAAATATTCAGTGAATTACCTATTGAATTTTATACCATCAATGCTTAAATATATAAAAGGGGATTTACTAATAGAAATTATATATTTATATTTGTTATTTAAACTTCTGGAAGAGTAATAACGTATATGGAATTTTCTGACTTTATTGAACCACCTTAAGTGAGGGACGTTTTGTAGGTCACAACAAACAAAATTGGGTACCTATCGGTTAACGGGAGGCCACACATTTAAAGATGATTATTAAGTAATAATTAAAGGAAAATAAATTTATTATTTAAAATAACACTTCTAGGATTTAATTTAATTATTTATTAACGTCCATTTTTTGGCATTTTAAGGCTAATTAGGATGGGTTATCTACAGGTTACCACCCTTTCCTATCCAGGGTAGGAATAAGGATTTTATTTAATGAATTCAGTCACTAAATAAATTCCTATTGACCAGGCGAGAATCGAACTCGCCACTCTAGGCTTCTAGAATTTATAAATGACAAAATGGTTAAGGGGAAGCCACTCATTACAGATAGAATATTTTCTGGTTCAAAACTGCTTATCCCCATTCGGTCTTATTGCTATCATTATAAACTGTTCATAAAACTTGACTCGGTTACCTTAGTCATTATGTTTTTTTGTTATCCAGAAAATGAGAGATCATTTATTATCACCTGCTTGGTATTCATTTATTATTCCACCACTTGATTGCAGCTACCTTGCAGAGTTGATGTGGCAGACGACGGCCGGTGACGACTGCTTTATCCAGCTACTCTGCGACATCCTCCATTTTTGGGATAACTCTAAGTTATAAGTACATTTTGTCATTCTAATAAATTCTAGGAGTGAATATTAAATAATGAAGTGTTTTTGTTTTTTTTTTAATATGATTTAATAATCGACTTCAAATGGGTGTCCTCCCGATAAACGATAAGTACCCAAAATTGTAAAGAACTTTTCCTATAAATCAGATCAAAACGTTCTGTAGGACTTAATTTGAAGATGTTTCATTATGATTAAAACAGATTCTTCACATGTATTCTGTATTCCTAATTGAGCCAGAAAAATTACCAATTTCATGATGTATAAAAAGTAATATGATCTCAAACAGAAGGCGTAAAGCGTTAAGTAATGAACCATAGTTTATTTGGTTATTACCTTAACCTGCATGAACTCAGTTCCAAAGTCAGCTTCAGTTGTGATTCCTCCTGTAAAAACTCTCTTTGTGAAAACAGGGGGGTTATCATTAATATCAGTAACACTGACAATCAATCGAAGGAGGGTGTCGTCAGATGGGTCAAACTCCGTTACTTTTGGAGGATACTTAGTACAGTCTTCAGTCGCTTTCACTAGTAGCTCATATCTATCTTCAACTTCTCTGTCTAGCTCTCGTGTAGCCTAAAAGGAGTAAATATTCAAAATTAGTAAAAAAGGAACTGATTTTTAAAAACATAATACATTCTTGATAATTAATCGAATGACTTGGTGCATGTGAGTTAAACTTAAAAAGAAAAACTATGATGTAATGATATTTAATTAAACAAACACAGGGTGCTATTTTTTTTTTTTTTTTTTTTAATATTTATTCAACATATTTAAATATTACAAGCAAATGATGTGAATCATACTAAGAATGGCTATATTATTGACTTGAGATGGGAAGTTATCCGTTGACAATACCCACAGTGGAGGGAATATGGGGTTGTATTATATAGAGTTATACTGTGCACTACACGAGAAGATCTCTGGGCCACTTACGCTTCAGACGTCGCCTTGGGATTTCTGGAATATGGCTAGATGAAAGCGATTCGACTAAAGGATTTGGATGTGTGGGAAGGAAAGAGTGGAATTTCTGATATCGGGATTTTGCGAGGCTATAGACAAAAGGAATGTTGAGGATGTTATGGAGAGTTAAATTGGATACTTAAAATGGGAAAGCTGTAATTTTATGGAGTATTCTGGATTGGAGGGTTTGGATTTTGTAGGAATTTGAAGGTTTAGTGGAACCCCAAAGTTCAAGTTCATATGTCCATATTGGTCTGAGTACTGTTGTATAAATCACTCGTTTGTTGTGTAGTGATAGTTTAGATCTGTTGTCAAGTAGTCTTAGTAGAAGTCTGTACCGTCGATTCAATTCTTGTTTTTTTAAAGTGATGTGAGGTTTCCAAGCTTGCTAGTCGCTTGTCTAATGTGAGTCCTAGATACCTAATTTGTGGTTTTTGAGGAATTAGTGCGCTATTGAGTGTAACTGGAGGGCAAATGGAACGTCAGAGGGTAAATGTTACATGGCTTGATTTGCTGCTGTTGACCTTGATCCTCCATTGAGACAGCCATGATTCTAGCAGAGCTAGGTGTTCTTGTAAAGATGCGGATGCCATATTTGGATCTGAGTTGAATGCCAAGATTGCAGTATCATCTGCATACGTTAACTCAGATCCAAATATGGGATCCACATTTTTTTCAAGTTTCGGGATGTGATGGGATGTCGGCAGTATAAGTAAGGAATAAGAAAGGACTTAGGATACCCCCCTGTGGTACACCTGCCAGCTGGGGGAATAAGGATGAGACTGAGGAACCAAATGAAACTTAAAAATGTTTGTCGGAAAGTTCTGATTTAAGGATGAGGTAGTATGTGATTTTTTAGTTTGGACAGTAAACCTTGGCGCCACACCTTATTCCAAAGCTTGGGATATGTCAAGGAAGACTCCAGTGCAGTACTTCTTGTTTTCGAATGAGGAGGTGCTAATTTAAATAAGTAATATTGTATAAACTTATTCATTTTTATTTATCCCACAAGAACTCACTAAAAATTCTATAACACCAGTATTCTCTATGAGATTTTCTCTCATGGGCCTATTTTAATTAATTTTACATTAAATAATGACAGTTTTTTCATAATTTCATCTTCTATTATCTATTTTATTTCATGTATTCATATTTTTTTTATTAAAAAGAAACACGTGAAAGAAATAAAAAAATCGACTGAAGAAGAGAAAATAAAATTCTCAGAACATTGGCATAGACTAAAACTTCTTTACATATATATTTATATATGCTTACAGAAATCTGATGTGTAAGAGGCTCAATTTTGAACCAGTTTCCCTCGTTTCCACCAACAATGTAATAGCAAACTGGAGTGGGAGGGTCATCCTCATCCATGTCTATATCATCTTTATCAACAGTCTCTACGATCTGCCTTCTTTCACTTCCAGGTAATGCATGTTCTGAAAAATATATATTTATATATGAGCGAGAAAAAACAAATACATAAATAGGTAAATGAGACATTGAAAATAACATTTTATGGAGTCTAGTCTTTTCGTATCTGCCTGACAAGAAGTAAGAGTCTTTATAACAGATTTTACAAATCTGAAGTGGACACACATGACTTCCTTATACTACTAAATTAAATAAACAAAATGTTTTGATCCACTTCATTTAATATGATTTAATTTGAAAGTTTTGTTCGGATCTCCACTCGAACGAAAATGCAGCAGGGCATAATTTGCAGATCTTTATATGACAAATAAAGAAAAGGTTCTTTACAAATATGTTGTATCTCCAATATGTATGGTGAAATTTACAATTTGTTATCCCTCTTCTAACCCCTCCCCCTTCCTCTTAGTTGATTTCGATCAAAAGGAGAGGTACACAAATAGGTGTTACAAAAATCCCAAATATGAAATTCAACATTCTAAGGCTAGTCATTTTTGAGTTATGCGAGGCACATACAGACATCATGTCGAATCTCATAAAACTTTGTTCAGGGATGATCATAATTCCATTGAAATATGAAAGCAAAAAATTGTTTATTACGATATTTCCTTTAATTGGAACAAGTGTGTGAAAATCCGAAATACCATGTAAATAATGTTATTTTTTTTCTACGTCCACTTTATGCAACTATGGCTAATCGGGACGGGTTATCTAAGGGTTACCACCCTTTTCTAGCCAGGGTGGGCTTAAGGAGTTTATTTAATGAGTTCGTCACTAAATAAATTTCTACTGCCCAGGGCGGGATTCGAACCCACCACTCTTGGTCTACCACGCGAGATTAAGACCAACGCCTTAACTCGCACGGCCAACCTGAGCCCCATAATGATCTTTGCCCTCTGCCTAAACACAATGACGGTGCCCTTGGAGAATGTATTCTATAAATCAAATGATTTTAATTGACAAAATATTTTAATTTGAGTGTTCTAAGAAATTTATTTTTAATTTAAAAGGAATTTATCATCTTGACATTACTATATATTTATATAAGATATATATACATCATTTAGGGTGGTTGTCTGTCAGGCATAAATATTCATTCAATTTAAACATTTGTTGATACTGAAATACTTAAAAAAATTTCTGTTTAGTAAAAATGTGAGTAAACCTCTGGTCATAAGTCGTACTTTGAATTATACTTGGCCTTTGAAATGTGGTTTTGATTTAGAAAGTCTTAAATTACCTATAAATAATAAATTAATAATGATTTACTCTTATTTAAAGTTTTTTACAATCAAATCAATAAACCTATTATAAAAAAGATAAACAATTAATAGAAAATTCATTGTGCTAAATAAAGTCTTCTTTATATTTATAGTTTAACTCAAAGGGTGTTACCTGTGAAATTTACTGTGAACTCATCAACTAGGAACTGCGGTTGATAATCATTTATGTTCCTTACGTAGATTGTTAGATCTAAATCTGAAGATAAAGGAGTTGGAACTCCATGATCATAAGCCTCCACACGGATCTGGAATAGAAATTTGTATGGTCAAGAAAAAAATATTACGGAAATCATTTAAGTTAGTCCGTGTGGAAATCTTTGGTAAAACCACCAGGTGTGTCCTGAAGAAACAACATGTAGATAATAAGGAATAATTGTTGTACCACAGGTCAAGCATTAGTAGGTAAAGGGGTTTTGTTACGGTGAAGAAAAAAATGACAACTGATACAGAAGAAATAAAGCTGAGCTTTCAAAGAGAAAATATTGAAAGAAAAGGGAAACTCATTATCCCTAATCTTTCAAAAAACCATCACTCAAATGCTGGTATAGGGACTGTTTAAACTAAGCAAATTTCCCACGTGCTGATATAATACACTACTGATCACATCATACAAAAAATTCTCTGTTTCTATGTAAAAACCCGATAAGAAGGGGGCGAATGGGGGAGGGGAGTTACTGAAGGCTGAAAACAAGAAAGTACGAATAACTCGCTTAACATTTCACTTACGAAAAAAAAAGACATGTTAAATCAATCGTAGACCATCAATAGTTTAACAAGATTGTTTATATAACATTTTACAATTCCACTCATAATAACAAAAATATTTTAAATTTTGGAATTCCCCCTTCTATACCCCCATTATTCCAACTCCGATTTCAGCCAATAACAAATATTATCTTTAGTGTTGACTGAAATGGTTAAATATCGAGTATAGTATAGATCAATTAAATATTTTCACAATAACATAAAATCTTAATTGGTGACATCATCACACAATGAATTTGAATGTATCTCACAAAGTATAAGTTCAATGAAAACCATATTTCGTATTTAACTTTGGAATGAAGTGTTTCATGATATAACAGCAAATAACTAATATGACATGTAGGAGTGGGACTTTACTGAAGACTGAAAACTAAAGAAATGCAAACATCTCCTTTAATATTAAAGATAACAGAATAAATGGATATAACAATATCGATAGGACATTTTATTTGCATTAAGATTGTTTCTGTACTATTTTTTGATCCGACGCATAATAACGGAAATATTTCCTCTCTCTAAGCCCCACCTTCCACAATGGGCATTTGAGGAAAAATTTTCAAAAATCGCTTCACTATTACAACCTCAATAGCTGATTTACCTTAAGGGAAATCTGCTAAAATCAGACGAATTCAATAATTTTTTTTAACATAACATAACTGCCAATTTTTATAAAATATCTTTAAAATGTTTTATTATACATAAATGTGTGCACATGCACTGTGTTTAAATCTTAAATCTCCTTCCTCCACCCCAATACACATCATGCACACACACTCCTATAAATAAAACTCTTAGGTTAAAAGGACAACCTGATAAATTTTCTGTGTTTCGCGATCTAACGGTTTTTTAAGAGTGACAAGGCCTGTGGTTGAGTCAATTGAGAATGTTCTCCAATCTCCAGACAAATCCTGCTTGAGTCTGTAACTCACGGCTGCATTCTGTCCAATATCACTATCGACAGCTTGTACAGTTATCACTTCACTCCCAACTGTAGCGTTCTGAAATCCAAGACAAAAGTATTATAAAATATTTAAAAATTACCTCTACAAATACTAATGTTAATTTGAACTTTATATGAAATATGATTACCTCAGCAATTCGAATTGTTGTATTATGAGGAGGGCTTATAAACATCGGAGCATTGTCATTAAAATCAGTAATACATATATCGAGATTAGCAATGGCTGATTTTGTTGGGCTTCCTAAATCTGCTGCTTCCACTGTCAAAGAATAGTTTCCATACCGGCCTTTCAATGAACCAACACTTGAAAGGCGAGCTGACCACGCATCGACTGGTTCCAAATCAAATAGGTCTAGAAAAATTCAGTAATTTAAAAAAAGAAGACAATTTTCAAAATTGAAAGCAATATCATTTCTCTAACTACTTACAAAAATATAAACAAAGACAAACGTATTCACATATGTTAATTATGCCATGAATAAAGATCCTAGATATAATTATAATACAAAGTGTACTTAAAATCTACAAAGACTGAGTTTATGTTCACATTATAACTATTATAACAGGATGCTTACTTTTTTCATTTCCTGCAAGAATGGAGAAAGTGACTTGACCATTAGGGGTATTTGGGTCATCCGCATCTGATGCTTTAAGAAGAATTATTGTATCCTTTGGTTCATGGAATTCTGTAATAGCTACACATGACTCTGGGAAAGATATAAATACTGGCGCCTCATCATTCACATCAAGTATGTTGATACTAAAAAAAAGAAATATTTTATATAGTAAAGAAAAATTGAGGGAATCAAAAACTATTCTCTGCTTCCGTTTAGTAAATCACATCATTAAAAATGGAAATGTGAATCTGATTAGACAAATGAAAAACTATTTTAATTATATAACTAAGTAGATGTGTTATCTAGAAACGGTTTCCCATGAAAATATGAAAAATGGATTAATTTAAGCACAAATCATATTTATTTTCATTACATAACACAAATGTCAGATGATAGTCTGTAATACTAAACACAACTATTTTTATATCCATGAAAAAATAAGTGAGTTAATGAATATTAAAGAATTTATGTTTAAAATAGCTGGTTTCCCAACTGGTCAAAAATGATTACCCATCTAAGAATAAAGAGTGGATTAACTCTTAATAATCCATTAATTTCTATGACATTACAGTCACTTTACATATAAAGCAATTAGAGGAATATTGACATATTTATGCTCATTTGTGTGTTCAAATAGCTTTTGTTTCCATAAAAATATGTCATGTTCTTATCGTTAGTGGAAATAAAAATCCGTCACGCAGGGGCTGCATTAACTAAGCAGATTCCCCATGTGCGCCATGTATTTGCATTTATCTCAAAACTTAAAAGTTCAATGAGAACAATATTTGGTATTTAAGATTCAAATAAAGTGCCTTCATAACATAATAGAATATTGTTAATATGAGATGTGCAGGAGTGGGGCTTTACTGAAGACCGAAAACTAAAAAATTCAAATATCTCAGTTAATAATTAAGATAGTGAAAAAATGTTCATAACAGCATTTATAGAATATCACATTTGCAATAAGATTGGTTCTATACAATTTTTTGATCCGACACTTAATTACGGAGATATTAAGGATTTTCGAAATTCTCCTCCTCTGACGCCCCCCCCCCCCGATCCGATTTCAGCCGTTAACGAACTTGATCTTTCTTTTTGTATAAAACAATTATATATCAAGTTTGGTAACGATAACACAAAAAGTGCGACCGCTAGAGCGGTAACAGACAAATATATACTATATATCTATATATATATATATATATATATATATATATATATATATATATATATATATATATATTCCCAGCTGGCTTTAAAAACGTTGGAAGCGAAAAAATATTGCTCTTGGAATTTCTTACGAAAAACGCTAATTAGAAGGGAAGGAAAAGTAAGTGCTTCACATCAGCTAAGAAAGATGATGCCTCTTTAGCTACTGATTCAATTATTTGTTCAATAAAGCTCAGTAATAAGGTAAGTGGTTCTCTATGACTACATTACAGAGCGACTAGGAACAAATATCAAATCAAAAAGATGCTAACAGTAGTGTCATTCAATGTGAACTATGTAAGAAGGTATTGACAAAACGAGGTCTGAAACGACACGTTTCACGCAGTCATGGAACAGACACAATCGGAGAAGCAGCACCTTTCCAATGTAGCATATGTGGTAAAATGTATAAAAACACTCGAATTCATCTAAGCAAAGCCCACCCTGAAGCTTATAGGCTTAGCCAGGTTAAAGAATCATATTGCGAAAGTGTATTCATTTCAAACGAAACAGATGATTCTAACCTGAAAGTTGGTCTAAAAAATTGGGAAACCCAATTCCAAAAACTTCTATTGGCCGAAAGAAACGACGAGCTACTGAACTCGACAATCTTGGATTTTGTTGGCTTCCTTCGCTCAGAGCAAATGTGTAGCAAGGCTCCAATTCATCCAGCCACGAAATACTATAAAGCTCGAAAAAATACAAATGGGAATCTAGACGGCTTCAATTATTCTAGGACAAATAATCCAATAAAAAGGAGTAAAAAAGAGTCAGAACGTCGCAAAAATCGTTATAAATACGAATTGGCTCAGCATTACTACTATTATCGACAAAAAAAAGTAGTACAACAAATATTTAATGACTCGAAGGAAAATGCTATGTGTCATATTAATGACAACACAAGTTACGATTTCTTTAAAAAACTAATTGGAGACGAAAATGACTGCCAACTTGACAACTATAAACAAAATGCAGAAACTAATGAAGATATTATTCTTAGTGACGAAGATATTGAAAGTGCAGCTAAGGGTATATCATTAGATTCTGCCCCAGGGCCTGATGGTATTTTTGTTAGAACAATAAGAGACTCTGTATGCTATAAAACTATAACATACATAGCTAATTACATGCTGAAATGGAATGTAGTTCCTGAGCTGTTCCAAAAAGGCAGAACTATCCTAATATACAAGTCTGGGGACAAAAATGTTGTTTCAAATTATCGCCCCATAACTATTTATAGTACCCTAAGAAGAATTATTGAACGAGCAATTGACAAGAAAACAAAGCAATATGTTGAACTATCTTCTCATCAAAGAGGGTTTGTTGCACGTCCAGAAGCTTGTATAAACTCATCAATAATCAATGCCTACATTCAACGAGCTAAAATGAAGAAAGAAGACTGCTGTATTGTTTATCTAGATGTTACGAAAGCTTTCGACAGTATTGGACACAAACATATAAAGAAAACCTTAGAAACGTTTCCAATTCCAATGAACATTAGGAAATTGATCGGCACTCTGCTTACGGAAAACAAAATCTATATATCAGGGCCAAAAGGAAACAAGAGTGATTTAATTCAAGTAATGAAAGGAGTGGCTCAAGGGGCGCCATTATCACCTTTGCTCTTCAATCTTGGAATAGATTTTGTTTTACAAGAGTTGGCTGAAAACGAAATAGCAACCGAATATGGATACAATCTCCTGAATGATTTGCCTAATTTAACCTGCTGTGGATTTGCAGACGATATAGCTATAGTTGCAAAAGACCTTCAGTCTGCAAAACACCTTGTAGGACAAACCATAGATGCGCTGCTGAAAATTGGACTAACAGTCAATGAAAAAAAAAAGCAAAGCAGTTGTTATAACAAAAAGCAAATTAACAAAAAAAGATATAGAGACTATTGACGGAATGAAAATTAATAGTTTGCTACCAGACGAGAAAATAAAATATCTTGGAGTGAATTTTCAGGAAGAGATCCGTCTCGATACTGAAGAAATTATTGACTCTCTCGTTGACAAGCTAAATAAACTATCTAGCAGTTATTTACTGAAGCCGGATCAAAAACTAAACATATTAAATCAGTATATCTGGCCAATCCTCACGTACCCGTTGCAATGTGCTCCACTCAAGGATCTCAACCCCACTTTCTTGCAAAAAATCGACAAAATTGTCCGAAGCTGTGTCAAAGAAATATTAAGTTTACCTTCAGACACTCCGGACAGTATGTTGTACTCTGCAAGAAATGTTAGAGGTTTGGGGCTATTCAAAGCACAATGGGAAGCATTCTTGCAACACATAAATATGTGCATCACGCTTCAGAATGACGGCAATAGGTATATTCAAGAAACAAGAGATTTTAACAAAGAAATAAGGACATGCCTCGAAAATTTGAATCTGACAACAGTGAAAGAAAATTATAATGTGCGACAGTTAAGGAAAAATTTGCGCATCAAGTCATTCGTCGAATGGTCGTCTCTCCCTGCAAAAGGAAAAGGAGTTGAAACATTCAGCGAATGGAAGCCAAGCAATTCCTGGATATTTAACAAAAAGGGCCTATCCTGTTCTGAGTGGACAACAGGTGTAAAGATGAACGTAAATTTAGTGCCAGTACGCTGAATCCCTGGTAGGAATCTAGGAACAACCCGCTGCAGACATTGCAGTGAGTATGAAACCCTCCCTCATGTCCTAGGTTCTTGCCAGTGGGGAGAGCTGTTGCGCAATTCACGTCATCACGAAGTCCGCTCGGAAATAGCAACACTCATCAAAAAATATCACCCAGACTGGGAAATATTTCAAGAAGTTAGTTGCTTGTCAGAAGATGGCTCTCAGAGACGTGCCGACATCATTATAATTAATAAGAAGGGCAAATCAGGACATATACTAGATCCTACAGTAAGGTTTGAAACCGGAAATTCTCAAGCAATTGAGGTTGATTTAGAGAAAAAAAAGATTTACGAACCTTGCTGTAGGTATCTAAAAGAAAAATACCAAGTTGAAAATTGGAGCGTCGACGGATTGCTGTTTGGGGCAAGAGGAGTAATCCCAAAAAAAACGGCCGACTTACTCCAAGAATATGGACTGAAAACTGAAGAAATATGCCAAATGTCGACATCAGTTTTAAAGAAAAGTATCAGAATGATTAACCATCACTTGTACAAAATAAAATAAAGTTCTACATAAGCTGTCCTCTAAAACTAGTCACCCACCATCGCTAAATTTAATTGAATCAAATTAATTCCCTACAAAAAAAAATTTTTTCAGCATATATAAAGCATTTAAAAACAATTTTTATTTTACCTATATACCCTGGTGGGCTGATTAGGAGGCTGACCCAAACGGGTACCCTCAAAATGGGGGCAGCTTGTTATTTGATTTGATTGATATATATATATATATATATATATATATATATATATATATATATATATATATATATAGATAGATAGATAGATATATACAGTTTTGAACGGACCTCATTTTCGTCATCTCCTGGGTAGGATTGATGGACATTTGAAGAAAAATTTCGAAAATTGCATCATGAGTGATGATTTCCCTTAAAGAAAATCTGCTAAAAATATGATAAAATTCTGTTCAAGTACTCATAAATACTAAAGATAATGATCAAAGTCAGAAGTAATTAACTGTGTTTACCTTTGTTGAGGTTTGAAATAAAATGGTTTTTAGTATAAATATAATAAAGGTTGTTTCAAGTAGCTAGAATTTTCATATTGTGAAAGTAACAGAGCACAAACTTCAGTATAAAGGCTATTTAATCTGAGAACAATTAATAATGACACAACACATAGTACCATCAACTTTAGGAAGTCACAACTAAATGTATTATGGCATGTAACTAAATATTACAAAGATATAAGTTTATATAAATAATTACCAATATAATATTTTCTGAACTCAAGTAAACCCTCTTATTTATGAATGGTATAAGAGCATTATTTAGCACGTTGGCAAAATTCATTCCTTCAATAAATAAAGAAAAAGTTTACAATTTTATTGAAGCACTCTTACAAAGCACTTATAAATTCTATATGGTGATCTGATGTTAGGAGTTACAATTTTAAAGTCTTTAAATCTTAATTATGAATTAGGGCCAACAAAATTTATTCTAAACACAATTTATCCTTTACACTTTTTTGGTAAAACCAATAATAATGAAAGTATTGGCTTCCCGCAAGAGGTGGTTCGAATCTCTCAAGATGTAAGAAAAATATATATCTCAAACACTACAGTTTAGGGAATCTAAAAATAAAGTAGTTTATATATGAATATAATATTCACACTTACGTCAATTGTTTAAATGCATTTCTGCTTTCACCACTGACATAACCAAACTGATAATTATCCCAAGCTTGAATGATTAGCATGTATGAGCTAGTTTCTTCTCTGTTCAAGTGATCAGTAATATTTAAAACTCCTGTGTCAGGATGAATAGAGAATTTGCCCTGAAAATTAAAAATACGATAAATAAAATATATATGAATGTAAGCAAATAAAATTGATGGGTGAGTTTAAAAAGGACAGACTCGGCATAGCAGAGTTATATATAGTGGAGCATCATCCATAACAGTGCTATAGTCCTCGCTGACCTACAAGAATAGGATTCATAAGTTCAACTACCCAAGAAATTAAAAAGTGTATATAAATGTAAATACCAAAAAGGTTAGTATAATTTAATTATTTTGTAATATATACTAAAACAATCACAGATAACAAGTAACCACAACACTAAATTTTACATTTCCTAAAGGGCATAATAACCACGATGTTGATTGCCCAAAAAACATCCTACCTACCTATCCATAACAGCTGAAGTATATAATCTTAGGACTAAATTACATGTAGTATTATAAAGTTGAAGTAAACAAAAAACTGATAAATTAAATTATGTATTAACATCCACTTTTTACAGCTAAGGCTAATTGGGACAGGTTATCTACAGGTTGCCACCCTTTTCTAGCCAGGGTGGAACTAAGGATTTAATTTAGTGAATCCGTCACTAAATAAATTCCTTTACCCAGTGGGAATGGATCTCGTCACTCTAGGTTTACCATGTGAGATTAAGGTCGACGATTTAACTCACATGGCTAATCTGAGCCCTCCCCCAAAATAAAAACTTATATTCATGAAAAAGAATATTTGTTCATTTACAAAATGTTATTAATGTTATGTATGTGTATTTACTATATTAATTCTACCTGAGAAGATCTCCGATCAAGTAAGTAAGTTACTTTTCCATAATCTCCTTCATCTGCATCGGTTGCCACAATCTTAGTAATTTCAGTGCCTAGAACATGAATTATTGAGGTTTATGAAATGATTAAACTAGTTATTATATGATAAACCGAAATGATTAAGAGAATTTAAAATACCTATGGTTGCATTTTCCCAAACCGAAATATTAGTAATATCGGAAGCAAAAATAGGATTATTGTCATTTTCGTCAATGATTTGTATGAAAACTTCAGTGAATGTAGAGCGAGGAGGCAGTCCAGAATCTGTGGCTTTCACGGTGACATTAATCCATTCAACTTGTTCCCTGTCAATCCTACTCCCAACTACCAGCTCACCTGTGCTCGGCTCGAGTTTTATCATATCACCTATTTCTTTTCCAGCTGAAAATTTATAAAAAAATAATGACAATTAGTCATAAGCATTCAACAAGATGTTATCATGTGGTAATAAGCTCCAATTGATCACTAGATAATCAGTCTTGATATTAAACACAAAAAGTATATATACAAGAAAATTAAAAACCATCAGAAGGATATTTTATAACTCACTGATTGTATGTGTATTCCCCCTTCTTTTTTTCTTCTTTAAATGTGCTATTTACCAGAAAATATAAAAAGTCCATCACGCTGGGGCTGTGTAAACTAAGCAGATTTCCTACATGCTAGTATGACACACTAATGGTCTTATCTCACAAAGTAAAAGTTCAATGAAAACAATATTAGGTATTTAAGCTTCAAATAAAATGTTTCATGCACAACAACTTATTATTAAAATGGCTTTAGTGGGGTTGACTAAAGACTGAAAACTAAAAAAATGGAAATATTTTGATTAATTCAAAAGAGAGAGAACAAATGTATATAATAACGTTTATAGAATAAATAACAAAGACTTTTATAAATTCTCCTTCTCTAAACACCTTCTCCACCCAGTCAGGTTTCAGCTTTTAACAAAGTTAGTCTTTAGGTTTATATAAAACGCTTATATATCGAGTTTGGCAAGAAAAAAATTGTGATCACTTGAGTGGTGACAAGCAAATTTATATATTATAATGAAAAATTTAATTCACCCAAAATAAAATTATATGTTTGACTATTAGAAAAAATGTATACATATAAATCACTTCAAGCACCTAAGAATCTCATGACCAGCTTAAATTTCAAGTCCTATTTATGCATACTTCTACAACTTTGACAAGAAAAATGGAGAATAGATGGTGTTTTTGACAGGGGAAATCTGCTCAGGTTATGGTGCCTCATCATGACGGACTTTATTTTTTCCCTCCAAATCTGAATTCATGCATCTTTGAATGGACTTTGTGAATTTAGATTTTTTGTTTTTTAAATGGATAATTAGCAAAGTTTATGTTTGTGAGACTGCTTAATTTCTTTTAAAGAAGTAGCTTGTTATTAAAAAAAAATGAGGGGGACTTGTGTAGATGGACCAAGAGACACGAACAGAGTATATCAGCTTGCTCTTATTGTACACAGATTAGTTGTTGCTAAGCTTTAATTGAAGGAATTATTTGTAGACTCAAATTAATATTTAAAATGGTGAGTGTGGGTGTAAACTGCATTGAACAATATTTTCATTTATTAAATACCATAATTTTGCCTTAATAACTTAATCAAGAAAACTAAATATTACAGCACTTACCTTGCAAAGAATATGTAATAGTTCTATTTTTGTCAGCATCGTCTGCAATTATGTTAGCTATGGTAATTCCATTTTGACTATTTTCAGTTACTGAACAACGATAAAAAGGTTTCCTAAAAACTGGATTGTTATCATTCTCGTCTTCAATAATAACAGTCAAAATTCCTGAAATATTAATACAATTTAAAAAAAAGGTCTTAAAATATACTTGCTTATTATTTCTCCTCAAATGTTTCTCGACATCCATACTTTTAAGTGTTTATACTGAACATTATGTTATTTATTACATTTACTTAGCCATACATTAAAAATGTGTATTCACCTGTAGCTATTTGTAACCCTGACTGTGCTGCCATATCTTGTACTTGGACGTGCACTTTTATTAATTCAACCTTTTCTCTATCAAGAACCTGAACATAGAACGTCAAGCATAATTTCTATGGATATAAGTTTCAAGTATAAATATTTCACATTTTTAATTTAATTCGAAGCTCACCTTAGCTACACGAAGAGTACCATCAGTGTGATCAAGATCAAATGCTGAAGATAGTTCTATTTCCGAGTCCCGAACAAGCCTCCCCTCTTCAGTCCTTCCTTCTAAACCGGACAAGTCTAAGCTGAATCGTAGCCTAGCATCAGCATCAAGGTCATTCGCAACTAATTTGGTAACTATGTGGCCAACCTGCAAAAGTGGGCATCATTCCATAAAAAAAACTCAGAATTTACAATGTTTAGTAATTTTTTTTGTTAGAATTTCCATGCTGTGGAAGGAGAAGACTTCAATATAAAGTCTATTTAAATCTGAGAACAATTAATTAGCATGCACTACATGAACGGCCATCATTAGGAACATACACAGCTAAATATATTATAAAATGTAACTATTGGGTTGTAAAATAAGTTCATAGCGTTTTTTACTGGTGAATAAAAACTTCAGATTATTGTAAATATTTTTAATCAATTATATATTACCCATTTTGATCTATTACGATCCCATGTCTCAGGCAATTTTTTAATTCCACCCTCCCAGAACTTCTCAGATTTTTATCCAATGAACTTCTCCATGTTGCATTTTGCATTCCTCGAGTGAATTAAAGTGTTTCCCGTTAAGACAGTTTTGAAAGGCCCGAAATAAGTGATAATCTGTTGGGACAAGGTCCGGTGAATCATATCCGGTGGGGGATCACATCCCAGCCAAACAGTCTGTGGAGCAGTTTTTCCTTTTTGGAAATAATAAAATTATTAAACGATGAAAATGATTTTTTTTCTCTTCTATTTTGAGCAAGCATACTCTCGGTTGAAACTGATGCTTAAAAGCACCTTAACTAATTCTTTCTTAGAATATGTAAACATTATTGGCCAAGTGAACATGATTTTATAAACACAGAGAGGATTTAAATTGAAATAATGATAAACGCTATGAATTTATTTTACAACCAATTAAATATTACAAATATATATGTTTATATAATTACAAATATGACATTTTTCCAACACTCCCAAATCGGGGTGGATAACGGATGAGAGTGAGTTTCCCGCCAAAAGCTAGTTCGGCCGTTTCCGTAACTGTTCGGCTCTCGTATGGAGATTTCTCTATTGTATAACATCACGTGGGAAATCTGCTTAGGTTAGCAGCTCCTGCGTGGCGGACTTTTTGTCCGTTAAGGTTTGGACATCATTGACACTTTTGGGTTATTCTTCATTACTTATTGAGGGACTATATTTACTATCTTACAAATTAACTGGTGATTTGTATATTTTCTTGGTTGTTCCTCATCTTTATCTTCTGAATATATAGAAACTATCGTAACCACAAAAGACTTCATCTTCAAGTTTAGAACATTTCTCTTGATCATAAATATCTTTATTTTCTAGTTTGGATTTATGATAAGGAATTGGATTTATTATTTGTTTATTGTTAAACAAATTTTCAACTTCTTTCACCATAGGAATACCATAGGAATGGTATTTGTTGATCATTATTCCAGAAAGAGTTTTATTTACCTTTTAAGAAAAAAGTCCGAAGTTGGAAAAACTTTCTATATGTGGTTGAAAATCAAAAAAATAAAAAATTAAATTCTTTCAGAACTAATAATGGTTGTGAATATGTTAATTCAAACCTTAAGGATTATTTAATCAAAAAAATAAATAAAAAAGGTTTAACAATTTTTCAAATCTTGTTTTAGACTCCAAAAGTTGACTATAAGTAAACTGGCACAAAATTAAAAATATTAATATTAAAGAACAGTTTTTGTTTTTACTTCCTAATGCAAATAAGGAAGGAAATTTTTGGTTTTCAGATTTCAACAAAATTGTCTATTTTGACCATCCCCAAACCCATATTAATAAATTTTGGTTAGACATCTGAACATATATAAGTGCATACTTTGCATGACTCATGAACAAGATGCCTGAGAATATTGAAATTTCATATTTAGTACTGTTGTACCATCTAGTTGTACACCTCTCCTTTCGATCGAAATCCAATAAGGGGGAGGGTGGTAAAGGAATATAAAAAAAATTAAAATTTCTTCGTAAGTATTAGAGATACAACAAATTTGTACAGGAAGTTTTTTGCTTAGCATAAAAATACCTGTAAATTATATTCTTTGACATTTTTCTGATGAATTCGAATGAAAATATTGTATACCACTCTCTATGAAATAATATTAAATGAAGTGCAACCACACATTTTGTTAATTTAATTGAAGGACAAGGAAAATATGTAGTGTCAACATCAATTTTTTTCTAAGCGATTTGCCAAGGTTGACCCCTCCTCACTACTATAATTATCTTAGCTACACTTATCACATCCAAAATTGGCTGTTATTTAATTTTTTACCTGAGTGTTTTCTCTTATATGGACTGTTCCTGGATCAGCTAGAGCAGGAGCTTTATTATTTACGTCCCTCACTCTGACTAGAACACTAACAGAAGCAGTTCTCTGCGCTGAGCCAAGGCCCCCATCTAAAGCCATTACTTCTAATTTGTACTGGTCACCCCTAGGCTGGCTTAAGTCAGGGTCGAGTGATGCTCCATATGAAGTCGATACAACCCCAGTGCTTGGCTCGATAACAAACTTATCTTTTGCTCCTTCACTGATCCTATAAACTATTGTGTTGTAAGGTGAGCTTCCGTCGGCATCAAGGGCAGAAACCTGCAAAATATAGAGTAGTAAATATTACTTCAGCAAGTTATTCAGCCAAAGGTCCTTAACTCTGGATTGTTAAACTGCATCAGTCTGCCCCAAACTTCTCGGAATAACACAAGTCACTCCACACTCCACACTAGCAGCTGGAAACCTCTCGACCCGTCCTAACCTTCTGCAGTCACTGTCCTTTCAACCTCAGAAGAAACCGGAGAGTTAACTTCATTTTTTTCAAGAATACTAAGGATTTCAATAAAGCCTGCTACGTAAAAATGCCGCATGCTAAGCATAATGAAACTATTAGTTGTAGTTTATTTGTCACAAGCTTGGCAAAATAGCCATTCAATCTGTATACGTCAAATTGATGCTTGGTTATTTCGGTATTTTTTTTTTGTTCATTTCAAAATACTGGATCAAGTAATTACTGGTGCTGAAAAATTAAAAAAAAATGTTTTGGAAAAAAACGGATGTACCTGGTTTTGAAACCAAACGCCTCAAATGGAAGTAATCCATTAAGGCAAATAAACATTACATTTTCATTGTTTAAAATACTATGGATGTATAAAAATTGCAATTATAATCGACTATACTGCAATTATAATCTGGACTGCATTATGCAATAAAATTTTTGTCTTTTTACCTTGAGAATAGATGTTCCACCTGGTGTGTCTTCTGGAATGGTCGTGCTGTATTCAGGTAACTCAAAAATAGGTGGATTGTCATTAACATCCTGTAGATGAATGGTAACTTCGATTACAGATGAAAGGGCAGGCCTTCCTCCATCTTCTGCTTTCACCTTTAACAAAATCCATTTACTATAATAGCTTTGTGGTCAATAGTAAAAACATTCCGTAGATTAGCACGTTAGATGCTGTGTATGTGCCCCCAGTGGCATGTACCGCTCCCAACGTGTGTGTGGTTTCAGTTTTAAAACATCATTACCTCAGTGCAGTCGATGACATATGTCAAATTACTTTTTTTTTAATTATAGTTTTTTTTTGAAATGCATAGAAAAGCTAGTACCACCCTTCAACTTAGCCTTTCTCTGCCCCACAAGTCTTGATAGTTTTGTTTATTTATTAAAAGGTCACTAAAAAATATCAGAAATATAAATAAAATAAATTATTGATCCTTTTATTATTATATGCAATAACTCATTGGGGAAAAACAATTTAGAATGTTAAGGAAAATCAGTTATTGAAATTGAACTCAAAAAGCAATTTAAAAAAAAAAAAAAAAAATCTTCAAATGTCTATCAGTTCAACCTAGGATATGATGTTCAAATTTTATATATTTGTCTGTAAACAATCTATCAGCCAACATATTTGTTTGATCATTACTTAACTTGATATTTAAGAATTTCATATAATACTTAAGATCAAGTTTGTTAATTGCTGAAATTGGACTAAGAGGAATGTTGGTGGTATAGACAGGGTTAAACTTCAAAATATTTCAGTTATTTTGAGCCAAAAAATATTATGTAATCAATTTTTTTTTAAATTTTTAATGATATTCTATTGCTGTATTACATGCTTTTTCTCTAACATGAATATAATACTGAGTTAATACATTTTTTTTTTGTTGGTTTTCAACCTTGTGTAAACCTCCTCCCCTAGATCATCTTCTACGTAGGATCAGTAGGCATTTGAAGATATTTGTTGAAAATTCGTGTTATGTTTTTGTTTTGTTTTCTGTTCCCGTTCATAGTTTTCACTGTTTTAAAAGTTTGTATTTAATTAGTTCTTATTAATTTTTTTATTTTCTTTTTCCACAAGTAATATCGCCCAGCAGGATCTGTAAATGAATTACATTTAACAATTTGGAATATTTTTACCATTCGGTCATTCAATGGTGCAAATCGCTCCAATTGCATGACACCAAACAAATAAATAAATAACTATTAGATTTAAGTGATTTTTTGGTCACCTCGTTCATCTATTATTTAATTTTATTGTTGTCATAGTTAGTTTTTTTTTCAAAAGTACTTGCGTTTTTTCTCTTAGTAACTGTACTAAAATTAGTGTATCTGCTCAATAACCAAAAATAATAATAATAATAAAAGGTAATAATTGTATACCTTTCAATTTAGCTTTCAACATAATTATAGTATTCTGATTTTATAGAACATTCTTCTAGTTGTCTGAGACCAAAATCTCATATTCATGTTTTATTTCAGGATTGTATCAGGTCCTAGACATTAATATGATTTGAACAGTGAAACTGAAATGTATTCCCTAATTTCCATGAAAATCAGAAAAAACGCTATTTACGCAGCTCCTGCTTGCAAATTTTATGCTTGCATTTGTTGTAGCAAGAAGGAAATTATTTTTTATCTTTTAGCCGGAAGATATTCATCCATCGAGGCATCAGAACTCATCATGTAGTAAATTGGTAGTAGAAAAAAGGTAACATTTTGCTCTAATTAAATTAAAACTATATTTATGATACCTTGCCCAATGAGCCTTTGTAGCATCCAATAGACATAAAATAATGTTAAAAAGAAATAATAATAACATTAGAAAGTCTAATTTATTCAAACTATTATGATCTATTGAATATTTACCTGCAAAGTGATTGGAACAGAAGAAGGAAGTTGGCGATTGTCTCTTGATATAGCTTCAAAATCAAATGGAAGTCGAGGTTTCATTTCTCCGGTAACTGGGTCTAAACTGAAGTTGTTTCGTAATTCGGCCCATCCAATAATAGAGTATCTAACTTCACTATTCTTTGTCCCTGTTATAACAGAATGGTTACATTTTTCTTCATAAAAAAAAGAAAAGATATTACCAAATAGTTGTGTAGTCCAATTAAAAATGCCCATTTTAGAAGTAGTTTCTACACTACTTCTTGATACTTAAAAATATATTTCCCCCAATATTGTTTTTACTTCTATCATATCGTGAGTGTATCTTAAAATTAATAAAACATTAACAAAAAAAAAAGACAATGTTGTAATTAAGGGAGATTTGAATGCTGTAATAGGCGAAAGTCATATCGGCAACAAAACTGCTGTGAAGTACGGCCTAGGAAATAAGAATAACCATGGTGAAATGCTGATGTCATTCTGCAAGGAGCATGATTTAGTGGTACCAATATGTTTTATGAAGTTCCAAAAAGAAGAAGACGCACTTAGACTCGACTAACTGATAAAAAGGTATTTCAAATTGATTACGTTCTAGTTAAACAAAGATACCACAATCAAATAAAATCAAGCTATAGTTATTCAGGAGCAGAAGTAGATAGTGACCATCAATTAGTAATGGCTAAATGTAAAATTAGAATGAAAAAATATAATAAAGTAAATTCTAAAAAATGGAACCTCGAAGTATTAAAATATGAAGAAATTAAAATTGTGTTTCAAGGAAATGTAGAAGAAATTTTGGCCAAAAATAAGGACTTTCCTAATGGCTGGGAGAAAATTCAAACAGAATTAACACTCGTGGCAGAGGAGATCTTAGGTAAAAATAAACTAATTCCCAGAAAACCTAGGATGATGGATGGGATTCTTAAACTGATAAATCAAAGGAACAAATAAAAAAATGCAAATGATGTCACAAATTACAAAAGGCGTAAAAATAAGATTGTAGATAAGAAATGGGCTAAAGGAACTGCACAAGAAGTTGAAGACACCAAACTGGGAAGGACTGATAAGTCAAATGAAATCCTTGCAGTTCAAGCCAAAATGTAGGTCTAACACAGTGAAAACAGAAATGGCCAAACATTATTTGATAATAATGATATATGTGACCGTGGAGAAAACATGGAAGAACTTTATAACAATTCTGATACTATTGGCAATGAAGTAAATTTCTGAGAAATTATCAGATGTAGATGATTTTGATGGAGAAATTCAACCACACTCTTCAGAGTTTGAAAAATAAAAAGACAACTGGGGTTGATGAGGTACCAGCTGAATTGCTTAAGAACCTAGATGGTGAAATGAAGAAACTGTTGTTTGATATAATCACAAATTGTTATGAACATATTCAGCCGAGTTTACTAGAAGTTGGTAAGTACTTACAGAAATATTTCCCTTCTTTTGAATGCCTCTAAAATATTATTAAGTATAATTAAAAATAGGCTAAATGATAAAATTGAACACTATGTCGACGAAGATCAATTTGGATTCCTATCCGGGAGAGGAACAAGAGAAGCTATTCTAGCTCTAAGAATTATTCTGGGGGGAAAGAGAGAGATGAATAAAAACGGTTGTTGAATTGGTAGATTTAGAAAAAGCTTTTGATACAGTAAACTGGAAACTGATTTTAGACTATTAGCATAAAATAGGAATAGATTGGAACAGGCTAACTTGGAATTTAAAAAAAAAATCAGAGTACACAAATCATTATTAATGAATGTTAATGAATGGAAAGCTGGAATTAAGAAGGGTGTAAAACAAAGATGCCCAGTGTCACCTTATCTGTTCAATATGTTTATTGAATAGGCATTAATAGAAATGAAAGAAACAACCAAAAGGCATGCAGATAAACAGTAAATCTATTCACTTCATCAGATTTGCAGATGACATTGCTGGCATGTAATGCAAAATAATGAAAGAAATGTTATAGTTTAAAGAAACTAATTAAATTCAATTACATTTGACTAACAATAACATATTAAGCTTAGCAGTAATGAGGTTTTTCATCCCTTGCAACCCCAAGGGGGAGGGGGAGGGTTGCTGAGCACTAACTTCTTGCTGGAGCCCTCACTTCATGACTTTTCTTGTTATGTCAGCTCCAGATAAAATTATTTCATCCATTAAACCAATTAAATAATCAGCACTGAGAGCAAACAACATTCTGAGATGGAAAGCCTGGCTAACAAGCAGACCTTGCGACAGATGACTTGCTGGATTCGAGGTCACTCACCTGATTTTTCTCCAACAAATTATTAGGCATCACCTCCTTCCCAGACATTTTCCCTACTAATTCATTTTTTAGATAGATACATTTTCCCAAATTGCTGACATTTTTTTCAAAGTTATTTTAAAAGTAGGAAGTGAGGGCTCGATGACTCCTCCCCCCTTAGGGCTGCTCGGGTTAAATAAAACCCCAGGGTCCAGAAAAAGAAAGGTCTTACTTTCAAAAATAAAAAAGTTGTTAACTAATAGTTTTAATCCAAGGGATATTAATAACAACCCAGGTTATCTGATTAATATTGATTATGATTTAAAATTCTGTCACTGCCATCTTATTAGGGCCTGACAGATTCAAAAATGTGGCATCTTGGGGGAACTCACAATTAAGTTGTAACATTAGTTAACTCATACCATTAAGATCTGCATCTGTAGCTTCTACAAAAAGAGGAGAATCAAAATTTTCTTCGTTTTCCAATAACCTTGCTTCATATCTATTTTGCAAGAACTGCGGAGCATTATCGTTGACATCTTCGACATGTATGACTAGTTGAACAGTATTCCTGAAACAAAAAAATATCCATATTAAAATACATACGTTTGAATAATTTACTAGAAAAAAAAATAACTAAGAGATCTCATACCTGTTTCCCGATCCTAAATCATCCCTGGCTTCAACCACGAGGTAATGTTTAGACATTATTTCTCTGTCGAAAGTAGGAGTCTCAGATTTTATAGTGATGGCACCAGTTATGGGGTCCAACGAAAGCCTAAAAATTTATATAAATAAACATTAATTATGAAGATAATCCAATCATCTAGGTGGTAATTACACACACACACACACACACACACACACACACACACACTTGCACTCACACATACACTATATTGCTTATACAATATAAACTTAAATACTCACATTGTAATCTTATCCTTATTATTAGACTAAGAAAGTCCCTACCCTAATTTCTCTAAAGAACTACATTTAATTTTTCTAGACATTGGCCTTAATCTCACATGGTAAACCTACAGTGGTGAGTTTGATTCCCAACTGGACAATAGGAATTTATTTAGTAACGAACTAAATAAAATCCTTAGTCTCACCTTGGCTAGAAAAGGGTGATAGCCTGTGGATAACCCATCCAAATTAGCCGTAGTAGCACAAAGTGTAAACAAATAACATTTAATTGAATAATTGTCCAATGTAATGTTTTTTAAACTAATTCAGATATATACATATATGTATGTGTATTAATATATTAAGATAGGTAACCTATGGCTAGCCTGTCTTCATAATGGAAGAAGGAATTTTATGTCTCTTTCAACTGTGGCAGTGGCTGTGTGATATTTTGGAGGAAGCGTAGCACTTCCACTTAATATTGTTTTATTGGCTGAATTATTTCATCTTAGAAAGAGAAGAAACTAGAAGAGAGGGCTGAGAAGAGACAACTGATTAAGAACAGAGAATGTCTTGGGACCTATAGAGTAAATCAACTATTTATTAAAACAATATTAGTGAATGAAGCTTTTTCCTGTTGGATAATAAAACCATAACATTTTTTAGAACTTTTCAAATTAAATCCTAAGTTAAAATTGTTTCTTAAAAAGAAATCTTTTTAGTTCAGAGGTGCAAAATAAAGGACAGGATAGACAATGGAGGATGATTAATGAATTATTATTTATAAAAAACTTACAATTCCGCAACACTTCCTCCGACACTAGTGTAGCGAATGCCTTCAGATCCAAATTTTCCTGAGTCCATATCTCGAGCATAGACGATTGCAACAGTTGTACCCGGCCCAGAATTCTCCGGAACAGATGCCTTTTTTGTTAAAATAAAAAAGATTATAATTAGTACTAATTAAGATTTTGATGTATATTTCAAAAGAAGAATGGATTAACTGGGCTCTTGCTTCTTAATTTTCACCTGTTTTTTTGAGCATCGCACAAAATGGCTCTAACAGAACTGAAAAACTGAATTGTCAAAAAAAAAATTATCAAATGGATTTAGAGTACATTTTTTGTTACTAAAATGGAGTTTTACAGAAATTATTTCAAAACTTTTATTGCAACTTAATGTTCTCTCCCAAATTTGTCCAGACTTCGGAAAAAAAGCAAAACACAATTCGATTTGCTTGTTTTATTATAGAAATAATAAGCTAATTCTTAAAAATAAATTGAAATGTTTATATACAGTAGAGCGTCGATTATCCGAACTAATGTTGTCAGAAGTGGTTCGGATAATCAAAAGTTAGGATAATCAAAATTTTTATTTATTTTGTGATTATTTATTTTCTTATAAATAATAAGGAAAAGGAAGATCTAAAGCAACTTCGTAAAAAAACAAAAACAAGTTTGTTTATTTATATAAACATAGTATGTATGAGCATAGTGAAGAAACGAGTGTTATGAAATACATACATACATATGTATACGTTGTCTAATTGAGCTACATGAACAATACAAATACAGTGTACACCTCACAAAGAACAGTTTGAAACTGAAAGTAAGCTATCCACAACCAGTTATATGAACGGAAAGGGTTTAACAGAATCTAATGCAATGAACAAATTAGGTAGTGTATACAGTTCTAAGTAAACCAATGCGTGTTCAACGTCTAATTTCATTGAACACACATTGCACCAGATACAAATATGTAACGAATCATTTTCTGAGAAATAATTAATGATGGCTTCCGTTATAGATGTTATAAGAAAAATAATTTTATATTTGTTTAATTGTATTCAAAGTAACAATAATTATAACACACCAGTAAGTAAATTAAATGATCAGTTTAATTAAAAACACATTAAAAAAAAAAAAAAAAAAAAAAAAAAAAAAAAAAATGGTTCCGATAATCGACGCTCCACTGTATATAAATGTGTGTGTGTATACACACATATTCCATTTTTAGGATACAATACTAGGAAAGATTTTCGCTGTGAAGAGATTGACTATCTGCTCCAACAGACTGATTTTGTTTCTTAAATAAAAATTTTTCAATGAAAATCCGTCCATCTTCATCAGTTTCAGTTTTTTAGTTTGGTTTGCTCCCTTTATTTATTATAAATATATAACTATACATAGCTAACCAAAATAAAAAAAACTGTCTGACAAAGATGTCTAAACTGACTTCAATCGAAAATTTGCATTTCAGATAAAAATCAGACCTGGAGCAGATAGCAGGTCTCTTCACAATGAAATATATATATAATAAATTATGACAAGAAATAGTAGTTAAAGATTGATGTGTAAATAATAATCGGTAGGCAGCTGACTTAAACTACTTTCAGAATCTCAGTATCAACGACATCCCCAGTGAGGAAAGGTCAGCCGAACGTAAGAGGGAGGGGAGCACTTCAGAAATGGATAGCCCCTGAAGAGGTAGTATGTAAGCCACGAAACATGTAGGGCAGTATGAATAAAGTTTGTGGTGAAAAAAATGTTTTTTATTGGTACCCATGCCAAGAAACTATGAAGAACATATAAAAATATTGGGTCTAGAATAAGAAGTGTGCGTGTATATATATATATATATATATATATATATATATATATATATATACTTCATATTAATTTGGAACATTTAAGTAGCAGGGCAATAGGAGTTATCCAATTTAAGAAAATTCACAGTGTTTTATGAATATTTACATTTAGTATAAATTATATATTAAAATTATGTCAGATCAAAGTGTAAAAATATTTAAAGAGGATTGTAATAATTAGAGTTTCCTCACCTCATAAATTGGTTTACTAAACTCGGGGAAGTTATCGTTCATGTCCCTTATATAAACGGTCACTGGAACTGAGCTGGTCTTAGGGTTCTTTGAAACTGTTTCTCGTGCAATTAATGTAAAATTAATAACTGAAAAAAATATATATCATTTATCATGTAGCAGCAAGAGTAAAATCAATTACACATGTCTAATACAAATTTAAAATAAATATTTTACAAAAACAAACAGAGAAATAAAAATATTATGGAATTTAAATTTATAACGTTGTCGTCCAGGTGCTGCATGAACTAAGGAGATTTCCATCAAATAACCAAAATGACTTAGTTGCCAATCCTTTACAAATAAAATTCCATTTTCTCTTTAGCAGATATACCTTTTAGAGAAAACAGCTGCTGAGGTCGTACTCATGATGCAAGTTTTCAAAATTTCAAGTGTCCATCAACCTTAGGTAGAAGATAATGAAAATGAGGTCTGTTCAAAATTGAATATGTATGTATGTATTTAAGGTATGTGTATATATATATATATATATATATATATATCAACGGAAGGATCAAAAAGGTCAAACACCTCCACTCTTAATCATATAAAAATATGATGGATGATTAAGAGTGGAGGTGTTTGACCTTTTTGATCCTTCCGTTGATGATGGACCTCCACCAGCCAGCACAAATCCAGAGCCAGACCAGATATATATATATATATATATATATATATATATATATATATATATATATAAACGCACATACAGCACACAGTCACAATTTTTGTTTCTGATTATAAAATTGTATTGAGCCAACCTTGATGTAAATTTTATATTCTATTAATGTTTTTATGAACATTGTATTCTCTATTTTGGATATTAAACGAGATATTTCCATTTTGTAGTTTTCAGCATCCAGTACACCCCCACTCCTGTACATCTCATATTAACCATAAGCTTATTATTATGAAAAATTTCAGTCAAAGCTTGTTTACCAAATTTTATTTATGTTGAACATTTGTTATGTTAAATAAAAGCAAATATATAGGACCCAACATCATCATTTAATTTGTTATTTATTAAACTCCCCTTTGTGAGGCTAATTGGGGTAATCTACAGGTTATCACCCTTTTCTAGCCAAGGTAGGACTAAAGATTTTATTTAATGAGTTCATCACTAAATAAATTTCAATTGCCCAGGCGAGAATCGAACTTATTTCCGTCATCCACTAGATAGGATTGATGGAAATTTGAAGACATTTTTCAAAAAATTACATCAGGAGTACAACCTCAATAGCTGATTTACCTTAAGAGAAATCTGCTAAAAGAAACAATACAAGTTTCCTTACAGAAAAATTAGTGACCAGTAAAAACACATTATTTGAAATTGTAAGAAAAAACGTAACGAATTTTGAGTAGGCACAATACTATATGTTAAAATTATTCTTCAAAAACATTTATAATTCATGGGTTATTTTATTAAAATTATTTAAGAAAATGTTTCAAGTTATTTGGTGTATTTGTATTAAAACTGTTCTTAATGAAAGAACATTATATCAATTTAATAGTCTGATATTTATGCAGGAGAAAACTAAAAAATGAGATGATTTTTTTTTTTTATTTAGTAATTTTTTCTTTAGTATTGTGGAGTTGTATTCTCATTTTTAGAATGAATCCAGTCAGTGTTTTAAATAATTTTAGTTAAATCAGCTATACTTTACCTGTTATTTGTTCATAATCTAATTTAGAAGGATTTTTAACTCTAATGAGGAATGAAGCGTCATTTATGCCCTGGTTAGGAGTTACTTCAAATACACCGCCATCTCCTTCAATGTACATACGAAATGTACCATTTTTCCCCTAAATTAAATAAAAATGGCATATTAAAACAGATAAATTAATAAGGTATTGCTAAATAATCGATATACAAATTATATTTTATATATATATATATATATATATATATATATATATATATATATATATAAATGTTGTAGCACTAACCTGATCATAATCATAAATTTGAGGGATTGCAGGCGGGAGGAATGTAATGGGAGTATTTACTTGAGCATTTTCGTTCACTTCACAAATATATTTCTCACTGCGAAAGCGAGGCGTTTCATCATTGACATCAGTTATTATTATTGTTACTTCCGTCCTTGCAAATGGCTGAGGAAACATTGTCTTTGAATCTTCTTTAGCCTGCAAAAAATAAACGATTGTGTAGTAGAAGAGAATTCACTTTTGAAGCCAGTAAGTCCCTAAAGCTTTCTTCACTATAAAAATGTTGGCATAGCTTCTGATCTATCTAATATGCTCTTTGTCAGACCCAAAAACATCACTGCAAAACATTAGCACAGGCTGAATCACTATTTTACTTATGACCATAAGTTTGCTTTTCTTCTGAGACTTTTGAAAGAAAGGGCATACTCTCGGGGGGGATTAAACCAACTGGTTTCTGAGATCGCTACAGTTATTTGTTATTTCTCTCAATCATAAGTCCTTCTTATACGAATATGAAAATAAATTATTTTCTTTAGTACAGCGCAAAATAAGAGAATCCTCTGCCTGTCTGTTATACCTATACATCTATTTTACTTAACTTTCTGTTTATTGATTTTATGAATAATGTCTTAAAAACAAAAGTGTCATTTAACTCATTTAGTGCTGGTCACGGGAGAGTTGCATCAGCCTTTGCTTCTGTGGGTGGTCTGTCATGTATCTTTTGCGTCAATTCGAGCCCAGAATTTCCCTCTAGGCCACAAAGTAGACTCGTAAATGTTAAACTCTAAGGTTTCTCTGAAATTCTATTTAAATTAAGTGGGAAAATCTTTTCTCGTTGTAGGCCATTCTGATGACAATGGAAACGAAATTAAAATTTTTGTCTGTCTATCAATTCATTTGTCACTAAACCTCTTCAGAAAGGGTCAAAAGATTCTAACAAACTTTCATATTTGTGAGTTCATTGCTCTAAGGTATAGCATAGCATATATGAGAATTCAATTTTCCAGTTAGGAGAGGGATTTAAATTTTATGTCAAAATATATATTCCGCAATATCTTCATTAACATTGGATTTATATAAAAATAAATAAAAGGATTAAATATACATGTCAATATATATGAGGTATATGATTTTGAAGCCTTCAGAAGTTATTTTGTATATTCTTCAAAATGGCTGTTTTTCACTTCTTGTAATCCTTATACTTCACTTGTATTAAAAATGAATGTACTGTAACAGGCTTCAATCGAATCATTTATTACCAATCTTAAGATGATACAATCATTATTTCTGGAAATAAGATTTACTTAAACCACCCCCCCCCCTCAACAACTGCTACTACAGCTACACTAAACTTAAAACGATCAATGTTCATCTAATTGTGACTTCACGGTTCTAATGAGAGAAATACTAAACCGAAAAATTTCTGAGATGTCATAAAAGAAAAAGAATCTTTATATTTCAATAGGAAACTATGTTTTGAAACATCAAAGATGTGTAATATGGGTTTCTATAAAATCTGCAAACAAGAGTTAAGAAGATAAGAAATGTACCTAGGATATAATAGAAGACTACAGAAATTATATTGGATCATTTTCTAGTAATACATAATCCACTGTGGATAGGTCTTTAATTTTATTATATAAATAGAGTAAAATATAAACAATTATACATACCTGTATTTCTAGAATGTAAGCACCATTGTTATTATTTATAATAGCCTCTCTATCGATTGGTTTAAGCGTAGTAACTTTCCCAGTATCAGGATCAATATCAAATACTGATTGAGCACCACTCACTATTGAGTATATTATCCTATTATTAATACCTCTGTCTCCGTCTATCGCTCTCACTGAAAAACAAATATAAATTACAGCAGAAATATTTTAAGGAGTCTGTCGCACACAAAGTGCTTAATTTTATCAGATACCCCACATGCTAGAATAATACACCAATGCTGTCATCTAGAATTAGACTTTCTATTTCTCCAATAATAATTATTAGCATATGAAGCCGGAACATCAAATTTAACTTGGAGACAATTAGTGATACAATTACTGAAAAGTGAAAATCCAAAGACTAGGAGTGGGGGATGAGATGAGAGGATGGAAGCAAAAAATACAAATAACTTGCTGAATATTCAAATTAAAGAAATAGTATATATATATATATATATATATATATATATATATATATATATATATATATAAAACCTGGAAGGTTATAAAATGATTAACAAAATTATTATAACATTTTTCAGCCAGACACAAAATAACAGAAAGATTTTCCCTTAAGGGAAATCAGCTATTGAGGTCGTACTCACGAGCGATTTTTGGAATTTTTCTTCAAATGTCCATCAATCCTACCTAGTAGATGACGAAAATCAGGTCCGTTCAAAACTGTATATATATATATATATATATATATATATATATATATATATATTTGTCTGTTACCTCTCTAGCGGTCGCAATTCTTGTTTAATCGTTACCAAACTCGGTATTTAGTTGTTTTATGTAAAAAGAAAGATCAAGTTCGTTAACAGCTGAAATCGGACCAGGGGGAGGGGGGATTAGAGGGAGAGAATTTTGAAAATTTTAAATATCTCCGTTACTATACGTCGAATCGAAAAAATGTATAGATTCAATCTTATAGCAAAGTAAATGTACTGTAAATATTATTATATACATTTATTCCCTATCTCGAATATTAACCGAGATATTTGCATTTTTCAGTTTTCAGCCTTCAGTAAGCCCCCACTTCTATTAGTGTTACATACACAATGCTCTCTTATATAATAAAACATATTAATTCTAGCCCAAATACCAAATATTGTTTTCATTGAACTTTTACTTTGTGAGATATATGCAAATACGTTCTTTTGACCCCCCCCTTCTTTTGTTTTTGGATTACAAAAATTTGTGTAATTGAAATAAAACTGATTCTGATTCATTAAAAATTATAGCATTAGCTTCAGTAAATTGTTCTCAATAAAATTAATATGTTATATTCAGATATATTTCATTAATTGTTTGTCCTTCTGGTCTATCTATGCAGCGCTATGAGACTGGCTTGCATGTTTGATTTCAATTCAGCTGCTTTCCATTGGAGAGATTATTTAACTTGTATTGTACATTCACGGTAGTGTTACCTGTATGTATTAATCTATTGTAAACCTTTGCGTGGGAAATCTGCTTAGTTTACGCAGCCCCTGCGTGACGGACTTTTTGAAACTTGCATCTTGAGTTGGTCAGTTGGTTACACCTAATTTTATACAACTAAAATTTTAATTTTAATACTACTAAAAAATATAACATCCTCATTTCTTATGCTTCAGTAATACCGCTCCAGATCCACATGATGCATTTTACTTCTAAGGCCCAGAAATATACTCTCAGGATTCAAATTAAACAGGATTAA
The DNA here is from genome assembly GCA_019009955.1 of Riptortus pedestris. Taxonomy (NCBI): domain Eukaryota; kingdom Metazoa; phylum Arthropoda; class Insecta; order Hemiptera; family Alydidae; genus Riptortus; species Riptortus pedestris. The sequence continues at coordinate 961,357 of CM032231.1, read as the reverse complement.
TTTGATCATAAACAAAAGATATTATGAAACAAATTTTACATTATTTTTTTCTGCAGATTTCCTCTCTGGTTTTATATATATATATATATAATTTTGAATGGTCCCCATTTTCATCGTCTCCTAGGTAGGGCAGGTGGACATATTGAGGAAAAAAATTAAATGTGTTTATTTCCATTAAACGTTATCACAACATGATAGAATACGGCAAATAGTTTTTTTGTTTTGTTTTTTATAAACAATTTTCTAATAGTATGTCGATTAAATTCTCTACAAATTATTGGAATTACATTTATACTTATGTAATACTTTCGTTAAAAATTTAGTACAAATTCTAAGAATAATAGTATAAAATTCAGCATTTTAAATAATTATATACAATAAGTTAGTTTCATTAACATTCTTAATACAACCCCAAATATGTACAACTCTAAAACAAACATGTTCTATTTGTTGACATGTGAATTTATTAAAGGATGACAAGCTTTATAAATGATGAGAAACTTGTCCTACTTTACAGAGACATTGTACCTCATCACAAATTATTTTATACCGATATTTATGACAAATATTTAGTAGTTTTATTTAATAATCGAACAATTTTGAAAGCATTCATCTTTTGTATAAAAGCATCCGTCTTACATGAAGTGCTTTAATTTATTTTTGAACAAAGAGTATTTTTTAATAGATTCGGCACATCCGGGCAGAGCGTTAAAGAGCTTTACCCCTAAAAATGATATGTTTTTTTCAAAATATTTGTGTTTGTGGTTGGGGGCTTGAAGCATATTCTTGTATCTTGTCTTGGAAAATCATGTCATGAGTACAACCTCAATAGCTTATTTCCCCTGAGGAAAATCTGCAAAAAAACTCAATTGAATCAAATGGATGTTGTCATTGTATGTTTCCCTACCTCGTGTTATCTCAAGCTATTTTAATAATTTTTGTCAAAAATTAACCATGAGTTACATAAAATGTTGTAAAACCAAATATAAATATAAACAAAACTTTATACCTTGGAGCACCGAACTTCCAACAGGAGCATCTTCACTTATCCTAGTTACTGGTGAAACAACAACAAATTCAGGAGGTTGGTCTTCAACGTCTTGAACTTTAACTACTAGTGCTGCAGTACCCGTGTTTCTCTGGAATGAAAGAAAGAAAAAAAGAAGTTATGAGAGGCATAGCAGTCCATGGGAATACCTAGCAAGATTATCAGAATGCCAAGATTGAGATCAGAAAGGACTTTCTATATATTCAAAACGAATATGGACACCTCAGGTAGCTCTGAGGTTGCCATGAGCAAAGCTGAGGAGACTCGAGAAAATAAACAGGAATTAAAATATCAGTTAGAAATGAGATGTTTAGCATCTGAGGTACTTGAAGTGAAAATTGAATGAAAATGGAGGTTTAAAAAAGGTTGAAAGAAATACAAATAAATCTGATAATATTCGAGCCAAAGAAAACATATAAAAACAATAGTTGTAGGAAATTATAATTCCAACAATATTGGTTTTATAAATGTTTTTAACCCACCTCATAGTAGTTAAGTGAAATCTACGAAAAATGAATGGTGGTGGTAACATATACAGTGTATTTGTTCACACAGAACATGGTGGTGTTGAATCAATACCTCTTAGAAACATAGTGGCATTGGCGTGTATTGCAGAATTTTTTGCATGGAGTACGTGGTTTAGGACAAAGTGTAAATAAAGAAAATACAAAGTATTATAATATTAACAATATTTTGGTTGAGAATAAAGAAAAAACTGTTGTTTTAGATTATCAAGAATGATATTTAAAAAATGATTTATTGTATTTATATGGAAGGATGAAACTCAAAATGTTTACTATCAACTTCCAATAACTTCTTTTACTTCCACAAATAATGACAAAATATAAAGAAAGCTTTAGGTATTTGTTCTTTAAAAAAAAATGTTCTTTTGTAGTATGCACTACTTTATACTTTCCTAAAACTAATAGAGATGTGGGTTTACTTGAAAATTAAAGCACAGCTTGTTCATACAGAGAAAAACGTATGGTGGCTAAAATGAAGAGACATATTCTCAGAGTGTGTATGTGTAGTAAAAGAAGGACTACAACAGCTTGAGTTAGTTTGGTCTTTATAATTCAATTGAAATATGGGTCTCTCATTGAAGACATTTAACACCGTCAGTTACAAATAAAGAAAATTTCAACAAAACTTATGTCAATAAATACAAACCCTATCATTGTTTGATCGATCTACAGCTAAGACTCTGAGCTGATAAAGAAACTTTCGTTCATAGTCAAGCTTGCCAACTAATCTTAATACTCCTTTACCATTCACAGTTGAAATACTGAACACATGATCTTCGTTGTCTTGCTCTTGTAACTGATAAACAACCTGCAAATAATGTTCAATATTAATGTTGTATATTATACACATAAATGACGTGTAAAATCCCTAATTATAATACACATTTGTTGCGATCTGGCTGCGACAATAGGCAGTGGAAGCTGAAAGAGATGAAAAATCCCACAACCAAATCACTAACAAGAATTAAGGAAGGGCTCACCTACATTCGACTCTAGTCAAAATTTAAATATATATAAATTTATTTATAATCAAAATATTCAACAAAAATAATTATTAATCAAAATAAAGAGGCACCTTTTAATAATATAGGGTTGGCAAATAAGTCCTTTCGGTTTTTGTATTCATGTTTTGTTTACAATATGTCACAATTATCTGATGCAATTAATCCCAACAGAGGATTGTTTATCCTATTTGTAATATGTAAACAGTTATGTCTGTCGACACTTGTTAAGATTAGGTCAGTATTGCGTTTGTGATCCAGCTGAGAAGATGGACGGTAATTTATTGCATTAGAGGCATATTTTGCTGTATTATTTCAAAAAAGGAAAGGGAGCTGCAGAGGCTCATAAAAAAATATGCGGGGTCTATGGGGATAAAGCCTTAACAGAGCGCACTTGCCAAAATTGGTTTGCCAAGTTTAGGGCAGGGAATTTTGACATAAACGACGCACCATGACCTGGTCGACGAAAACGCCCAGAACTGGCAAATCGAAAGGGTGTAGTCTTCCATCATGATAATGCCAGGCCCCACACTTCGTTAGTTACCCGCAACAAATTGTTAGCCCTTGGATGGAATCTTTTGCCCCACCCTCCCTATTTATCGGACCTTGCTCCTAGTGACTACCACATATTCCGGTCTCTACAAAATTCCTTAGGTGGAAAACGGTTTGAAAACGAACAGGGTGTCAGGGAGCACCTTGATCATTTTTTCGCTTATAAACCACATACATTCTATGAGCATGGGATTATTCAGCTGATGGAGAGATGGGGTAAAGTAATAGAAAATAATGGACATTACATTGTAGATTAAAATAAAAATTATGTTCAAAATATACAATTGTTTTCTTTCAACTTAAAAAACCGAAAGGACTTATTTGCCAACCCTATATATTGGGGGACAATGATCTCTACTTATAATATATTACAATTAAAACACTTAGCTGTTTTAATAGAAGTTCAGACTCTGCCGTGAGAGATAGTACAGGTGGGAAGTAGTCTGACTAAAGCTGAAGCAAGGCTGAAGGATTACCGGTGTCTCACCGACAAGAGTCTCCCTTCCAGAGGATGCCGAATATGACTGATTTTAATCCTTCGCGTCGGGTCCTTATATAGGCCGAAGCCATCGCTGACTTTCGACTACCAATCAAAATATGCTCAAAAAGTGTATTTAACGGGAAATTATTATCGAAATTCATCCGTATTATTACTTAGTGTACCGACGTTAAGAGCTGTGAATGTTATTATAAAAATCCATCCTCGTTATCTATAAAAATGCTAGAGCACATGGTGACTTAACTTCAACTCTTATTTAAAGGTAAAATCTTTACATTTAAGTATTCATAAATAATAATCTTAATGTGCTCTGTGCTGGGAATACTCAGAATATAAAATATATGGTCATTTATGATGGGTTTATGGAATGCAATGTCAGATTCATTACACATTGAACACATTCATATCACCATAAGTATCAAAAAGTCCGTCACGCAGGGGCTGCATTAACTAAGCAGATTTCCCACGTGCGCCACGTATTTGCATTTATCTCAAAACTTAAAAGTTCAATGAGAACAATATTTGGTATTTAAGCTTCAAATAAAATGCTTCATAACATAATAGAATATTGAAAATAAGAGATGAGTAGGAGTGGGGCTTTACTGAAGACCGAAAACTAAAAAATGCAAATATCTCAGTTAATAATCAAGATAGTGAAAAAATGTACATAACAACATTTATAGAACATTACATTTGCAATAAGATTGGTTCTATTCAATTTTCCAATCCGACGCATAATAAGGTATTAAGAATTTTCGAAATTCTCCCCCTCTAAACCCCCCTTCCCCTGGTCCGATTTCAGCCATTAACGAACTTGGTCTTTCTTTTTGTATAAAACGATTATATATCAAATTTGGTAACGATAAAACAAAAATTGCAACCGCTAGAGCGGTAACAGAGAAATATATAAATATATATATATAAATACAGTTTTGAACGGACCTCATTTTCGTCATCTCCTGGGTAGGATCAATGGACATTTGAAGAAAAATTTCGAAAATCTCGTCATGTGTACAACCTCAATAGCTGATTTCCCTTAAGGGAAATCTGCTAAAATCTGAATTGGGCAGCACATGACTTCCTTGTACTCCCATTAAATTATATTAGCAAAATATATGTTATACTTCATTTAAAATTATTTCAGTTGAAAGTTCAGTCATTCGTATATGAGTATTACAGGGGTATCGTCCCTGTAATACAATGGACTGAAAAATGTCATAGAACATAACTTATACATTTTTTATGATAAACGTAAAGGCCCTACACAAATTTGTTGTATCTCTAAAAAGTCTGTCATGCAGGGCCTGCACAAAATAAGCAATATTTCACGTGGTGGTAGAGCATACATAAATCTTAATTCACCACGAAGTTTGCATCTATCTTGAAAAATAAAAATATGCTGAAAACAATATTTGGTATATAAGCTTAGAATGAAGGGATTCATGAAATAACAGCTTATTGTTGATATGACATGAGTAGGAGTGGGAGTGTACTTAAGAATGAAAACTAAAAAATTCTGTCTAATACTAAACTAAATTGTATATGTCACCGAATCCTAAACAAATGGCAATCAGAATGGATGAAAGTAAACAACCACCTCCACAGTATCAAAAGTACTATTAAGGAGTGGCCATCGAGCCATAGGAGTACTAGACGGGAGGAAGTTGTTCTTGCCAGACTCAGGATCGGCCACACATAGACACTTAATGACAAGGACAGACAAGCCTATAAGCAAATACTTTAACAAGCACCTAATGATAAAACACATACTGACAGACTGCATACCCCTCGATATGACGAACTACTAACTGACAGCAGCCAATATATTCCACAAATACTAGCATATCTAAAACATATAAACATTTAGGAATACATATAGAATAAAAATACAATAGGTCTACCGCATATTTATGAAGATTTAAAAGATATAACTTTTATTATATTTAAATTGACAAAGTATGTATATAAGAAAACCAGAGATATTTGAGGAACATATTTCATACTATAGAAATAAAATACAACATAAACGTTTACACGAAGGAATAAATATATTATTCTAACCACCATTAAACATAGATATTGCCAATCACCTTTGATGTGGGGCGTAAACCAAATAAATAAATTATGTTAGAGTAAAATGTGCTTAGTTCATCATAATTACCCATTTCATTGATGAGAGGCTTATTTTTATGTTTACAAGACTTGGAAAACTTAGTGGTCAGATTACAGACCACTAATTTATCAGGATTAAGTTTTGTTGAGTAATTTGTGTGTGATTATTTGAATAATGCCAACCTGTCCATAAGGTCCTTCATCAGCATCAGTAGCTTCGAGAGTAGTGAGTATGCCAGGGCCACTGTCTTCAGCAACTGTAAGAGATGATTGGTAAGGCTTGAAGACTGGCTCATTGTCATTGACATCCTCGACTAGGAGGAGGAGGCTCTGGGTTATGAAGTTGCCTTCACCCAATCGGCCATCCGTCAGCGTCAGAACCATCATGTACTCGTCACGCTCCTGGAGACAAACTCAAATGATTAATATCCTACCAACACATGATATCGTCCAAGAATCCATTAATATAACAATATTGAAACAATGCCAGAATTCATGCATTGAATATCAGAATAGGATAAGACATTGTCCTGCATGATATTTCAAGCAATAAGGATATTAAATTTAATAATATTATGTTTTTTAAACAGAAGCTACTTTTAATATCACAAAAAACAACTTTTGATATGTGCACATTTGCCAAAAAACAAATAGAAAATGAAATATCGCAAATTTTTTATTCAGGCCTCCCTTAAAACCCCCACTCCTGTTTGAACCTAAAAAATTTAATATAGCTTAAAATCATGGAAGAATTAATGCTAATTTACATATAGAGTTTTGTTAAGTTCAGTTCAATTATTATTGCCCAATAAAATATTTGGCTCCCACTTTAATTTTTTAGTGTATATCTTGTTTATACTTTGTTATACGACAAAAATGAATATAACAAAAGTTACTCTAAATAACAAAATAAACAACTTTTATCCGGCGCATATTTGCTGAAAAACCAATAGGAAACAAAATATCGCTATTTTTAATTTTAAACCACCCTTACAAACCCCAGTCCTGCTCCATCTGCCGGGCTGATTTGTGACTCTAAAACATCCAGGGTGTCAACCAAACGCATACAAAAAAATTCATTCAAATCGGTCCAGCCGTTTAAGAGGAGTTCAGTGACATACACACATACAGTAGTATTATATATATGGTGTTGTTATTGTTTCTTGGAGTTTTGGTCAATGTTGGTGAACAAATTTTAGTTTATGCCAATATTTCAAGAATATTTATTTTCTCTTCTTCAGGGCAAGACTAGAAATACTTAAAAACTATTGTACATTATGTATTGCACTTCTGGTTACATTAGGAACACTGGTTGTGGCCAAAGCTCCAAGAAACAATAACAACACCATATATAAATATAACCTGGTTGAAAACATACACAATTATATAAATGGATACATATCTATTTCACGATAACTTTTCGTTTCACATGTCATGGACACCATAACTGCATTTTGTTTCTTTCGTGTATGTTTGTTTGTTACCTTTTCAAACATAAAGGGCTGAACCAAATTTATATTACTACTAACCCAACTTAGACTTTAGGCTATATTAATATCCTCTGAGACGAACAGGAGTGGGGGTTATAAGGGAAGCCTGAAATTAAAAATAGCAAAATTTCGTTTCCTATTGGTTTGTCGGCAAATATGAACATAAGAACAGTTATATAGAGATATATATAGAGATTATATATATATAGCGTAACTTTTGTTATATACACTTTTTTTTGTATACCTAATTATAAACGAGATATACGCTAAAACCTATAGCGGAAGTGAACAATTTTATTTGGGACAAAAGACCCAACCGAAATAAATAAAACTCGGAATGTGTATTAGCACTAACGCTTTCATTATAATAAGCCATACCAACATTTCTAGAGACGGGCAGGAGTGGGGGTTATAAGGGAGGCCTGAATTTAAAAATAGCGATATTTCGTTTTCTATTCGTTTTTCGGCAAATATGAACATTAGGCATACATTTATTAATCGGAAACAAGCAGAAAACGAATCAATTTCAGATTACGTGGCGCAATTGAGAAAACTAGCAACGCCTTGCAAGTATGATGGCGTTATGCTGAACACCATGCTTAGAGATGTATTCGTAAGTGGCTTGCGTTCCAAAAATATTTTAGACAGATTATTTGAAGAAGACGATCCTTCATTTGAAAAAACCTTGGAAATATCTTTAGCAATCGAAAAGGCAGTAGGTGGAACTGGTAACATCCTTGGTAAAGGTAATAATTTAGAAATCAATAAAGTATCTTTTCAAGAAGAGAAAAAGAATAAGAAAAGTCCTAAGACAAATAAATACCAAAATATTAATAATAATTATAATAAATTTACTTGCTTAAAATGTGGTAAGAAAGGTCATAAGGCCAATCAATGCCGAATTACTTATAAACTTCATTGTAAATTTTGCAATGTAGATGGGCACCTAGAAAAGGTGTGTATAAGAAAAAAAAATGCATGTTCAGATTCTATTAAAGAAATTTTACCTATTAATAAATTACAATGTGTTTCCAGACGCAACTCTAACTGTATTAAAAATTTACATTCGCCTCCGGTATACACCGAAGTTCTAATGAACCATACAAAAGTGTCGTTGGAAGTCGACACAGGTTCACCTGTTACAATAATTGAATATAATACATTTGCAAACTTGAAGAATACTACATTACAAGAAACTACATCCCTTTTTCGGAGCTACAACAACAAAATTATACGTCCCCGAGGAGAAGCAATAGTCGAGGTACGTTACAAAAACATTATTAAAAATTTAAAAATGTACGTTGTGGAAGCAAGCTACTCTAATATTATGGGGAGAGACTGGATTAAGGAATTATGCGTTCTTGACATTTCTAGAGTAGATTCAATACATTCAGAGCATTCTCTAGAAGAAATACTACAAAAACACATCCAAGTTTTCAACAGCATGGTACATCCGGTACAGGGAGTACAGGTACAAATACAATTAAAAGCGGATTCTAGGCCAGTTTTCAAAAGAGCCCGTGTCGTTCCCTTTGCTTTGAAACCCAAAGTGGAGGAGGAGATTAAAAGGATGGAAAACGAGGGCATCTTAGTCAAAACAAATACCTCTGATTGGGCCACCCCGGTCGTTCCAGTGGTAAAACCGGATGGAACTATTCGTTTGTGTGCAGATTATTCTGTCACACTTAATCCTCAGATGGTCGTTCCACAATATCCATTTCCAGGTTTCGAAGAAGTTTCTGCTAAATTATTAAATGCTAAATTTTTTACTAAACTTGATGTCAGAACTGCATTTTTACATTTACCTGTTTCAGAGGAAGCTTCCGAGATGTTGACTATTAATACACACATTGGCTTATACAAAGTAAAAAGGCTACTTTACGGTTTAGCTTCAGCACCTGCTGAATGGCAACGTTTCATTGACCAATTAGTCCAACAAATTCCAGGCGTTTGTGTGGTACATGATGACATCGTCGTTTCAGCACCGACGGTCGCCGAACACAATCAACGACTCGAACAGGTTTTAAAATTACTTGAAGATGGCAATGTACGTCTCAATAAGAGCAAATGTAAATTTCTACAAAAAAAGATTACATATCTGGGGTTTGAAATTTCTGACAAAGGCGTTGGCAAAACTCAAGAAATGATTGAAGCCATTCTCAAATGCAGGCGTCCCATTAATGTTACAGAAGTAAAAGCTTTTTTGGGCTAGTTACATTTTACGCTAAATTTACACCTAATCTTGCTACAATGGCCGAACCGTTACATAATCTCACAAGAGGTAATGTCCCGTTTGTGTGGACATCGAGACATACACAAAGTTTCAATAAAATAAAAAATGAAATTACATCACCTCGTATTTTAGTACATTACAATGCAAATTATCCACTTGTTGTTTCAGTAGATGCATCACCTACCGGATTGGGCGCGGTTCTAGCTCATATTATCAACGATGAAGAAAGGCCTATTGCATTTGCCTCTAGAACCCTGTCTAAAAGTGAACGGAACTATTCTCAGATAGATAAAGAAGCTCTAGCAATCAAATGGGGTATAGAGAAATTTTACCATTATTTATACGGCCAACATTTTACATTAATTACAGACCATCAGCCTTTGACCCGTATACTGGGCTCAAAGAATGCGTTACCCGTCATTACAGCTACAAGACTACTAAGGTACGCCTTATTCTTACAAATGTTTAACTTTACAATTAAATTTCGGAAATCCGAACAAAATGCTAATGCAGATTGTCTCTCCAGGCTTAGCTTACCATTTACATGTAACAATGAACCAGATGAGATAGAAGTTTTCCAACTACAACAACTTGCTACTCTTCCAATTACATCATCGAAGTTAGCGAAAGAAACTATTAAAGATCCAGAATTAAGAGAGTTGTTGAGAAAACTGAAAACTGGTATTTCTAATGGCGTTGACGATCCTAGATATACATTACAAAATAATTGCATATTTTTTGGCATAAGAGTTTATGTACCAAAAAATTTACGTACTCAAATATTACAAGAATTACATATGGGACACATAGGAATGGTAAAAATGAAAGCTTTAGCCCGTTCGTACGTATATTGGCCTGGTATTGATAAAAATATAGAAGACTATGTTCGACATTGTACGCCTTGTTTAATGGTTGCGAAAGAACCTTCAAGAATTACAACTCATCATTGGCAACCCGCTAATGCACCGTGGGAGAGAATACATGTCGACCATATGGGACCATTCCACGGCAAATATTTTTTACTAATTATTGACGCTTATTCGAAATGGCCTGAAATCTTCATGGTACCAAATTTATCTTCATCTACGTCAATCAATATTTTAGACTCCGTGTTCTCAAGATATGGTTATCCGCAGATTTTAGTATCTGATAATGGCACAGCATTTTCCAGCATAGAGTTCAAAAACTTCATTACACAACGAGCTATTCGGCACATTACATGTGCACCGTACAACCCTTCTACAAATGGACAAGTTGAACGCTACGTATACACCGCCAAGCAGGCATTACGCAGCCTGTCTAAAGAGAACCATCGTACGTGTCAAGAGAACTTGAATACCTTCTTATTTACCTTCAGAAGAAGTCCGTCTACAGCAACTGGAGAAAGCCCCGCTCAATTATTTTTAGGAAGGAACATCAACTCTGCACTTACTCTGCTACATCGTGCTGACGCTACTCAAAAAGAAGAAATTTTGCCTCTGCGGCAGTGCCAAATCTTTCATGAGGGAGAAAGGGTCGCTGTACGCAACTACACTTCCCCCAATAGTAAATGGCAAATAGGCACCGTATTGAATAGGGATGGTGCACTACACTATACAATTCAGGTATCTGAGAAGCTAGTAAGGCGTCATGCCCAACAGATGAGGAAAGTTGGCGCATCAATTGCGCAAAGTCAGCAAGTATGTGATTCAAATTTACACAGAACATTTTCTCCCAATAATACTCCTTCACAACCATCTCCTACAATACAACCATCTCCTACAATACAATCATCTCCTACAGCCCAACCATCTCCTACAATACAATCATCTCCTACAGCCCAACCATCTCCTACAGTACAATCATCTCCTATAGTACAATCATCTCCTACAGTACAACCATCTCCTACATTACGATCTTCTCCAACTGCACTACATCCTTTAAGTATACAAGCTTCTCCGCACATTCTTACCTCTGATACTTTAGCTACAGGTACACCTGGGATTCAGTCACAACCGATTACCAGGAAGTCATCAAGGGTGCGGAAACCAACGCAAAGACTGGATTTATGAAATAAATTCATATAATATAATAAATTCAATTACGATTTTTGTCATATACAATTTAACTTCATTTATGTACATTCATTCATGTATAAGTTTCATTTCATTTATGTTCAGGTGTTGCCTTGTCATATACTTTGCAAATTGTTTAAGGGAGAAGTTGATATGTATTAATGTATAATTAATTAATAAATAATATTAATATTATATAAATACAATGTATTAATATTGTACGATAATTATATGTGAGGCAATGGCAACACTGCGTGATACACACGTGTACAGGATAGTATACAATATAGCAGTTTTAATGGCGAATGTGAGTTAGCGTCTTCTTACAGTTATTACCTTATACAATACATAAAAAACATAACAAAAGTTGTTTATTTTGTCATTTAGAGTAACTTTTGTGACATTCATTTTTGTTGAGATATACACTATAAACTAAAGCAGGAGTTTTAGGTGAGGGGGGGGGGGGTTATTGGGCGCTATAGATAGAACCGAACTTAACAAAACTCGGTATGTCAATTAGCATTAATTCTTCCATGATTATAAGCTATATTAAAATTTTTACGTTAGAACGGGAGTGGGGGTTATAATGGAGGCCTGAAATAAAAATTCGCGATATTTCATTGTCTATTTGTTTTTCGACAAACATGGACGTAACAAAAGTTGTTTACTTTGTTATTTAGATTAACTTTTGTTTTATACATTTCTCCAGGAACAATGTGTGGAGCAAGTAATTTGCGTAGAAATATTGATATGCTCAACAATTCATTCCAATTTGAACTATTGGAATTGGTGAGGTAAACCTGGAAAAATTAATTTAAATCTACGTAAATATTTTGTCCTTAATAACTGAAATCTATGCATAATGCACAGGAGACGGGAAATATGACAATATGGAGGACAGTGAAGTCTTACATAAAAAATTAATTTTAGTATTAACAAATGCCAACAACGGGTTTAAACCCTAAAGACTGGGATGGGCAAATGTCAAAATAGTGTGCAAAGTAAAGCCTTACCAAAAAAATACCATCACCATTCAGCCTCAAATCAATTCCCGGGCGAAGCCAGGTACCTTAGCTAGTATATATATATACACATATATATATATATATATATATATATATATATATATATATATATATATATATATATATATATTTCACTTTACTTTTGAAAATTGTTAATGTCGTCTTATATCTGGTGACAGCTAGATGCAAGTGAGTTTATATAACAGTTAACTGTTACATTTACAAAGTTTCTTCTCCAGTTATTTATATTGTAAACAGTACTTTGAACAGTGGCGAGGGATTGATTAAGAACTCAAATATGCATTTCTTTTTAATCTTTGAGATTTAGAATAAGTAAGTTCGGTAGAGTTACTAGGATAAATAGTAAGCTATAGACTTGAGGCGGGAACTGTAAGAATATTGTGCATAGTAAAGCCAAAAGAAATTAGAACCATTATTCAGGCTCGAGGTGTTATTAGAACCATAACACAGTCATGATTTGCCCAGTGAAGCCTAAGTTATTTAGTTAACCTTAGCTAGTTATTTAATAATAATAAATCACCTCCCGATCTAGCTCCTTGTTGAGGTAAACATTGGCCTCGTTGGTGCCCAGGTTCTCAATCCTGATCACATCTGAACCAGGATAATCTCTCATGCCAAATGTCAATGCATCTCCATCCGGGTCCATTCCTCTCAGCCGGTAAATAAGGCTCCCTAAAGAAATAAAAACATTCTATCACGAGTTTTAAAATGAATAATAATAATAATAATATATATATATATATATACATATACATAAATAATAATATATAATACGCATGAAATGAAGTCAGGTAGAAAGTAAATACGGAAACCATCAGACATGCATTTAGCAGGTAAGTAAATAAAACTAATAATGTGTGAAAAATATTTGTAATAATAACAACATAGTCAATAAAACCAAAATAATAAAAAAATCAAAAACAAAGTTATAACAAAAAAAGAGAAAGAAAATATAATGGGTATACACGATGCTAATGTGTAAGACTTATATATTATATGGCGGATTCTTGTAGAAAATCAAATTCTAAAACGAGTTTATTTCAGTGAATTTTTCTATATGACGCGTCCTTTACACTAAAATGCACAAATCTTTCTTTCAAAAACGGCACGTTTTAAAAATGCTGCATTGAGCCATTCCTTTTTTATGGATTTAAAATTTTAAATTTACCATAACTGAGACATGAAAACGGAAATTGGCTACATTTTCCTGACAATTGTGGACCATTTGCAGGTGTCATACAGTATGTGGGAAAATTAAGTTTACACAACAGTTGGGTGACGTTCTATGTTGATCGTGGGGTCGAAAAACTATACCATAATAATATATTACTCTTGCTGATAATAAAATGTACAAAATATTTTTCATTTATATTAACGGATTTGTTTTTTTCAGCCATTAAACCAGCCACTCCTGATAATACGAATTCCACTAAAATATATTACACTAATCGCCTCTTTCTTCTTGATATTGAGTATATATTAAAAATTCACTAATAAATGAAAGTCAGAGATGAAAAATCTTTTTCTTAGTAAATGAGGCTATTACTGTTTCATTCACCACCTCATCAGTGTGTACATCATTATTTTAAATTTCTTTTACTCTACGTCCAAGACAAATTTTACCAGACAGTCAATATGATTTATGATTCTGAATTTTGGTTAATGATTTCTCAAGCAGCAATAATTCTTGCTGCAATAATAAAAAAAATAAAATGAAATAACGCAAAAGTATTCTTCCCTGGAAAATACTATTTTTTTTTTTACATGGAGCTATGCAGGTGGAAAAATGTATACCTTTTAAAAATAACTACTATGTAATTAGTTTAAAATAAATTAATTCTAAGAACATTTTTTGTTATGTTGATGTTTTTTGAAGTAAACACTTTTTCTTGGATTCATGCCAGAATACTTTTGAATTATTTCGTTTTAAATATATATTTATTTGAATCCAGAATCCATTCCTCCTTGTTTTAGCCAACAAAATTATCTTTGAAACAAGACTATGGGAAAAGAATGGATTCTGAAAAAAAAAGTATTTAAAACGAAATAACTCAAAAGTATTCTTGAATGAATCCAAAAAAAAAAAATGTTTACTTCAAAAAACATTTAACATATTTAAATGGGTGGCCTCCCGATAATCGATAAGTACCTAATTTCTACCTATAAACCCATTGTATTCCCATTTTCAAACTTTGATAAATACTCAATATATATACAGGCAATACCAGGGATTTTTTATGAAAAATTTAGGAAACCATTTCAGATAAAAAATTAAAATTTGACATTTTTCTTATTCTCAGTATATAAAAGTGTAGGGAATTCTAAAATAGTGAGATAAAAAGGGGGAGTTGAGCTGACATGGAATACCTCAAAAGCACAACCAACTTTGTCTTCTTCTTTGCTTCTGTCTGTGTAAGTTTCCTTTTCTGCTACTCCTTTCCGAAGCAGACTTCCAGTTGTGACTAGTGTATGCGGGAGCTGGGCCGTGACTTACCTACAGGAGTATCAGGCCCTTCCTTGAGCCTGAGTACAATCTCCGCCTGGCCGTCGATGAGGAAGCGAGGAGGGCGGTTGCCTAGAACACAGCCGGCCAAGGAGCACATAGTCAACCTGATCAGCAACCATCTCCCCAACATCCTAGCTGATATCCTCCAACATCTGCTATCGCATTATCCCTTACTACCGACACACCTTCTCCAAGTACAGTCCTCTGACTTACCTACAGGAGTATCAGGCCCTTCCTTGAGCCTGAGTACAATCTCCGCCTGGCCGTCGATGAGGAAGCGAGGAGGGCGGTTGCCTAGAACACAGCCGGCCAAGGAGCACATAGTCAACCTGATCAGCAACCATCTCCCCAACATCCTAGCTGATATCCTCCAACATCTGCTATCGCATTATCCCTTACTACCGACACACCTTCTCCAAGTACAGTCCTCTGACTTACCTACAGGAGTATCAGGCCCTTCCTTGAGCCTGAGTACAATCTCCGCCTGGCCGTCGATGAGGAAGCGAGGAGGGCGGTTGCCTAGAACACAGCCGGCCAAGGAGCACATAGTCAACCTGATCAGCAACCATCTCCCCAACATCCTAGCTGATATCCTCCAACATCTGCTATCGCATTATCCCTTACTACCGACACACCTTCTCCAAGTACAGTCCTCTGACTTACCTACAGGAGTATCAGGCCCTTCCTTGAGCCTGAGTACAATCTCCGCCTGGCCGTCGATGAGGAAGCGAGGAGGGCGGTTGCCTAGAACACAGCCGGCCAAGGAGCACATAGTCAACCTGATCAGCAACCATCTCCCCAACATCCTAGCTGATATCCTCCAACATCTGCTATCGCATTATCCCTTACTACCGACACACCTTCTCCATGTACAGTCCTCTGACTTACCTACAGGAGTATCAGGCCCTTCCTTGAGCCTGAGTACAATCTCCGCCTGGCCGTCGATGAGGAAGCGAGGAGGGCGGTTGCCTAGAACACAGCCGGCCAAGGAGCACATAGTCAACCTGATCAGCAACCATCTCCCCAACATCCTAGCTGATATCCTCCAACATCTGCTATCGCATTATCCCTTACTACCGACACACCTTCTCCATGTACAGTCCTCTGACTTACCTACAGGAGTATCGGGCCCTTCCTTGAGCCTGAGTACAATCTCCGCCTGGCCGTCGATGAGGAAGCGAGGAGGGCGGTTGCCTAGAACACAGCCGGCCAAGGAGCACATAGTCAACCTGATCAGCAACCATCTCCCCAACATCCTAGCTGATATCCTCCAACATCTGCTATCGCATTATCCCTTACTACCGACACACCTTCTCCAAGTACAGTCCTCTGACTTACCTACAGGAGTATCGGGCCCTTCCTTGAGCCTGAGTACAATCTCCGCCTGGCCGTCGATGAGGAAGCGAGGGGGGCGGTTGCCTAGAACACAGCCGGCCAAGGAGCACATAGTCAACCTGATCAGCAACCATCTCCCCAACATCCTAGCTGATATCCTCCAACATCTGCTATCGCATTATCCCTTACTACCGACACACCTTCTCCATGTACAGTCCTCTGACTTACCTACAGGAGTATCAGGCCCTTCCTTGAGCCTGAGTACAATCTCCGCCTGGCCGTCGATGAGGAAGCGAGGGGGGCGGTTGCCTAGAACACAGCCGGCCAAGGAGCACATAGTCAACCTGATCAGCAACCATCTCCCCAACATCCTAGCTGATATCCTCCAACATCTGCTATCGCATTATCCCTTACTACCGACACACCTCCATGTACAGTCCTCTGACTTACCTACAGGAGTATCGGGCCCTTCCTTGAGCCTGAGTACAATCTCCGCCTGGCCGTCGATGAGGAAGCGAGGGGGGCGGTTGCCTAGAACACAGCCGGCCAAGGAGCACATAGTCAACCTGATCAGCAACCATCTCCCCAACATCCTAGCTGATATCCTCCAACATCTGCTATCGCATTATCCCTTACTACCGACACACCTTCTCCATGTACAGTCCTCTGACTTACCTACAGGAGTATCGGGCCCTTCCTTGAGCCTGAGTACAATCTCCGCCTGGCCGTCGATGAGGAAGCGAGGAGGGCGGTTGCCTAGAACACAGCCGGCCAAGGAGCACATAGTCAACCTGATCAGCAACCATCTCCCCAACATCCTAGCTGATATCCTCCAACATCTGCTATCGCATTATCCCTTACTACCGACACACCTTCTCCATGTACAGTCCTCTGACTTACCTACAGGAGTATCGGGCCCTTCCTTGAGCCTGAGTACAATCTCCGCCTGGCCGTCGATGAGGAAGCGGGGGGCGGTTGCCTAGAACACAGCCGGCCAAGGAGCACATAGTCAACCTGATCAGCAACCATCTCCCCAACATCCTAGCTGATATCCTCCAACATCTGCTATCGCATTATCCCTTACTACCGACACACCTTCTCCATGTACAGTCCTCTGACTTACCTACAGGAGTATCGGGCCCTTCCTTGAGCCTGAGTACAATCTCCGCCTGGCCGTCGATGAGGAAGCGAGGGGGGCGGTTGCCTAGAACACAGCCGGCCAAGGAGCACATAGTCAACCTGATCAGCAACCATCTCCCCAACATCCTAGCTGATATCCTCCAACATCTGCTATCGCATTATCCCTTACTACCGGTACACCTTCTCCATGTACAGTCCTCTGACTTACCTACAGGAGTATCAGGCCCTTCCTTGAGCCTGAGTACAATCTCCGCCTGGCCGTCGATGAGGAAGCGAGGGGGGCGGTTGCCTAGAACACAGCCGGCCAAGGAGCACATAGTCAACCTGATCAGCAACCATCTCCCCAACATCCTAGCTGATATCATCCCTCATCTGCTAGCGCAATTAACCGAACTACCGGTACGCCTTCTCCATGGACAGTCCGCTGACATACCTACAGGGGGAGCGGGCCCGTCCTTGAGCCTGAGGACAAGCTCCGCCTGGCCGTCGATGAGGAAGCGAGGGGGCGGTTGCCTAGAACACAGCCGCCAAGGAGCACATAGTCAACCTGATCAGCAACCATCTCCCCAACATCCTAGCTGATATCCTCCAACATCTGCTATCGCATTATCCCTTACTACCGACACCCTCTCCAGTACAGTCCTCTGACTTACCTACAGGAGTATCGGGCCTTCCTTGAGCCTGAGTACAATCTCCGCCTGGCCGTCGATGAGGAAGCGAGGAGGGCGGTTGCCTAGAACACAGCCGGCCAAGGAGCACATAGTCAACCTGATCAGCAACCATCTCCCCAACATCCTAGCTGATATCCTCCAACATCTGCTATCGCATTATCCCTTACTACCGACACACCTTCTCCATGTACAGTCCTCTGACTTACCTACAGGAGTATCGGGCCCTTCCTTGAGCCTGAGTACAATCTCCGCCTGGCCCTCGATGAGGAAGCGAGGGGGGCGGTTGCCTAGAACACAGCCGGCCAAGGAGCACATAGTCAACCTGATCAGCAACCATCTCCCCAACATCCTAGCTGATATCCTCCAACATCTGCTATCGCATTATCCCTTACTACCGTTACACCTTCTCCAAGTACAGTCCTCTGACTTACCTACAGGAGTATCGGGCCCTTCCTTGAGCCTGAGTACAATCTCCGCCTGGCCGTCGATGAGGAAGCGAGGGGGCGGTTGCCTAGAACACAGCCGGCCAAGGAGCACATAGTCAACCTGATCAGCAACCATCTCCCCAACATCCTAGCTGATATCCTCCAACATCTGCTATCACATTATCCCTTGCTACCGACACACCTTCTCCATGTACAGTCCTCTGACTTACCTACAGGAGTATCGGGCCCTTCCTTGAGCCTGAGTACAATCTCCGCCTGGCCGTCGTTGAGGTTGCGTGGGGGGCGGTTGCCTAGAACACAGCCGGCCAAGGAGCACATAGTCAACCTGATCAGCAACCATCTCCCCAACATCCTAGCTGATATCCTCCAACATCTGCTATCACATTATCCCTTGCTACCGACACACCTTCTCCACGTACAGTCCTCTGACTTACCTACAGGAGTATCGGGCCCTTCCTTGAGCCTGAGTACAATCTCCGCCTGGCCGTCGATGAGGAAGCGAGGAGGGCGGTTGCCTAGAACACAGCCGGCCAAGGAGCACATAGTCAACCTGATCAGCAACCATCTCCCCAACATCCTAGCTGATATCCTCCAACATCTGCTATCACATTATCCCTTACTACCGACACACCTTCTCCAAGTACAGTCCTCTGACTTACCTACAGGAGTATCAGGCCCTTCCTTGAGCCTGAGTACAATCTCCGCCTGGCCGTCGATGAGGAAGCGAGGAGGGCGGTTGCCTAGAACACAGCCGGCCAAGGAGCACATAGTCAACCTGATCAGCAACCATCTCCCCAACATCCTAGCTGATATCCTCCAACATCTGCTATCACATTATCCCTTACTACCGACACACCTCCAAGTACAGTCCCCTGACTTACCTACAGGAGTATCAGGCCCTTCCTTGAGCCTGAGTACAATCTCCGCCTGGCCGTCGATGAGGAAGCGAGGAGGGCGGTTGCCTAGAACACAGCCGGCCAAGGAGCACATAGTCAACCTGATCAGCAACCATCTCCCCAACATCCTAGCTGATATCCTCCAACATCGGCTATCACATTATCCCTTACTACCGACACACCTTCTCCATGTACAGTCCTCTGACTTACCTACAGGAGTATCGGGCCCTTCCTTGAGCCTGAGTACAATCTCCGCCTGGCCATCGATGAGGAAGCGAGGGGGGCGGTTGCCTAGAACACAGCCGGCCAAGGAGCACATAGTCAACCTGATCAGCAACCATCTCCCCAACATCCTAGCTGATATCCTCCAACATCTGCTATCGCATTATCCCTTACTACCGGTACACCTTCTCCATGTACAGTCCTCTGACTTACCTACAGGAGTATCGGGCCCTTCCTTGAGCCTGAGTACAATCTCCGCCTGGCCATCGATGAGGAAGCGAGGAGGGCGGTTGCCTAGAACACAGCCGGCCAAGGAGCACATAGTCAACCTGATCAGCAACCATCTCCCCAACATCCTAGCTGATATCCTCCAACATCTGCTATCGCATTATCCCTTACTACCGGTACACCTTCTCCATGTACAGTCCTCTGACTTACCTACAGGAGTATCGGGCCCTTCCTTGAGCCTGAGTACAATCTCCGCCTGGCCGTCGATGAGGAAGCGAGGGGGGCGGTTGCCTAGAACACAGCCGGCCAAGGAGCACATAGTCAACCTGATCAGCAACCATCTCCCCAACATCCTAGCTGATATCCTCCAACATCTGCTATCGCATTATCCCTTACTACCGACACACCTTCTCCATGTACAGTCCTCTGACTTACCTACAGGAGTATCGGGCCCTTCCTTGAGCCTGAGTACAATCTCCGCCTGGCCGTCGATGAGGAAGCGAGGAGGGCGGTTGCCTAGAACACAGCCGGCCAAGGAGCACATAGTCAACCTGATCAGCAACCATCTCCCCAACATCCTAGCTGATATCCTCCAACATCTGCTATCGCATTATCCCTTACTACCGGTACACCTTCTCCATGTACAGTCCTCTGACTTACCTACAGGAGTATCGGGCCCTTCCTTGAGCCTGAGTACAATCTCCGCCTGGCCATCGATGAGGAAGCGAGGAGGGCGGTTGCCTAGAACACAGCCGGCCAAGGAGCACATAGTCAACCTGATCAGCAACCATCTCCCCAACATCCTAGCTGATATCCTCCAACATCTGCTATCACATTATCCCTTACTACCGACACACCTCCAAGTACAGTCCCCTGACTTACCTACAGGAGTATCAGGCCCTTCCTTGAGCCTGAGTACAATCTCCGCCTGGCCGTCGATGAGGAAGCGAGGGGGGCGGTTGCCTAGAACACAGCCGGCCAAGGAGCACATAGTCAACCTGATCAGCAACCATCTCCCCAACATCCTAGCTGATATCCTCCAACATCTGCTATCACATTATCCCTTACTGCCGGTACACCTTCTCCAAGTACAGTCCTCTGACTTACCTACAGGAGTATCGGGCCCTTCCTTGAGCCTGAGTACAATCTCCGCCTGGCCGTCGATGAGGAAGCGAGGTGGGCGGTTGCCTAGAACACAGCCGGCCAAGGAGCACATAGTCAACCTGATCAGCAACCATCTCCCCAACATCCTAGCTGATATCCTCCAACATCTGCTATCGCATTATCCCTTACTGCCGGTACACCTTCTCCAAGTACTGTGCTTGTCCAGTCCTAAGTCTCCAGTCAATTCCCATCCTTCCTGAAACAGAAACAGAGGAAACAAATGTAGAGCTTCAATAGATTAACAAGATTGATTCTATTACATTTTACAATCCGGCCCACAATAACCGAGATATTTTGAATTCCCCTCCCTCACTAACCCCCCCCCCTATTCTTGGTTTGATTTCTCTCAATCACAAATATGATTTTCGAGACAAGAATGTAAAAGTCTGTCAAGCAGGGGCTGCGTTAACTAAACAATTTCCCACGTGCGTCACGTTTTCGCATTTATCTCAAAAAGTAAAAGTTCAATGAGAAGCATATTTTGTATTTAAGCTTCAAATCAATTGCTTCATAACATAATAGATTGTTGTTAATATGAGATGAGTAGGAGAGAGAGTTTACTGAAGACCGAAAACTAAAAAATGCAAATAACTCAGTTAATAAACAAGATAATGAAAAAATGTACATATCAACATTTATAGAACATTAAATTTCCAATAAGAATGATTCTATACAATTTTTCGATCCGACGCATAATAACGGAGATATTAAGAATTTTCGAAATTCTCCCCCTCTAAACCCCTCCCCCTCCCCCTGGTCCGATTTCAGCCGTTAACGAACTTGATCTGTCTTACCTTGAATAAAACGATTATATATCAAGTTTGACAACGATCATACACAAATTGCGACCGCCGAAGCGGTTAACAGACAAATATATATTTAATATATAATATATATATACTAGCTGACCCGGCAGACGTTGTCCTGCATGATATATCAAGCGATTAAGAGAATAAATTTATTAATATTATGTTTAAAAAAAATCTTCTTTTAATAACCCCCACTCCCGTTCGAACTTAACAAATTTAGTACAGCTTATAACCATGGAAGAACTAACGCTAATTCACATACCGAGTTTTGTTCAGTTCGGTTAGATCGTTGGGGCCCAATAAAATTGTTGGCCCCACTTTACTTTCTTACTGAATATCTCGTTTATACTTTAATATACGACAAAATTGAACATGACAAAAGTTACTCCAAATAACAACACAAACAACTCTTACCCTGTGCATATTTGCCGAAAAACCAATAGGAAACGAAATACGGCTATTTTTAATTTCAGGCCACCCTCACGACCCCCACTCCTGCTCCATCTGCCGGGCGGATCTGCGGCGCTAAACCATCCGGGGAGTCAACCGAACGCGTATTTAGAAATTCAATCAAATCGGTCCATCCGTCTAGGAGGAGTTCAGTGACATACACACGTACGCTAGAATTATATATATAAAGATAAGAGGTGCATTCGCCTGTTAACGCTCTAGCAGTCGCAAATTTCGCTCGATCGTTACCAAACTCCGTATTTAAACGTTTCACGTTAAAAGACGGATCATGTTCTTCAACGGCTGGAATCGGATCATTGGGAGGGGGGATTTAGAGGGGAGGATTTTCGAAAATTCGAAATATCTCCGTTAGTTTGAGTCGGATCGAAATTTTGTATACAACCAATCTTTATGCAAATTAAATGATCTATAAACGTTGTCATGTACCTATTTTCACTGTCTTTAATATTAACCGAGATATCGGCGTTTTTTAGTTTTCGGCCTTCAGTAAACCCCCACTCCCGTTCGAACTTAACAAATTTAGTACAGCTTATAACCATGGAAGAACTAACGCTAATTCACATACCGAGTTTTGTTCAGTTCGGTTAGATCGTTGGGGCCCAATAAAATTGTTGGCCCCACTTTACTTTCTTACTGAATATCTCGTTTATACTTTAATATACGACAAAATTGAACATGACAAAAGTTACTCCAAATAACAACACAAACAACTCTTACCCTGTGCATATTTGCCGAAAAACCAATAGGAAACGAAATACGGCTATTTTTAATTTGAGGCCTCCCTCACGACCCCCACTCCTGCTCCATCTGCCGGGCGGATCTGCGGCGCTAAACCATCCGGG
Organism: Riptortus pedestris; assembly: GCA_019009955.1. Classification (NCBI taxonomy): domain Eukaryota; kingdom Metazoa; phylum Arthropoda; class Insecta; order Hemiptera; family Alydidae; genus Riptortus; species Riptortus pedestris. The sequence continues at coordinate 938,068 of CM032231.1, read as the reverse complement.
GAGTCAACCGAACGCGTATTCAAAAATTCAATCAAATCGGACCATCCGTCTAGGAGGAGTTCAGTGACATACACACGTACGCTAGAATTATATATATAAAGATATATATATATATTTATATTTTATATATTTATATATAAAATTTTGAACGGACCACATTTTCGTCATCTCCTGGGTAGGATCGATGGACATTTGAAGAAATTTTTCGAAACTCGCGTCATGAGTACGACCTCAATAGCTGATTTCCCTTCAGGGAAATCTGCTAAAAACAATACGCTGAAACGGAATTCTATAAATTTATTCATACAATGGATAAAAGTCCGTCTGCGTAAACTAAGCAGATTTCCCTCGTGAAGATTAACAATAGATAAACCTACATACTGCTAACACAACGCCATCGTCAATATTAAGTGAATAAATACTAACGGTTATAAGAAATTTTTCCCCTGCCGGCGGGAAGCATCTCAAATGTAAAACAACAGGTCTGCCAACGGCTCACTGGAAAGAAAACAATAACTGAAACATATCAGAATATAACATATTCATTTTATTGAAAACTCTGTACAATACCTAGTACTGTAATTTATAATGAATCAGAATAATTTTATCTCAATCAATCAAGTTTTAGTAGTCCAAGAATTTAAGACGGGGCGGGGGGGGGGGTGGGGGGTCACAAGAACATATTTGCATGTATCTCGTATGATCAAAGTCTCTTGAAAACAACATTTGGCATTTAAGCTTGGAATAAAGTTGTTTATTATGTAAAAGTGTATTGTTTGTGTAACATGAGTAGAATACATCTTCGAAACGTACGAAGAACGTAAAATCTTAATTGAGCGTCATCAATCTCATCGCAAAACGAATTTGCACCTATCTCGCATATTAAAGATCCAAAAGACACAATATTTGCTATTTAAGCTTAGAATAATGAGGTGCATGTTATAACAGTTTATTGTTATTTGGACGTGAGTAGGAGTGGGGGTTTACTGAAGGCTGAAAACTATACACTTCAAATATCTCGGTTTATATTAACCTTAGAAAAATATAAATCTATATATATAAATTGTAACCTCTGTCTGTACATTAATTTTTTCGCGAAATTTCACGATAACTTTTCGTTTCACATGTCATAGACACCATAACTACATTTTGTTTCTTTTGTGTCTGTTTGGTTGTTTGTTACCTTTTTCACGCATAAACAGCCTGAACCGAATTTTTATGAAAATTGGTATGTATATTACTACTAAGCCCAACTTAGACTTTTGGCTTATATTATTATTCTCTAAGACGAACAGGAGGGGGGGTTTTAAAGGGAGGCCTGAAATTCAAAATAGCGATATGTCGTTTCCTATTGCTTTTTCAGTAAATATGCATATATAACAAAAGTTGTTTATTTTGTTATTTAAGTTACTTTTATTATATGCACTTTTGCCTTAGTCGGAAGTATTACATGAGTTATACGCAACAATTACTAAAGCGGGAGTCCACAATTTTATTTGGCACTAAAGACTCAACCGAATTAAACCAAACTCGGTATGTGAATTAGTACTAACGCCTTCATTATAATAAGCTATACTTACATTTCTAGGGACGGGCAGGAGTGGGGGTTGTAAGGGAGGCCTGAAATTAAAAATAGTGATATTTCGTTTCCTATTGCATTTTCGGCAAATATGCACATAACAAAAGTTGTTTATTTTGTTATTTAGAGAAACTTTTTTTTATATACACTATCATCGTATACCGAAGTATAAAGGTGTTATACGCTAAACATTATAGCGGGAGACAACAATTTTATTTGGCACAAAAGACTCAACCGAACTAAATAAAACACTCAGTATGTGTATTAGCACTAACGCCTTCCTTATAATAAGCCATACTAACATTTCTAGGGACGGGCAGGAGTGGGGGTTATAAGGGAGGCCTGAAATTAATAATAATGATTTCCTATTGCATTTTCGGCAAATATGCACATAACAAAAGTTGTTTATTTTGTTATTTAGAGAAATTTGCTCAACACTTCTTTTCAATATGAACTACCAGGTACCTCACCTGAAAAAATTAATTCAAATGTATGTCAATATTTTCTCCTTAATAATTCAAATCTATGCATAATGCACAGGAGACGGGAAATATGACAATATGCAGGACAGTGAAGTCTTACATAAAAAAAATAATTTTATTATTAACAAATGCCAACAACGGGTATTAACCCTAAACACTGGAACGGGTAAATGTCAAAATATTGTGCAAAGTAAAGCCTTGCCAAAAATATTTTTTATCACCATTCAGCCTCAAATGAATTCCCGAGCGAAGCCTGGTATCTGAGCTAGTATATATATATATATATATATATATATATAAATCTATATATATAAATTGTAACCTCTGTCTGTACATTAATTTTTTCGCGAAATTTCACGATAACTTTTCGTTTCACATGTCATAGACACCATAACTACATTTTGTTTCTTTTGTGTCTGTTTGTTTGTTTGTTACCTTTTCACGCATAAACAGCTGAACCGAATTTTATGAAACTTGGTATGTATATTACTACTAGCCCAACTTAGACTTTAGGCTATATTAATATTCTCTAAGACGAACAGGAGTGGGGGTTATAAGGGAGGCCTGAAATTCAAAATAGCGATATTTCGTTTCCTATTGCTTTTTCAGTAAATATGCACATAACAAAAGTTGTTTATTTTGTTATTTAAAGTAACTTTTATTATATGCACTTTTGCCTTATACGGAAGTATAAATGAGTTATACGCTAAAAACTATAGCGGGAGTCCACAATTTTATTTGGCACAAAAGACTCAACCGAACTAAACCAATCTCGCTATGTGAATTAATACTAATGATTTCCTTATAATAAGCCATACTAACATTTCTAGGGACGGGCAGGAGTGGGGGTTATAAGGGAGGCCTGAAATTAAAAATAGCGATATTTCGTTTCCTATTGCTTTTTCAGCAAATATGCACATGACAAAAGTTGTTTATTTTGTTATTTGGAGTAACTTTTGTTATATGCACTTTTGCCGTATACGGAAGCATAAATGAGTTATACGCTACAAACTAAAGCGGGAGTCCACAATTTTATTTGGCACTAAAGACTCAACCGAATTAAACCAAACTCGGTATGTGAATTAGTACTAACGCCTTCATTATAATAAGCTATACTAACACTTCTAGGGACGGGCAGGAGTGGGGGTTGTAAGGGAGGCCTGAAATTAAAAATAGTGATATTTCGTTTCCTATTGCATTTTCGGCAAATATGCACATAACAAAAGTTGTTTATTTTGTTATTTAGAGAAACTTTTTTTTATATACACTATCATCGTATTCCGAAGTATAAAGGTGTTATACGCTAAACATTATAGCGGGAGACAACAATTTTATTTGGCACAAAAGACTCAACCGAACTAAATAAAACACTCAGTATGTGTATTAGCACTAACGCCTTCCTTATAACAAGCCATACTAACATTTCTAGGGACGGGCAGGAGTGGGGGTTATAAGGGAGGCCTGAAATTAATAATAATGATTTCCGATTGCATTTTCGGCAAATATGCACATAACAAAAGTTGTTTATTTTGTTATTTAGAGAAATTTGCTCAACACTTCTTTTCAATATGAACTACCAGGTACCTCACCTGAAAAAGCTAATTCAAATGTATGTCAATATTTTCTCCTTAAGAATTCAAATCTATGCATAATGCACAGGAGACGGGAAATATGACAATATGCAGGACAGTGAAGTCTTACATAAAAAAAATAAGTTTATTAGTAACAAAGGCCAACAACGGGTATTCACCCTAAACACTGGAGCGGGTAAATGTCAAAATATGGTGCAATGTAAAGCCTTGCCAAAAAATATTTTTTATCACCATTCAGCCTCAAATGAATTCCCGAGCGAAGCCTGGTATCTGAGCTAGTATATATATAGATAGAGACAACATTTATAGACAATTGCATCTATATATATATAAAATTGTAACCTCTGTCTGTACATTGATTTTTTTCGCGAAATTTCACGATAACTTTTCGTTTCACATGTCATAGACACCATATCTGCATTTTGTTTCTTTCGTGTATGTTTGTTTGTTTGTTTGTTTGTTTGTTTGTTTGTTACCTTTTCACGCATAAACGGCTGAACCGAATTTTATGAAACTTGGTATGTATATTACTACTAACCCAACTTAGACTTTAGGCTATATTAAAATTCTCTGAGACGAACAGGAGTGGGGGTTATAAGGGAGGCCTGAAATTAAAAATAGCGATATTTCGTTTTCTATTGGTTTTTCGGCAAATATGCACATAACAAAAGTTGTTTATTTTGTTATTTAGAGTAACTTTTGTTATATACACTTTTGTTGTATACCTAAGTATAAATGAGTTATACGCTAAACACTATAGCGGAAGTCAATAATTTTATTTCGTACAAGGGACTCAACCGAACTAAATAAAATTCGATATGTGTATTAGCACTAACGCCTTCATTATAATAAGCCATACCAACATTTCTAGGGACGGGCAGGAGTGGGGGTTATAAGGGAGGCCTGAAATTAAAAATAGCGATATTTCGTTTCCTATTGGTTTTTCCGCAAATATAAACATAACAAAAGCTGTTTATTTTATTATTTGGAGTAATTTTTGTTATATACACTTTTGTCGTATACCTAAGTATAAATGAGTTATACGTTAAAACTTTAGAGGGCACTAACGGCTGAACCGAACTTAACAAAAGTCGGTATGTCAATTAGTATTAATTCTTCCATGATTATAAGTTATATTAAAATTTTTGGGTTCGAACGGGAGGGGGGTTATAAGGGAGGCCTGAAATAAAATTCACTATATTTACATGTATAAGAGACGGGAAATATAAAAGTATCGAAGACTGTGAAGCCTTATCGAACAAATAATTATATTATTAGCAAATCCACGGGAAAGACGGGTATCAATCCTAAACACTGGGACGGGTAAATGTCAAAATATTGTGCAATGTAAAGCCTGCTAAAAAATACCATCACCATTCAGCCTCAAATGAATTCCCGGGCGAAGCCGGGTATCTGAGCTAGTTTACAATAAGGTTAGTATACAGTTTTTCGATTCGACGTATAATAACCGAGAAATTTCGAATTTTCGAAATTCTCCCCCTTTAAACCCCCCTTCACCCTGGTCCGATTTTGGCTAATGAACATGATCTTTAGTTTTGCCTGAAACGCTTATATATCGAGTTTGGTAACGATATAACAATAATTGCGACTGCTAGAGCGGTAACACACACACACACACACACACACGTATATATATATATATATATATATATATATATATATGGTGCATGGAACATGCAGGAAAAAAAAAATAAACGGCCTTCTTCTCGGGTTACTATTGGAAGGAAACAAATAAAAATGATATATATGTATATAATTTGTATACGTATACAATTTTGAATGGACCTCATTTTCAACATGTCCTAGGTAGGATCTATAGACAAGAATATTTTCGAATATCAGGCTATTCTTAAGGGAAATCTGCTAAAAAACCAGTAACCATTACTCTTGTAGCAGTCCAACATAACCTGCACTTCCTGCTCAGGGTAGGTTACCAAATCTGCTGAAAAAGATCTGGAATTAGCCAAAATTTAACCAAACAAGAAATTTACATATGAGACAATTTTAGAATAAAATTAATACACAAAAATGGGAGCTTAAAGCAGAGATAGTCCGGAACAAAAACCAAATCCGTCATTCAGGGGCTGCGTAAACTAAGCAGATTTCCCACGTGCCGGTACAACCTCAATAGCTGATTTACTCTAAGGAAAATCTGCTAAAACATTGTCGCAAAACAAGGACACTGATACTGTAAAAATTGTAGCCTATTACTGTGGTGTTCCCCAAGAGTCAATATGAGGCCCATTCCTATGTTATATTGACATCATCTCTGTTTAATCTTGTAAAATCAGTTCTTTATTTTGACAATAAAAACAGCAGGCCTGGTTAGTCTAAATCAGGAGGGGACTCTTACCATTGGCGTATTAATTTCATTGGTTGATGGGCAATGAGCTCCAAACATGTCAAGAATACATATTTAATATATGCTCTGTCTCAGCTGAAGTGTTTGCAATAAGTAACTCCTGAATATTTAGATGGCCGCAGTTCATCCACAACTGAAAGAGTGAATAATCAAAGATCATACCTTGAAACAAAGAAACTCCTAAGACATTCAATAAGATCTTGAGAACTGTTAAGAACTAAGAAGTGCCACAATGTACAACTGCATATTTACTTTGAGTCCTGCTGAGTATATTCCGATAGTCACAATGAAACGAGACTGGAAGGTGGTAAGGTTGGTAGACCTGATGTAGATAACTAAGGCAGGTGTAGCAGAGCATATACCTAACAGCAGCCAATGGTGATAAGGTAACCTTGGCACTCAACCATATCCATCCAGCGTTATCACACGCACCAACTCCCCTCCATCCGCCTTCAATACACTCACATGCATTCCAGAATTGAACACCCGGAGAATTCAAACAGTCCAAGATAAAAAAGCAGTCAGGGGACTGCTGGTAGAAGTGAAAACTCCTTTAGCTTTGATCGCTCAATTTTGGCATTGCTGAGAAATTTTATTTACAAGTCTTATTTTAAAAATATTTTTAGTTATTTATCAATAAGTAACAGTTATGATCTATTTTACATGAAAAAATGAAATGACAAAAATAATAGTGATAAAAAAAATAATGTACCACGAATTGTTTTATTTATCAATATAAAATACTATACATAATTATTTCAGTTATTTTACATAAAAGAAAAAAATTACATTTCAGAATTATTACAAATGCTTTACAAAAATAAGTTAAGTACACTCAGAAAAATCAATTTCTATCCATAATTTCAACAACTCTTGCACCATCATCACTGCCAGCATTATCACCAATTTCTAAAACTGATACAATCGGTATATGGTAGCTAAAGTAGGATACAAACAGTTTTGATTCGAATTTATTTAAATATTCGAATTTATTTAAACTTCGGATTAAAATATCTATGAAAGTAAAAATGGTAGATATATAGTATCTGTGAACGAAATGATGCTGGTTTTGTCCTCTTTAAAATGGTATGCGAACGAAAACTCTAGCTAATTTGGTTCAGGAGTTATGAAGAAAAGAAGCTCCTTTAGCTTTGAGTTGAGTACTAGCGGTGGCGGTGGCGGTGTCGCGATTTCATACTTTTTTCCTCTCCCGCAAATGCTTCCTTACGGGGTGCACAACGTGCCTAAAGAAGTTTTCACTTCAAAAAGTCCGTCACGCAGGGGCTGCGTAAACTAAGCAGATTTCCCACGTAAAGTTTTACAACCTTCACGAAATCTGAGATTTTAACACCACCATGAGTAAATACAAACGGTATTGAGGAATCTTTCAGTTAATTTTAATAAGCTCCCAACGGAAACGGCTTCTGAATTGTAAACAAATAGGTCTGCCAGCCTCTCAGAGCTGAAGAGATAGACATGCATTCTTCACCGGAAAGAAAAAAAGTCCGTCACGCAGGGGCTGCGTAAACTAAGCAGATTTCCCTCGTGAAGTTTAGTAATAGATAAATCTACATACTGGTAACACAACAGCACCGTGAATAAATACTAACGAAAATAAGAAATGTTTCATCCAATTTCAATAACCTGCCGACAGGAAGCGTTAGGTTAGAAATGTAAACAAACGGGTCTGCCCGTTTCACACCGGAAAGAAAAACAATTACTGAAATATATCAGAATATAACGTATTAATTTTATTGAGAACTATTTACTATATCTAGTACTGTAATTAATAATGAGTCAGAATAATTGTTATTTCAATCAATCAAATTTTAGTAGTCCAAAACCTTAAGACGGGGGGGGGGGTCACCCGAACATATTTGCATGTATCTCGTATAATAAAGGTCTCTTGAATACAATTTTTGGTATTTAAACTTCGAATAATGTGATTTATTATGTAGCAGAGTATTTTTTATGTAACATGAGTAGAAGTGGCGGTTTGCTGATGGCTGAAAACTGAAAAATGCAAATATCTCGGTTAATATTCAAGATAGAGAATAAATGTATATATTAATATTTATAGTAAATTTAATTTGCAATAAGATTGATTCTGTACAATGTTTCGATCCGACGAATAGTAACGGAGATATTTCTAATTTTCGAAATTCCCCCTTCTAAACCCCCCCCCCTCCCACTGGTCCGATTTCAGCCGTTAACGAACTTGATCTTCCTTTTTACCTAAAACGATTAAATACAAGGGGACAAGTGGGAGGGGTTTAGAGGGGGGGGGATTTTCGAAAACTCCACATATCCAGATATATTCAGTAATTGTTTTAGCAGATTTCCCTTGAGGGAAATCAGCTATTGAGGTCGTACTCATGACGCGATTTTCGAAAAATTTCTTCTAATGTCCATCGATCCTACCCAGGAGATGACGAAAATGAGGTCCGTTCAAAATAATATATATATATATATATATATATATATATATATATATATATATATATATATATATATATTTGTCTGTTAACACTCTAGCGGTCGCAATTTTTGTTTAATCGTCACCAAACTCGGTATTTAATCGTTTTAGGTAAAAAGGAAGATCAAGTTCGTTAACGGCTGAAATAGGACCAGTGGGAGGGAGGTTTAGAGGGGAGAATTTTGAAAATTCAAAATATCTCCGGTACCATAGGTCGGATCGAACAATTGTATAGAACTAATCTTATTGAAAATTAAATGTACTATAAATATTCCTATATACATTCATTCACTATCTTGAATATTAATCGAGATATTTGCATTTTTCAGTTCAGAAAACCGCCACTTCTACTCATGTTACATAAACAATACTCTGCTACATAATAAATCACATTATTTGAAGTTTAAATACCAAAAATTGTATTCAAGAGACCTTTATTATACGAGATACATGCAAATCCTAGTGACCCCCCCCCCCGGTCTTAAGGTTTTGGACTACTAAAATTTGATTGATTGAGATAAAAATTATTCTGATCCATTACAAATTACAGTACTAGATATAGTAAATAGTTTTCAATAAAATTAATATGTTATATTCTGATATATTTCAGTAATTGTTTTTCTTTCCGGTGTGAGGCGGACAGACCCGTTTGTTTACATTTCTAACCTAACAGCAGGTTATTGAAATTGGAAGAAACATTTCTTATTTCCGTTTGTATTTATTCAAGGAGGTGTTGTGTTAACAGTATGTAGATTTATCTATTATTAAACTTCACATGGGAAATCTGCTTAGTTTACGCACCCCTGCGTGACGGACTCTTTTATTTTATAATAAGGTCGCTACACCAAGTTTTAGTTTTATGTGTCTGTCCGAATCGCTAAAATTGCGTCACTCCTAAACAAATTAATAATAACAGTTTATAGGATTAAATATAATATTTGAACATAAACTGTCCTGTCCAGCGATATCTATGTACTTTAGAACAGATAACCGCATCAGCTGACTGCTCTCAGCTGTTGAATGCAAGGTACCGTTCCTTCCTGATCTCCTTTTACGCAGAATGTTGTTCCTGAATAGGTTTGTACTATACGTTATCTATCTCGTTGGATTTTCCCATTGACTTCAATTATTATCCAGTTATTATTTAAGGTAAGTGCTTCCGATACACATATAGTTTATAACTATTTATGACAAAAAACATATTAAAAAAGTCCGTCACGCAGGGGCTGCGTAAACTAAGCAGATTTCCCTCGTGACGGTTTACAATAGATAAATATATATACAGGTAACACTACCGTGAATGCTCAGTAAATTTACAATACAAGTTAATAATCCCTACAACGGTATATGGCTGAATTGTAAACAAACAGGCAAGCCGGCCTCGTAGCGTTGCATAGATAGACCGGAAAGACAAACAATTAATGAAATATATCTGAATATAACATATTAATTTTATTCCAAACAATTTACCTAAGCTAGTGGTGTAATTTGTAATGAATCAGAACCAGTTATATCTCAATCACTGAAACTTTAGTAATCATAAAACAAAAGAAGGAGGGGTACAGAACATATTTGCATATATCTCACTAAGTAAATGTTCTATGAATACAATATTTAGTATTTAGGCTTCGAATAATATGGTTTATTATATAACAGAGTATTGTTTACGTAACACTAGTAGAAGTGGGGGATTACTTAAGGCTGAAAACTAAAATATGGAAATATCTCGGTTAATGTTCAAGATAGAGATGTAATGTATATAACAATATTTATAGTATATTTAATTTGCAATAAGATTTATTCTATACACTTTTTCGATCCGACTTATAGTAACGGAAATATATCAATTTTTTTAAAATTCTCCCCCTTTAAACCCCCCTTCCCCTAGTCCGATTTCAGCCTTTAAGGAACTTGATCTTTCTTTTTACATAAATTAAATATCGAGTTTGGTAACGATCAAACAAAAATTGCGACCGCTAGAGCGGTAGCAGACAAATATATATATATATATATATATATATATATATATATATATATATATATATATATATATATATATATATATATATCTAGTATACCTATATAGAGTTTTGAACGACCTCATTATCGTCATTTCCTAGGTATGATCGATGGACATTTGAAGAAAAAATTCGAAAATTCCGTCAACAGCTGATTTCCCTTGAGGGAAATCTGCTAAAAAATGTTAAATTTTCATCTTTTAATACAAGGATGGAATAAAATAATTTTGAAACTGTATAAGAGTTTTAAAGGCTTGTCGGGTAATTTTTTTTTTTTTTTTACCAATTTAAGATAGACAATTTAATGAAATAACAATCTTAGAAGAAAAATCGTGTGCCTTTTCCGGCCATTTTTTAAAATTAATTAATATAACTAAAAATCCAGAAAGTGCTTGCCAACTGTACTCCACCTACAGCCAGTGACGGCGGTATGCACCGACAGATATGACAACAACTATTATAGTTGTCTGCCGTATTTGACATTCTACTCCACTGAGATGCTATTAAAGCAGCAACAACTGCTGTGGTTGCGAACCGGATTCTTAGGAAATGGAGTGATAGCAGACAAGTATGCTCTTCCAATGAACAGGAAATGCTAATTCTACGTTGTCCTCTACACAAATAATAGAATATTGAGAATTCCACTCGAGTGAAGAAATTTTAGAGAGCCATTCTTGAGTAACCTGCATAAGATTAATGATTAACACAATTCAGGATGAGTATGGAGATTACAATAGCAAACCCTTTGATAATGAAACAAGCAACCTTCTAAATGTCATTGCTCTTCCGATATAAGAGCTGCTGTTGATTATGCAACAATGATATTGGTTGCCCCGCCATATTGGATGACAGTCACAAGATATCCGTGGCGATTCTCATGTCTCCAAATGTAAATAAACACACAAGGAATATATTTATTCATTTATTTTTCGGTTGGCAAGGTAGATAGATCCCAGAGATGCAGGGTAGATTCAGGTCGTACACATTTTCGATAAAATTTCCTCAAATATCCATCGATCCTACCTAGAGGATAACGAAAATGAGGTCCGTTCAAAATTATATATATATTCGTCTGTTACTGTTCTAAAGGTAGCAATTCTTATTTGGTCGTAACCAAACTCGATATGTAAGCGTTTCATACAAAACTAAAGGCCGAGTTCGTTAACGGTTGAAATCGAACCAGAGGAAGGGGGATGGGTTTAGATGGGAGAATTTCGAAAATCGATATCTCTGTTATTAAGCGCCGGATCGAAAAATTATATAGAACGAGTCCTATTGAAAATGTGTTAATATTCAAGATAGAGAATAAATATATATAACAATATTTATAGTAAATTTAATGTACGATAAGATTGGTTCTAAATTTTTGATCCGATGCATAATAACGGAGATATTTTGAATTTTCAAAAATCCCCCCCTCCCTCTAGTCCGATTTCAGCCATTAACGAACTTGACCTGTCTTTTTACATTTACGGTTAAATATCGAGTTTCGTAACGATCAAACAAAAATTGTGACCACTAGAGCGTTAACAGACAAATATATATATATATATATATATATATATATATATATATATATATATATATATATAATTTTGAACGGACCTCATTTTCGTCATCAATTCTCGCCTGAGGGAAACTGCATTCTCGACACAGCTGCAAATGATGATGTCACTTAGGGATTGGGGTAAACTGAGATGGCGCAAGAGGAATACTGTTGCAAGTAACGGTGCCATCGGTGTGTACCGGGCTCATCCATAAGTTCAGGGCCGGAGGAGAGAGAGGAAGAGTGCTCCAAGGAGAAGGTACGAGAGAGTCCTGATCAGCTGTTCCCGACCTCGAAAACTCAAGACAGGACAACCTAAACAGCTGTTATTTACACGGGGAACACTAATGTACTCTCCACAACTACTAGGCTGATTGGTAAGCCTGGCAAAATACAAATCTTGAAATATAAGTATTTAAGTTATTAGATTTATGTTTTTATGAAAGCTGCTATTGAATTTCTACTCTTGGCAAAATTTCCGAAAATGTTTCTACGATCCAGCCTCGGTATGATGAAAATGGGGTGTATATGTATATATATATATATATATATATATATATATATATATATATATATATATATATATATATATATAATTTACAGTCTACACCTGTTAATTTATCTCGTGAACAGGCAAACCTGATTTTCACGGGACTGAACAAGGTTATAAGAGGGTCACAGGGACATGCAGTGGTATCCAGTAAACATTTAAAAACAGTAGAGGACTTGGCCTTCTCATTGATCCTGATCTATTGGTTCCTCTACCATCCAGCATATTCCAGAGATATCATTATATATATATATATATATATATATATATATATATATATATATTGTATATATAATTGTGTGGTTGTTATCGACCAGGTTATATAAATATATGGTGTTGTTTTTTGGAGTTTTAGTCAGTGATAGTGAAGAAATCTAAGTTAATTCCAATATTTCGAGAATATTTATTTTCAATTATTCAGGGCAGAACTAAAGATACTTAAAAACTATTGTACATTACCGTTGTACCTCTGTTTACATTAGGAGTACCCTAGGGTCTACATTAGGAGTTTGCATTAGGGTACTCCTAATGTAAACAGAGGTACAACAGTAATGCACAATAGTTTTTAAGTATCTTTAGTTCTGCCCTGAATAAGAGAAAATAAATATTCTCGAAATATTGGAATGAACTAAGATTTTTTCACCAACACTGACCAAAACTCCAAAAACAACAACTCCATACATTATACGAGTATATATATACTGTTTCGAACGGGCCTAATTTTCATCATCATCTCCTGGGAGGGATCGATGGACATTTGAGGAAATTTTTCGATAATGGCGTCTTGAGTACGACCTCAATAGGCGATTTTCCTTAAGGGAAATCTACTGATATTTAAGCTAGCGAACCGAAATAGGAGAAGGAATGGTGTGGAACTGTAGCCCAAGGCGGTAGTTGGCATCTACCGTTACTGACCTATTGTATTGCATATATATACAGTAACTGCTAGATATATTCTATTGCATATAATATACAGTAGGTGTATTGTTTTGCAGAACCTCTCATTGGATTGGATTAGCTAGGCCTTTAGTAGACACTACCTGGAGAATGTACAGCCTCTAGGGAGGTAACGTGACCATACAGAGGTCAGCACTCATTTCGAACAACGAACAGTCCGTCACGCAGGGGCTGCGTAAACTAAGCAGGTTTCCCACGTGCACCAAGTATTTGCATTTATCTCAAAACTTATACGTTCAATGTGAACAACATTTGGTATTTAAGCTTCAAATAAAGTGCTTCATAATATAATAGAATATTGTTAATATGAGATGAGTAGGAGTGGGGCTTTACTGAAGACCGAAAATTAAAAAATGCAAATATCTCAGTTAATAATCAAGATACTGAAAAAATGCACATAACAACATTTAAAGAACATTAAATTTGCAAAAGTATGGTTCTGTAAAATTTTTCGATCCGACGCAGAATTTTTGAAATTCCCCCTCTAATCCCTCCCCGATTTCAGCCGTTTACGAACTTGATCTTTCTTTTTGTATAAAACGATTATATATCAAGTTTGGTAACGATAAGACAAAAATTACGACCGCTAGAGAGGTAACCGACAAATATATATATATATATATATATATATATATATATACACAGTTTTAAACGGACCTCATTATCGTCATCTCCTGGGCAGGATCGATGGACATTTGAAAGAAAAATTTTGAAATTCCCGTTATGAGTACGACCTCAATAGGTGATTTACTTTAAGGGAAATCTGCTAAAAACATATATAAAAGGCCGTCACGCAGGGCCTGCATAAATGTATTCTTAAAATGACATGAGTAGGAGCAAATATCTCGGTTAATTATCAAAATAGTGAAAACATATACTTATCATCATTTATAGAATATTACAATTTTTCGATGCGACGTATAATAGCTACTAAGCTCGCCCTCCCACTTGTTCGAATGCAGCCGTTACCAAACTTGATCTTTAGTTTAACACAAAACTTTTAAATATCGATTTTGATACCGATCGAACAAAAATTGCGACCGCTAGAGGCATGGACCTCATTTTCGTCATCTCGTTGTTAGGATCGACGGACATTTGTGGAAATTTTTCGAAAATCGGACGAGTACAACCTCAATAGCTGATTTCCCTCAAGGGAAATCTGCTACAGTCGTTTTGAGAATTAGATAAACTCCAGATGCTGTTGCTGATTTCATGGATGTTCTAAGGAGAGTGAGGCTGGAAGAGATAGTATCGGCCATAGAGATCTATCTTCTAAGCAACACGTAGCTCTTTGCCTTTCTCTTTCGTCACAATACCCCCGAGTCTCTCGAATCGTTCCTCACAATTACTCAATCCAATAGCGATCAATACTCTCTCACTTTCTTCTAATAGGAACCAAGAATCAAGGTTCTAGTCTATTTTCGAAATAAAATTGTCTTCAAAAATCCATCAATCATAACTAGCAGATAAGAAAGTGAAGTCCGGTCGAATTAATGATCCGCGGTTAACTGGGAGAGATCATTTAAAGACTACCGCGTTTTCCAGGGGGTGGGATGAGGACATTATTTACAAGGGGAGTGCACGGTCTTCCCCCCACCGATTTGATCGAAACAATTTTAGTATGTAGTACCTGATGAAAAACAAATTCTATTCAAGCGAGAGAACGCAATTTTCACGCATTCTTGTAAAAAAAAAAAAAAAAAAAAAAAAAAAAAAAAATTTAAATTATTTGCCTGAAAGCCTTGAGGTGTTCCGAAGAGTTCCCGTGGCTGCCACGTTGGCAGCGTTCTCTTTTTTGTAACCGTAAGATCTCGAGATCGAATCTCGCCGAAAGCTGTTTAATATTAATAAATAAATAAAAAGTTTTTTTTTAATTATTGGCATTTAATTTTGAACGTATTCCATATATATAAAGAAAATTAGAATGCTTTCTAGTTTAATTTAGTTTTACCCATACATGTGTTATCGTTTTATTTTACAATTAATAAAGATATTTATAAAATTTTTAGCTTTATACATAAAAATATTCTCTAACAGTTTTATACGTTAGAGCTATATTTTTAATATGCTTGGCCTTGGATCATTGACTGATATTTCTATCATCAATATCAACATTTTATCAAGCGCCTCCAAAACTGCTTGTATTTGATTGAACAGAATCACAAAATATCATCTAGAGAGGATTGTTTTAAAATTCATTCTATTCTTCAATACCATTTTCATCAGCATTTCATTTTAAATTTTTGAAAAATTTCTTCAAATGTCCATCGATCCTACCCAGGAGATCACGAAAATGAGGTCCTTTAAAAATTATGTGTGTTTGTGTGTGTGCGTGCGTGTGTGTGTGTGTGTGTGTGTAGGTTAACGCTCTAGCGGTCGCAATTTTTGTTTGATCGTTCGTAGCGGCTGAAATCAGACCAGTGGGATGGGGGTGGGTTTAGAGGGGGAATTTGAAAATCCGAAATATATCCGTTACTATAAGTCAGATCGAAAAATCGAATAGAACCAATCTTATTGAATGTTCTATAATTAATTAATTCCAAATTAAATTATCTATAAATATTGTTCTATGCATATTTTTATGTATTTTGAATATTAACCGAGATATTTGGACTTTATAGTTTTCAGTCTTTAGCAAACACCCACTTCAACTCACTTTAAACTAACAATACTCGGGTTATGTAATAAACCACATTATTCGAACCTTAAATTCCAAATATTGTTTTCTAGAGAGCTTTTTATTATTGTTTTTTATTTTACATGCACTTTATGCTACTAGGCTAATCGAGACGGGTTATCTACAGGTTACCATCCTTTTCTAGCCTGGGAGGGCACAAGGGGTTTATTTAATGAGTCCGTCATTAAATAAATTTCTACTGCCCAGGACGGGATTCGAGCCCGCCACTCTAGGACTGCCATGCGAGATTAGGACCAACGGCCTAACTCGCACGGCCAACCCGAACCACCTAGAGACCTTTATTATACGACATACATGCAAATATGTTATGGTTAACCCCCCTCCCGTCTTAAGTTTTTGGACTACTTAAATTTGATTGATTGAGATAAAAATTATTCTGATTCATTATAAATTACAGTACTAGATATAGTAAATAGTTTTCAATCAAATTAATATGTTATATTCCGATATATTTCAGTAATTCTTTTTCTTTCCGGTGGGGGGTCGGATTGGCAGAACTGTTTGTTTACATTTCAGACGATTCCCGCCAGGAGGAGAATGATTTCTTATTACCGTTTGTATTTAATCAATTAATATTCAAGGTGGCGTTATGATACTTGTATGTAGTTTTATCTATTATTAATCTTCACGAGGGAAATCTGCTTAGTTTACGCAGCCCCTGCGTGACGGACGTTTATTATGGCTACCTTGTGCCAGTAATTCATACGTCGTATGAGATCAGTAAATGCTACAGCCTTTCAGAGTCTGTCGGTGTGATCTTGAGACTTCTCTAAGTCGGTAGAACATCTTTTCCATCATTAATCAGACCGTCTAGATGAACGGAGCTACACGGATCAATCAGAAAGGTGTCATTTCTCATTCCGATTGGCCTTTCCAACAGCCATCTCCAAGTAACATGCAACATGTCCGTCTCTGCTGTATCCATAGCGTGCTGTCAAACCCCCACCTTGGGGCTCACCTAATTGACCAGGTACTAAAGAGGAAATGTTAAATCAAACACAAACTAATATGTGTCAATCATATGTGTCTTGGTCACTGCCTTCTTCTACTGCTTACAGTACCATTGAAATATTTCTTCAGTCATCGGCCCAACTTAAAAGATGCGGAAGAGAGGTTCTTTCAAAATTTAAATATTTATCAGCGTGTGTCATATATACATACATATATTTTGTCTTTTATCACTCTGTCATCGTTATTTCTGTTTATTGCAAAACGAAAAAGTCCGCCACGCAGGGGCTGCATTAACTAAGCAGACATCCCGCATCCGACACGTAGTTGCATTTATCTCAAAACGTAAAAGTTCAATGAGATCAATGTTTTGTATTTAGGTTTCAAATAATGTGCTTCATAACATGACACCATATTGTTAAAATGACATGAGGAGTGGGGGCTTACTGAATGCCGAAAACTAAAAAACGCAATTATCTCGGTTAATGATAAAGGTAGTGAAAAGACTTATATAACACAATTTATAGAAAATATAATTTGCAATAAGATTGGTTCTGTGTATTTTTTTCAATCCGACGCATAATAACGGAGATATTAAGAATTCTCGCCCCCCCCCCCCTTTTACCCCCCCCCCCCCCCGATTTCACCCGTTAACGAACTTGATCCTTATTTTTGCATAAAACGTTCAAATATCGAGTTTGGAACCGCTAAAGCGTTACCAGTTATATATATACTAGCTCAGATACCCGGCTTCGCCCGGGAATAGATTTGAGGCTGAATAGTGATGGTATTTTTTTGGCAAGGCTTTACTTTGCACACAATTTTGACATTTACCCGTCCCAGTGTTTAGGGTTAATACCCGTTGTTGGCATTTGTTAATAATAAAATTATTTTTTTAAGTAAGTCTTCACTGTCCTCCAAATTGTCATATTTCCCGTCTCCTGTGCATTATGCATAGATTTCAGTTATTAAGGACAAAATATTGTGGTGAAACGAAATAACACCATTATTAATTTTAGGCCTCCCTTATGACCCCCACTCCTGCCCGTCCCTAGAAATGTTAGTATGGCTTGTTATAAGGAAAGAGTTAGTGCTAATACACAAACCGAGTTTTATTTATTTCGGCTGGGTCTTTTGTAAAATTGTTCACTTCCGCTATAGGTTTTAGCGTATATCTCGTTTATAATACGGTATACGAAAAAAGTGAGTAAAACTGAGGAAAGAAAGAGGGAGTGAGAAAGGTTCTAGATTACAGGAAGGTATCTCCCCACCCGTCCCTGACGCTCCAGGTTAACCAACAGAACATGACTAACGGCTAACTCTCAATTCCGCTAACATTACCTTATATTCAGATTCTATTTTCAATTCTAATTATGTATGTTTAAATACTTTCGTTTTTTGTGAATTAATTGATGTTTTAAACACATTAAAGGATGAAAATACTTACTTCCGATTAATTAATGTTCCAGTGAAAGACAGAGGAAGGGGGGGGGGGAGTAATATATTTTGCTCCTCATGAAACAGCTACTGGTTTTTAAAATGCTTCATACAATTGAAATGTTCTTGTTTATCGTCATGTTCATAATTGCCGAGAAACCAATAGGAAACGAAATACCGCTATTATTAATTTCAGGCATTCCTTATAACCCCCACTCCTGCCCGTCCCTAGAAATGTTGATATGGTTTGTTATAATGAAAGCGTTAGTGCTAATACACATACCGAGTTTTATTTATTTCGGTTGGGTCTATTGTCCCAAATAAAATTGTTCACTTCCGCTATAGATTTTAGCGTATATCTCGTTTATTATTCGGTATACGAAAAAAGTGCATATAACACATGTTACTTTAAATAACAAAGTAAACAACTTTTGTTATGTTCATATTTACCGAAAAACCAATAGGAAACGAAATATCGCTATTTTTAATTTCTGGCTTCCCCCATAACCCCCACTCCTGCCCGTCCCTAGAAATGTTGGTATGGCTTGTTATAATAAAAGCGTTAGTGCTAATACATATACCGAGTTTTATTTATTTCGGTTGGGTCTTTTGTAAAATTGTTCACTTCCGCTATAGGTTTTAGCGTATATCTCGTTTATAATACGGTATACGAAAAAAGTGAGTAAAACTGAGGAAAGAAAGAGGGAGTGAGAAAGGTTCTAGATTACAGGAAGGTCTCCCCACCCGTCCCTGACGCTCCAGGTTAACCAACAGAACATGACTAACGGCTAACTCTCAATTCCGCTAACATTACCTTATATTCAGATTCTATTTTCAATTCTAATTATGTATGTTTAAATACTTTCGTTTTTTGTGAATTAATTGATGTTTTAAACACATTAAAGGATGAAAATACTTACTTCCGATTAATTAATGTTCCAGTGAAAGACAGAGGAAGGGGGGGGGGGGGAGTAATATATTTTGCTCCTCATGAAACAGCTACTGGTTTTTAAAATGCTTCATACAATTGAAATGTTCTTGTTTATCGTCATGTTCATAATTGCCGAGAAACCAATAGGAAACGAAATACCGCTATTATTAATTTCAGGCATTCCTTATAACCCCCACTCCTGCCCGTCCCTAGAAATGTTGATATGGTTTGTTATAATGAAAGCGTTAGTGCTAATACACATACCGAGTTTTATTTATTTCGGTTGGGTCTATTGTCCCAAATAAAATTGTTCACTTCCGCTATAGATTTTAGCGTATATCTCGTTTATTATTCGGTATACGAAAAAAGTGCATATAACACATGTTACTTTAAATAACAAAGTAAACAACTTTTGTTATGTTCATATTTACCGAAAAACCAATAGGAAACGAAATATCGCTATTTTTAATTTCTGGCTTCCCCCATAACCCCCACTCCTGCCCGTCCCTAGAAATGTTGGTATGGCTTGTTATAATAAAAGCGTTAGTGCTAATACATATACCGAGTTTTATTTATTTCGGTTGGGTCTTTTGTCCCAAATTAAATTGTTCACTTCCGCTATAGGTTTCAGCCTATATCTCGGTTATAATTCGGTATACGAAAAAAGTGTATATAACAAAAGTTACTCTAAACAACAAAATAAACAACTTTTGTTATGTGCAAATTTGCCGAAAAACCAATAGGAAACGAAATATAGCTATTTTTAATTTCTGGCTTCCCTTATAACCCCCACTCCTATTCGTCCCAGAGGATATTAATATAGCCTAAAGTCTAAGTTGGGTTAGTAGTAATATACATACCAAGTTTCATAAAATTCGGTTAAGCCGTTTATGCGTGAAAAGGTAACAAACAAACAAACAAACAAATAAACAAACAAACAAATAAACAAACAAACAAACAAACAGACACCAAAGAAACAAAATGCAGTTATGGTGTCTATGACATGTGAAACGAACAGTTATCGTGAAATTTCGCAAAAAAAAACACTGGACAGACAGAGGTTACAATTTTATATATATATAGATATATATATATATATATATATATACTAGCTCAGATACCCGACTTCGCCCGGGAATTCATTTGAGGCTGAATGGTGATGGTATTTTTTAGCAGGCTTTACATTGCACAATATTTTGACATTTACCCGTCCCAGTGTTTAGGATTGATACCCTTCTTTGCCGTGGATTTGCTAATAATAGAATTATTTGTTCGATAAGGCATCACAGTCTTCGATATTTTTATATTTCCCGTCTCTTATACATGTAAATATGGTGAATTTTTATTTCAGGCCTCCCTTATATCTCCCCTCCCGTTCGAACCTAAAATTTTAATATAACTTATAATCATGGAAGAATTAATGCTAATTGACATACCGGGTTTTGTTAAGTTCGGTTCAGCCGTTAGTGCCCGCTAAAGTTTTAACGTATAACTCATTTATACTTAGGTATACGACAAAAGTGTTTATAACAAAAGTTACTCCAAATAACAAAATAAACAACTTTTGTTATGTTTATATTTGCGGAAAAACCAATAGGAAACGAAATATCGCTATTTTTAATTTCAGGCTTCCCTTATAACCCCCACTCCTGCCCGTCCCTAGAAATGTTGGCATGGCTTGTTATAATTAAAGCGTTAGTGCTAATACATATACCGAGTTTTATTTATTTCGGTTGGGTCTTTTGTCCCAAATAAAATGGTTCACTTCCGCTATAGGTTTCAGCGTATATCTCGTTTATAATTCAGTATACGAAAAAAGTGTATATAACAAAAGTTACTTTAAATTACAAAATAAACAACTTTTGTTCTGGGCATATTTGCTGAAAAAGCATTAGGAAACGAAATATCGCTAATTTTAATTTCAGGCCTCCCTTATAACCCCCACTCCTGTTCGTCTTAGAGAATGTTAATATAGCCTAAAGTCTAAGTTGGGCTAGTAGTAATATACATACCAAGTTTCAAAAAATTCGGTTCAGCCGTTTATGCGTGAAAAGGTAACAAACAAACAAACAAACAAACAAATAAACAAACAAACAAACAAACAGACACCAAAGAAACAAAATGCAGTTATGGTGTCTATGACATGTGAAACGAAAAGCTATCGTGAAATTTCGCGAAAAAAATCAATGTACAGACAGAGGTTACAATTTTATATATATATAGATATATATATATATATATATATATATATATATATATATATATATTATACTAGCTCAGATACCCGGCTTCACCCGGGAATTCATTTGAGGCTGAATGGTGATGGTATTTTTTAGCAGGCTTTACATTGCACAGTATTTTGACATTTACCCGTCCTAGTGTTTAGGATTGATACCCGTCGTTGCCGGTGATTTGCTAATAATAGAATTATTTGTTCGATAATTCTTCACAGTCTCCGATATTTTTATATTTCCCGTTTCTTATACATGTAAATATGGTGAATTTTTATTTCAGGACTCCCATATAACTCCCCTCCCGTTCGAACCTAAAAAATTTTAATATAACTTATAAGCATGGAAGAATTAATGCTATTTGACATACAGAGTTTTGTTTAGTTCCGTTCAGCCGTTATTGCCCGCTAACGTTTTAACGTATAACTCATTTATACTTAGGTATAAGACAAAAGTGTATATAACAAAAGTTACTCCAAATAACAAAATAAACAACTTTTATTATGTTTATATTTGCGGAAAAACCAATAGGAAACCAAATATCGCTATTTTTAATTTCAGGCTTCCCTTATAACCCCCACTCCCGCCCGTCCATAGAAATGTTGGTATGGCTTATTATAATGAAGGCCTCACTGCTAATACACATACCGAGTTTTATTTAGTTCGGTTGAGTCTTTTTTGGCAAATAATATTGTTGACTCCCGCTATAATTTTTAGCGTATAACGCATTTAAACTTTGGTATACGACAAAAGTGTATATAACAAACGTTACTCTAAACAACAAAATAAACAACTTTTGTTATGTGCATATTGGCCGAAAAACCAATATAAAACGAAATATCGCTATTTTTAATTTCAGGCTTACCTTATAACCCCCACTCCTGTTCGTCTCAGAGAAAATTAATATAGCCTAAAGTCTAAGTTGGGTTAGTAGTAATATACATACCAAGTTTCATGAAATTCGGTTCAGCCGTTTATGCGTGAAAAGGTAACAAACAAACAAACAAACATACACGAAAGAAACAAAATGCAGTTTTGGTGTCTATGACATGTGAAACGAAAAGTTATCGTGAAATTTCGCGAAAAAAATCAATGTACAGACAGAGGTTACAATTTTATATATATATATATATATATATATATATATAAATATATATATATATATATATATATTTTTTTTCTTTTATATTTTCCTTTGCACATTACCCATGCACAAAGGGCGTTTATTTGCTACATGTACCATACTATTACAGTATATAACATGTATGTTCATAATACATCGTGTTTTGTATACAAGAAATGATGTTCATAAATTTGTTCTTGAAGTTGTTAAAAAACTAAATTAAAAAGAAAAAGAAAAAAAATGAACGAAAAAGAAAAACAAAAAAAGATAAATAAATAACGTACATAATGAAAGAACAAACAATCAAAGTGATGAAAATTAGTACGCATAATCAGAAAATCGAAACAATACAATAACATGTTAATTTCACTTCATTAAGAAAGTTATGCCACTCATTCTATTGCATTATTCTTGATGTAGGCGTTAAAAAGAAAAAAAAATGGAAGGAAGACTTAAATTATTATTCTTTAAGTAAGGTGTTTAAGATGTCCGCTGTTGCTATTAAGGTTTTAGAAAAATGCCTAAATACTAATGGGTATTTTTTAAACAAATACTTTGGATTTATTGGCCACTGGTCATTGTTTTTGATAAGTGTTTGTTGGAGTGTGTTTCGTAACTGTGTAGTCAGTGTGCAAGTATAGATGAGGTGTTCTATAGTCTGTTCACTCGTTCTGTCACAGGGGCAGTTTTTGTCATTTAGTTATTTTGAACCTACGTAAGTGAGATTTAGTAGTTCCGTGTCCAGTGAGTACTTGTGTGGAGTAATAGTCAGTAGCAGTACAGGTGTTGAGTTATTCCTCAATATTTGGGATGAATGTTTTTAAATGCTTGCCTTTCTCTGTTTTGTCCCATCGCTCCTGCCACTGTTTTATTGTGTCCGTGCGTAACGTGTATTGTAGACTTTGTTTTGTTATGTTGGAGTATGTTATGGGAATGTTTTGGTCCTTGGATGATTTTTTTGCAATTTTGTCTAATTCGTTTTCGTAAAGTCCGGCATCTCCTTTGACCGAGGTCAAATATATTTTTGTATTGTTGTTTTGAATGTCTATAATTAGTTGCCTAATATATATATATATATATATATATATATGGTGTTTTTATTGTTTCTTGGAGTTTTGGTCAATGTTGGTGAAAAAAAATTCAGTTTATGCCAATATTTCTAGAATATTTATTTTCTCTTCTTCAGGGCTGTAAAAATACACGTACTGCTTAATATATATTGCTCAAGGTTATTAAACTGTTTATGTTATTTCTACTTACCAAGACTAGAAATACTTAAAAACTACTGTACATTATGTATTGCACTTCAGGTTACATTAGGAACACTGGTTGTACCTTCCTTGGTCTGTTTACTGTTCTGTATATATATATATATAAAATTTTGAACGGACCTCATTTTCGTCAGTCGTCTCCTAGGTAGGATCGATGGTTATTTGAAGACATTTTTTGAACATCCCATCATGAGCACAACCTCAATAGTTGAATTCCCCCCTAAGGAAATCTGCTAAAATGGAAACTGCTAGACTTCCATAGTTGTGAGTATGGCATCTCGGGCAGTAGGCATTGAGCAGATGTAGAGCTAACAGGTGGTACGCTGAGTCATTTCTTGACGGCGATCCGTGCAAATCTGAGAACTAAATTTATTAAAAGGTCCGTTAAGGAAAGCGTGAAGCGAGCTGATCAGCTGACTGCAAGTCGGCCAACGTCGGGTTAGTTGGTCGGCCGTTTTACAAGAAACTTTGGTTTTTCTAACATTATTAACATCCACGAATGATTGATTGAAAAATGAGCCGCATAGTTTCTTCAGTCCTAACTCATTCGTCTATTAGGAGATTTCCCTTAGTGGAAATCTCCTATTGAGGTTGAACTCATGATGGAACCTTTGAAACATTTCATCAAATGTCCATCCTACCCAAGAAATAAGTCCGTCACGCAGAGGCTGCTCAAACTAAGCAGATTTCCCTCGTGATGTTTAATAATAGATATATCTACATAATAGCACTGTCAAAATCAAGTGAATAAACAAAAACGATAATAAGAAACCTCCAGACGAGAAGCACCTGAAACGCAAACAAACAGGTGTGCCAACTTCTCAGAGGAAAGAAAAACAATTACGGAAATATCTCAGAATATAACATATTAATTTTATTTAAAACTATTTACTATATCTAGCACTAGCATATAACTATAAATGTATATAACAATATTTATAGTACATTTAATTTGCAAGAAGATTGGTTCTATACAATTTTTTGATCCGACATATGGTAACGGAGATATTTCGAATTTTCGAGAATCTCCCCTCTAAACCCCCTCCCACCTACGGGCCCGATTTCAGCCATTAATGAACTTGATATGTCTTTTCTCATAAAACGTTTAATTATCGAGTTTGGTAACGATCAAACAAAAATTGCGACCGCTAGAGCGTTAACAGATATATATATATATATATATATATAATTTTGAATGGACCTCGTCATCTGCTGGGTAGGATCGATGGACAATTGAAGAATTTTTTTTGCGTCATGAGTACGACCTCAATAGCTGATTTCCATCAAGGGAAATCTGCTAAAACTAAAGGTCAAGATCGTAAATTGCTGAAATCGAAAGGCAGTGAGAGGGGGGAATTTCGAAAATTAGATACATCTCCCATGTTACTCGTCGAATCGAAATATTGAGTAGAAGGAATCATATCGCAAATGTAATGTTCTATAAATGTTGATATATGCATGTATTCTCTATATTGAATATTAACCGAGATATTTCCAAACTTTGTATTAGGCCATCAGTGAACTCCTACGCATGTCATATTAGCTATAAGCTGTTATATCATGAGCCATATTATTCCAATATTAAATACCGAATGTCGTTTTCATTGAACAATTACATTGTGAGACATATGCAAATACACCAAAAGATTTTTCGTTCTTTACTCGAAAATGTTTATTTGTTCTATACCATACTCGATATTTAGCCGTTTCAGTCATCAATAAAGATCATATTTGTTATTGGCTGAAATCGGGCCTGGAATAGTGGTAGTTTAGAGAGGGGGAATTAGAAGAATCAATTTATTAGCAGATTTCCCTTAAGGGAAATCAGCTATTGAGGTCGTACTCATGACGCGAGTTTCGAAAAATTTCTTCAAATGTCCATCGATCCTACCCAAGAGATGACGAAAACGTGGTCCGTTCAAAATTTTATATATATATATATTTGTCTGTTAACGCTCTAGCGGTCACAATTTTTGTTTGGTCGTTACCAAACTCGGAATTTAATCGTTTTATGTAAAAAGGAAGATCAAGTTCGTTAATGGCTGAAATCGGACCAGTCTGAGGGGGACCAGTCGAAATATCTCCGTTATTATGCGTCGGATCGAAAAAGTGTATAGAATCAATCTGATTGCAAATTAAATTTACTATAAATATTGTTCTATACATTTATTCTGTATCTTGAATATTAACCGAGATATTTGCATTTGTATTCTGCATTGGTCGGCAGGAGTGAGCTGTTTGGTACTTTCCGAAGAGAGCTCTGGCGGCAGTTTTCGTAACTATTCGTCCCTCGTGTATAAGTTTAGTGATCCCTTACTACTTACTACACTTGTTATTGGGCAGATTTCTCTATTGTAAAACTTCAAGTGGGAAATCTGCTTAGTTTACGCAGCCCCTGCGTGACGGACATTCTTCATTATTATGAGGCGGATCATAAAATGTTGAAATAATCTTGTTTTGATTTTCTACAATTGTTGTTCTCCGCATTGTTTGGTAAGTATTAATCGACTTATTAATCGTACTTTCTTGTTTTCTGCCTTCAGCCCCCCCCCCTCCTTCTACTCATCGGTTTTTAGAAGTAAACAGAGAATACTTGGTCATATGAGATCATAAATGTTATACCAATCCCTGAGTGGCGGATTTTATTTTCGAACCCACGAATCTAATATACTAAGAGATTCATGGAGTAAGAATCCTCGGAATACATTCAATTGAAAATAATTTGCAATAAGATTGGTTCTATACAAGTTTTCGATCCGACGTATAGTAACGGGGATATTTCGAAACCCCCTCCCACTGGTCCGATTTCAGCTATAAACTAACTTGATCTTTCTTTTTACATAAAATGATTAAGTACCGAGTTTCTTAACGATAAAAAAAGTTGCAACCGCTAGAATATTAACAGCCATATATATATATAGTTTTGAACGGACCTCATCGTCTCCTGGGTAGGATCGATGGACATTTGAAGAAATTTTTCGAAAATCGCGTCATGAGTACGACCTCAATAGCTGATTTACCTAAAGGGAAATGGTCTAAAAAACTGTCTACACTATCCAGATATCTCACGACAATACATTCGTCATCGCATCACATCATATATTATATATTTCTATGTAAGACAGATGAGTAGGGGAGGGGGTTTACGGAACCCTGAAAACAAGAACGCACGAATAACTCTCTTACATTTGAGTTAGGAACAAATGTAAAGAAAGACAAATGTAGACCGTCAATAGTTGGACTAGATCAATAGTCAAGCTAGAGGTCACAATTTTTTTTTGATCGTATTCAAACTCGTTACGTTTTTATGCACTACTAAAGGTCAAGAACGTAAATGGTTAAAATCGGACTACTGGGAGCTATCTCCTGGGTAGGATCGATGGACATTTGAGTAACTTTTTCGAAAATCGCGTCTCAGATGTTGCGTGCTATGAACGTAGTTATATTTGTTATTTTCATTACCTTGGTTATTAACCGAAATATAGGGATTCTTTAGTTTTCGGACTTGAGTAAACCACCAGTCTCACTCATATTATATTAACAAGTTGTTATATCATGAATCGCTTTATTCGAAGTTTAAATACCAAATATTGTCGTTCATCGAACTTCTACTCTGAGACATACATGCAAATAGGTTGTGTGAAGACGTCATCATTTATGATTTTCCGGTTTTGATGTGAAATAGTTATTTATTATACAAGTGACGAAAGTAGATCATTTTACAACTCGAGTGAAACGTTTACCCACACGAGCGAAGCGAGTTGGTAATTTCACGAGAGCTGTAAATTCTACTTTCGTCACGAGTGTAATATTAATTTGTTTCTGTAATCGTGTAATACATGATCAAATCTAACCAGAATATGAACAAAATTAGGATGTTGTGAAGATTATGGTATGTTGTTGGTAGGTTATAAGCATGGTTTTGAAAGGTTATAAGCGTAGTTATAAAACAACTAGTGATGATTGTGAAGTAGTGCAGTTATAAACAAGTGCAGGTTATAAACAAGGGAGGTAATTATTATTATATTTAATTTTTAAAATATATTGATTATTTCCACCAATAATTCATTCACATTTCAATTTATTTTGTTAAAATAAATTCTTACAATGTTAAGAAACATTTAAAAGCATTTAATTTCCAACTTCAAATTATTTTTTATTTATAAAATACTCAATATTTAACCGTTTCATTCAACTCTAATAGTCCATATTTCTTAATGGCTGAAATTGGACCAGGTACCAGAGGGGATAAGAATGGGGGGGGGGGGGTACTAATAATTAAAAATTAAGAGTCCTATCGGAACATTTAATAGAACGAATCTTCTTAAATTATTGATGCTCTACAATTTTTGCTCTATACATTTTTTGTTACTGAAATGTTAAGCAAGTCATTCATATTTTTAAACATACGCAGGGACTACAGAATATTTTTAAAATTGATTAAATGAGTTCCGCAACGCCGGCGATTTACTGATTATTCAAGTGTGCTCAAAAAAAGCGAAATGCAAAAAAATAGAAGAGTGGAAAAAGAGTGAAGTATGCCATACGGAGATTTTTGAAAAGGTTCATTCCCATAGCAGTCTTACATAAAGCGAACGATATTGTATATGGAAACATCAGTGTAGTAGGACAATAATATAAATGAAAATGTAAGTATAGAAGGGGAAAAAGAAAGGAAAAAAAAATCATAAAAAAGTCCGCCACACAGGGGCTGCGTAAACTAAGCAGATTTCCCCCGTGAAGTATTACAAAAGAGAAATCTGCACACTGGTAACACAATACCACCGTGATTAGATAATGAGAAATCTTTCAGTTAATTAAAATAAATTCCCAACTGAAACGGCTTCTGAATTGTAAGAATAGTTTATATTTTAATAACTCAAATTTTAGTAGTCCAAGAACTCAAGAAGGGGGGGGGGCGGATGAACAGAACGTATTTCCATAAATCTCACAAAGTAACGAAGGTAAGGTTAAAAACGACAGCTTAGAAGAAGCTTCCGCCTGAGCCGAGAAATGACGAAGATGCCCGACGTAATCCGAACTATACCCGACCACAGACTTCATAAAAATGCAAATATCTCGGTTAATATTCAAGATAGAGAATAAATGTATATAACAATATTTACAGTAAATTTAATTTGCAATAAGATTGGTTCTATACAATTGTTCGATCCGATGCATAATAACGGAGATATTTTGAATTTTCGAAAATCCCCACTCTAAACCCCCCTCCCTCTGGTCCCATTTCAGCCATTAACTAACTTGATCTGTCTTTTTACATAAAACGGTTAAATATCGAGTTTCGTAACGATCAAACAAAAATTGCGACCGCTAGAGCGTTAACAGACATATATATATATAATTTTGAACGGACCTCATTTTCGTCATCTCCTGGGTAGGATCGATGGACATTTGAAGAAAATTTTCGAAAATCGCGTCAAGAGTACGACCTCAATAGCTGATTTCCCTTAAGGGAAATCTGCTAAAAATAAGGAAAAGGAACCCCCCCCCCAAAAAAAAATAACGAAAAGAAAAAAAGGATAATGGAAACCAAAAAAAAAAAGAATACCTGCAATCAAGTGTTTGCTAAAGTAGGAAATAAGTGAAGAGTAGTGTGTAGAAATTGTAGATTATAGTGTGTTGTATATATTAATGTATTTTAGTTGTATAATGCCTGAGTCTATATAATTACTGTTATCGGTCAAAAGTTGCTGTAAGCCACGTGGAATGTCTAAATTGTCTCTTGGTCGACAGTTAGTCAATATGTGATGTACAGTTAAAGTTTCGTTACAATGTCTACAAGTCGGTGTGTCCTTGTTTGTCAGCAAGGAATGGCCAATGCGTAGTCTGCTCAGCACAACTTCAGACTGTACTACTACTACACTGTATATGTAGAATTTCTAAATTGTCTCTTCGTCGACAGTTAGTCAACAGAGATTTAAACACAATGCAGGACCGAGGGAGTGAAAGAAAGTTTGAAAATGGCTGACATAATTACGGTTATAAATCTGGACGGCCGCCTCACTTGCCAGCGAGAAAGCAAATTCTTCTTTGATAACAGCTGGTTGTGTATTGATAAGAACATACATCAGCTGAGATATGAAGCCGACCTATGGGAGTGCTAGCCCTACATATCTCTCTACCTGACATTCAAGGTAATTGCATCTCGAGTCCTCTGGGATCTGCCCCACAATACCTTTCTCCATATTGCTTTTCTCCATCGACACAACCGTTATATCCCTTTCTGACCCACTTTAAAATACTATCATTCCTATTATTAACGTTCCAATTACACAGATAGGCCATACTCACAATCTGACGAAAAGTATAATTGAGATTTCGGAATCGCCAACTTCTTCTTTCTTTAAAAATAAGTAATCCAGCTTTCTAAAATTGTAACTCATTACTTTCAAGGATGGATCAAAAAGGGCAATAATTCAAATTCACGTTACCAATTTATACTTGAGCAGATTTCGTCTCAGTGAAATGAGATATTGAGGTTGAACCCAAGACTCAAGACGAAAAAGAAAGCCCGTTCAAAATTATATATATATATATATATATATATATATATATATATATATATATATATATATATAATTTTGAACGGACCTCATTATCGTCCCCTCCTATATAGGACCGGTGGACAATAAAGTTTTTCAAAAAATCTTGTCATGAGTACGACCTCAATATCTGATTTTCCTTAAGGGAAATCTGTTAAAATGAAAACATCGTGAGACATGTTGCTTTTATAGGACCTATGGTGATGAGCTACTGATCTCGGTTAATAATCAAGATAATGAAAAAACAACAATTATAGAACATTAAATTTGCAATAAGATTTTTTTTTTTTTCAATGACGTCTGTTTCAAGCTGCAATATTGCCATATTTGGGCCGCGATAGGATCGGATAGGGTGCTTGGTTTGCTTATTTGAATATTTTTTTTTATTTTTCTCCTTCTGCCATTTTTTAATGATTTCGTTGAGTGCTCGGAGAAGAAATTTGCAATAAGATTGATTCTATACAAATTTTTGATCCGACTCATAATAAAGGAGATATTTCGAATTTTCGAATTCCGCGGGCTAAATCTCCCCTCCCTCTGGTCTGCATTTAGCCGTTAACGAACTTGATCTTCATTTTTACATAAAACGTTTATATATCCAGTTTGGTATCGATCAGACAAAAATTGCGACCCCTGGAGCGTTAACAAACAAATATACATATATTGGGTATGGGAATAAGTTTTAATTGTTTTTCCATACACAGTATTGATGGCATCACGTACATTTCATCTAACCTTTCGATACATGAATTTTAAGGTGGTGTGTATGTATGCTGCTAAATACAGTTTCAGACTTTTGTTTGGAGTCAAACAGCAGCTATTCATATCACATCGAAATACAGCGTTCGCGGGAAGTTCTCCTCTACAATCTTTTGAAGAAAAAACAAATTATCTGCAAGTTGTCTCTGATGAAGCGTGGTTGCTATAAACATTGCCAAGCAAATGGCCCATTTCCGCAGCACTTTTCTTCGAAGGATTGTAGAGGAGAACTTCCCGCGAACGCTGTATTTCGATGTGATATGAATAGCTGCTGTTTGACTCCAAACAAAAGTCTGAAACTGTGTTTAGCAGCATACATACACACCACCTTTTAAATTCATGTATCGAAAGGTTAGATGAAATGTATGTGATGCCATCAATACTGTGTATGGAAAAACAATTAAAACTTATTCCCATACCCAATATATATATACATACATACATATAATTTTGAACAGACATCATTGTCGATGGACATTTGAAGAATTTTTTTGAAAATCCTGAGAACAACCTCAATAGCTAGCTCCATTTTAGCTGATTCTCCCGAAGGGAAATCAGCTAAAATGGAACCATCTCGAGAAACCTCTGAAGATGGCTTGAAAGTAGTCTTTCATTTTTGGCGTACAACACCAAAATGATATGAAGTATGTGAGCAATAACAAGATGAAGGCCTATTTAGGAAGGTGAAACGAGACTTGCAGCGTTAGAGGTGCGTTGTACTAGATAGGAGAGATATACTGGAATCGCAGTGGGTCCTAAAAGGCACAAGGAGCCGGCAAAAGAGGAGAACAGCTGATGCCCTATCTATAAACAGCTGATCTATATCTACAATCCATTCTCTGCTATCACTATCTCCCTCTCACTCCATCCATAAACAACCTGCCTTTCTACATCTTCCATCTCAAGTATTTGCGAGCCCTTCTAATGTACATTTATAGTAGTACCAATACATTGTAACACTCGACAATCATATGGCGGAAAATATCAATAAAGTACGTCACGCAGGGGATGCGTAAACTAAGCAGATTTCCCTCATGAAGTTGAACAACAGATTAATCTACATACTGCTGACACAACACCACCGTAAATATTAACCTTTGAACGACAAGGCTATGATCCAGGACAAATTTGACAAGTAGGTGTCATCATGATACCTACCTGCCATATGCATATTTACTCTTCTTGCCACAAAATAACATTTAGAAAAATTAAGAAGAATAGTGTGTTAGTGTGAACGTGTGCTTGACAGTACCCCCTCCCCCCCACTGTCACCAATGAGTGCTTAAAATGAAATATTAAATAAAAATATGCAAAAAATATATTTATTTTAATATTATATTATATAATATTTATTATATAATAGCATACTATGTAATACCTTTACTTGCGAAATAAATAAGCAACAAGCATATATTAGTCGCATATTATTATTATACAGAAATATACCTAAGTATAAAAAATTATATATAAATATTAACCTAAAAAGTACCAAAAACAAACACACATGGACACTCATTTATAAGGAAAATAATGCAAAAAAAAAACATGAAACTATTCACTTGACGATTCGTTATTGGCAAAACATTCAGGGAAACCATAGTATACTATGTTTTCACCGCAAATACTTCTTTGGCATTTACGTACCTCTTCTATTTTTTTAATTATTTATAAATCCCTATCACTATCTTCCATTTGCCTTAAAAGTTCATTTCTAATCTCATCTTCAGTGATAAATGGCGAATTCATTGTCCTAGAAAATACACTAACGGGAAGTTAAACAACAAGGCTGTGTACGAATACGACACCTACCGACACAAACACTCCGAAAAAGAACGATAAATGGTGGAGGACAGAGCGTGCAATGACCTTGACATGTAGTTGACTATTGAATAGGAGGGTATTAAGCACACCAGTCTTGTCCTGTTTGCTACAAGCTCATGCGTGTACAACTTACGGCATAGGTGTCACGCATGACACAGCCTTTGTCGAATAAAAGTTAAGTGAATAAATCATTCAGTAAATTTCAATAATTTCCCCACGGGAGGCGTCTGAAATGTAAACAAACAGGTCTGCCAACCTCACGCCGGAAAGAAAAACATCTACTGAAATATATCAGAATATAACATATTACTTTTTTTTGAAATATATTTTCTATATCTAGTACTGTAGTTTATAATGAATCAGAATAATTTTTATCTCAATCAATCAAATTTAATGGCGAGTTCGATTCTCGCCTGGGCAAAGGAAATTATTTAGTGACGAAATTCATTAAATAACGTCCTAAAATCCCACCTTGGCTAGAAAAGGGTGGTAACCTGTAGATAACCCGTCCCAATTAGCCTGAGTTGCAAAAAGTGGACGTTAATAAATAATAATAAATTTAAGTAGTCCAAGAACTTAAGACGGGGGGGGGGGGTCACCAGAACATACTTGCATGTATCTCGTATAATATAAATCTCTTGAAAACAATATTTGGTATTTTGGCTTCAAATAAAGTGGTCTATTATATAACAGAGTATTGTTTAAGCAAAATGAGTAGAAGTCGGGGTTCGCTAAAGGCTGAAAACAGAAAAATGTGAATATCAGTTAATCAAGATAGAGAGTAAATGTATATAATAATATTTGTAGTACATTTAATTTACATAACGATTGATACAATACACTTTTTCGATCCGACAGATAGTAACGGAGATAATTCGAATATTCAAAATTCTCTTTTTGTTTAATCGTTACCAAACTCGATGTTTAATCGTTTTATGTCAAACGAAAGATCAAGTTCGTTAATTCTGGAATTCGAACACTGGGAGGGGGGGGGCGGAAGAAATTTCAAAAATTGTTAATATCTCCGTTATTATGGGGCGGATCGAAAAATTGTATAGAAGCAATCTTATTGAAAATTTAATGTTCTATAAATTTTGTTATGTACACATTATCCCTATCTTGATTACTAACCAAGATATTTGCATTTTTTTTTGGCTTTCTGTAAACCATCTCTCCTACTCATTTCATATTAACAATAAGCTGTTATATTATTAAGCACATTATTCGAAGCATAAATACCAAATATTGTTCTTATTTTGAGATTAATGCAAATACGTGGCACACGTGGGAAATCTGCTTAGTTAACGTAGCCCCTGCGTGACGGACTTTTAGCAGATTTCCCTTAAGGGAAATCAGCTATTGAGGTTGTACTCATGACGCGATTTTCGAAATTTTTCTTCAAATGTCCATCGATCCTACCCAGGAGATGACGAAAATGAGGTCCGTTCAACACTGTGTGTGTATATATATATATATATATATATATATATATATATATATATATATATATATATATATTTGTCTGTTACCGCTCTAGCGGTCTCAATTATTATTTAATCGTTACCAAACTCGATATTTAGTCGTTTTATGTAAAAAGAAAGATCAAGTTCGTTAACGGCTGAAATCGAACCAGTGGGAGAGGGGGTTCATCTAATCTAATCATCTAATTGCAAATTAAATTTACTATAAATATTGTTATATACATTTATTCTCTATCTTGAATATTAACCTGGATATTTGCATTTTTGTTAAATGTGGGCGGGTAAGGGACGAAAGTGAGTTTCCCGCCAAATGCTAGTTCGGCCGTTTTCGTAACCGTTTGGCTCTCGTGAAATTTCTTTATTGCAATACTTCACGAGGGAAATCTGCTTAGTTTACGCAGCCCCTGCGTGACGGACTTTTAGCAGATTTCCCCTAAGGGAAATCAGCTATTGAGGTTGTACTCATGACGCGATTTTCGAAATTTTTCTTCAAATGTCCATCGATCCGACCCAGGCAGGATATTTCGAAAATGAGGTCCGTTCAAAACTGTATATCTATAGATATATATATATATATATATATATATATATATATATATATATATATATTTATATATATATATATATATATATATATATATATTTGTCTGTTACCGCTCTAGCGGTCTCAATTATTATTTAATCGTTACCAAACTCGATATTTAGTCGTATTATGTAAAAAGAAAGATCAAGTTCGTTAACGGCTGAAATCGAACCAGTGGGAGGGGGGGTATAGGGGGGGTGGTTTTTGAAAATTCGAAATATCTCCGTTACCATACGTTGGATCAAAAAGTTGTATAGAACCAATCTTATTGCAAATTAAATTTACTATAAATATTGCTCTATACATTTATTCTCTATCTTCAATATTAAGCGAGATATTTGCATTTTTATTAAATGTGGGCCGATAACGAACGTTTCAGGCCAAAAGCTAGTTCGGCTCTCGTATAGAGGTTTCTCTATTGTATAGCTTCACGTGGTAAATCTGCTTAGTTTACGCAGCCCCTGGGTGACGGACTTTTTAAATATACCGGTCAAAGAGCTGGTATACCCTTGGTTGCCTTGAGCCTAGGTATTATTGTCGTGAGAGATGGGGGCTAGGTAGGTTCCTTTGTCCAGCCAACACGACTGCTTCAAGGGCCGTTTTTTGTGAGGTCCCAGTAACACCTGACTAAGGAGCCACGTTCAGTCCTGGAGGGATAAAGTCGTAGAGAGTACGTCTTGAAGACAAATCATGTTAAGCCATTCATCATGGAAAAACTTTTTTTTTTCTTTTTTAAATTTAATTTTATAAAGAATATCCGCCACGGGCTGCGTAAACTAAGTAGATTTCCTACGTGAAGGTTTGCAATAGATAAATCTACAAACAGGTCAGCCAACCTCGCAGAGCTGATTATATAGATAGAAAGATTCTAGATCGCAAAGAAAAACAGTTACTGAAATATATCTTAATACAATATATTAATTTTATTGAAAACTATTTACTATAGCTAGCGCTGTAATTTGTAATGAATCAGAGTAATTTTTACCTCAATCACTCAAATTTTAGTACTCCAAGAACAAAAGAGCGGGGAAGTGGAGGGGAGAGGTCAACAGTTTTTGCATATGTCTCACAAAATAAAAGTTTAATGAAAACTATATTTGTTACTTAACCTTGGAACGAAGTGGTTCATGATATAACAGTTTATAGTTAATATGACATGAGTGGGAGTAATATTCGTGATACAGAACAACATTTACAGGGCATTAAATTTGCAATAAGATTGGTTCTATACAATGTTTTGATCCGACGGAGATATTTTGAATTTTCTAATTTCCCCCTCTCTAAACCCCCTCCCACTGGTCCGATTTTAGTCGTTAAAGAATATGATCTCCATTTTCACATAAAACCCTTAGATATCGAGTTTCGTAACGATCAAACCAAAATAGTGAAGGCTAGGAGCGTTAACAGACACAAACACACATAAATACGTACTGTTACGTTTTATTACAAAACCAGTAATAAACGTAGTTTATTAGAGTTCTTTTGGATTGCAAAATTAAACACACACAAGCTTCACAGTGTTTATCGCTGCACAATTTATTTAACAATGCACACTACATTTGGTTAATTATTCTTAACTAATACTCACAGTATGCACTGACAGCGTCACTGTTCTTCTTATTGCACAGTCCAATAATTCACTCACGGTCACTGAAATTCACAAAAAGACGGCACTGCACCGTCTTTTACTTCGCGAAGTTAACGGCACTGCACTGTCTTAAACACGGCACTAAACTGTTACTTACAGTCACGGCACAACACTGTTCTTCACATAAAAACACTTTACCGCACTGCAACTAAGTCGCGCTGTAGCACTGAACGCACTTGATTATTATAATTACATTTTGTTATGGAAATAAATTCTAGAAGTGTTATTAGCAGATTTCCCTTAAGGGAAATCAGCTATTGAGGTCGTACTCATGACGCGATTTTCGAAAAATTTCCTCAAATGTCCATCGATCCTACCCAGGAGATGACGAAAATGAGGTCCGTTCAAAACTATATATATATATATATATATATATATATATATATATATATATATATATATATATATATATATATATATATATATATATATATATATATTTGTCTGTTAACACTCTAGCGGTCGCAATTTTTGTTTAATCGTCACCAAACTCGGTATTTAATCGTTTTATGTAAAAAGGAAGATCAAGTTCGTTAACGGCTGAAATCGGACCAGTGGGAGGGGGGGTTTAGAGAGGGGATTTTCAAAAATTCGAAATATCTCCGTTATTATGCATCGGATCGAAAAATTGTATAGAACCAATCTTATTGCAAATTAAATTTACTATAAATATTGTTATACACATTTATTCTCTATCTTGAATATTAACCGAGATATTTGCATTTTTCTGTTTTCAGCTTCTGAGATGAGATCGGCTAACTTCGGGTCTAGTCGTGAGTTTCTGTCAAGAGCTAGTTCGGGCCGTTCCCGTAACTGTTTGACTCTCAATTCTGAAATTTCTTTATTGTAAAACTTCACGTGGGAAATCTGCTTAGTTTACGCAGCCCCTGCGTGACGGACTTTTTTAAATAATAAAGTATTTTAGCAGATTTCCCTCAAGGGAAATCAGCTATTGAGGTCGTACTCATGACGCGAGTTTTTAAAAATTTCCTCAAATGTCCATCGATCCTACCCAGGAGATGACGAAATTGAGATCCGTTCAAAATTATATATATATATATAAATTATGTGGATGATGAATACGTTCCGCTTTTTAAAAAGATTTATTTTCCTTTTAAATACAATTGTACTTATACTAAGTTCCAATGTATCGGAACGGAGGTTGGAGCAAGACTGATTTCCACTCTGTATACAATATCTAGACAAGCACCTCTTAAGTAAAGAGGAAATAGCAATGTCAACGTTCAGCGTACATTATAGGAATATATGACATACATGGCCTTTGGGGACGGCTATCTCAGATTCAGATGCTATATAAACAAATTTTATATATTGTCTGTTAACACTCTAGCGGTCGCAATTTTTGTTTGATCGTTACCAAACTTCATATTTAATTGTTTTATGTAAAAAGAAAGATCAAGTTCGTTAATGGCTGAAATCTGAATAGTGGGAGGAGGGGGTTTAAAGGGAAGGATTTTCGAAAATTCAAAATATCTCCGTTATTCTAGGTCGGATCGAAAGATTGAATAGAACTAATCTTATTTAAATTAAAATGTCCTATAAATATTGTTATACACATTTATTCTCTATCTTGAATATTAACCGAGATATTTGCATTTTTCAGTTTTCAGCCATCAGCAAACCCCCACTTCTAGTCATGTTACATAAACAATACTCTGTTATATAATAAACAACATTATTCAAAGCTTAAATGCGAAATATTGTTTTCAAGAGACCTTTATTATACGAGATACATGTAAATATTATTCTGGTGACCCCCCCCCCCCCGCGTCTTAAGTTCTTGTATTACTAAAATTTGATTGATTGAGATGAAAATTATTCTGATTCCTATATAAATTACAGTACTAGAGATAGTAAATAGTTTTCAATAAAATCAATATATTATATTCTGATATGTTTCAGATATTGTTTTTATTTCTGGTGTACCGTTGGCTTACCAATTTTTCTTTTAATTATGATTTCATAATCGTCTTTATATGGGTAGCCTCCCGATAATCAATAAGTACCATTAGAGATGAATTGTATGGGTGTAGATATGATAATAAACAGGCGTACTGTAAGAGGACAGCCTCTGGTGAAATGCTACTTATGCCCCTGAGAATATATCTAGAGGAAGTGGTTAGACACCTTGATTGTCTATATGGTGTTAGAGGAGCAAACCACACGGGAAGATGGAGGCTACTATTTCCCACTTCAACTACACTTATACTCTTCATGCCATACTCCCACAAAGGAGATTTGTTTGTTACATTCGACAGCAACAATGCCTAGTAGCAGATTTCCCTTAAGCCGAACCAGGTATTCAGTTTGAACTCAAGAAAGGTTTAAAA
Organism: Riptortus pedestris; assembly: GCA_019009955.1. Taxonomy (NCBI): domain Eukaryota; kingdom Metazoa; phylum Arthropoda; class Insecta; order Hemiptera; family Alydidae; genus Riptortus; species Riptortus pedestris. The sequence goes on along the minus strand of CM032231.1, from coordinate 898,640 downwards.
GAAGGTTCATATTTTCAACAAAGAGGTATACGAACTGACATCGATTCTACCCAAAGAGATAGGGAAAAGGGTGTATAAACAAATTGTATATATCTAAATATGAATACCTCCGTTATTATAATAATCTAATTCAAATATTAATGGAGGTTAACAAGGGCATTCTAGCAGATCTTCCTTAAGGGTGTCCAGCAAATGAGGGTTTACTCAAAAAAATTTCAAAAAATGTCTTCAAATATCCATTGATTCTACCCAGGAGATGACGAAAATTATGTCCGTTCAAAATTATATATATATATATATATATATATATATATATATATATATATATATATATATATACTCGTATTTGTCTTTTTACGCTTTAGCGGTAGCAATTTTTATGTGATCGTTACCAAACTCGATATTTCATAATTTTATGTAAAAAGAAAGATCAAGTTCGTTAATGGCTGAAATCGGACCAGAGGGAGGGGGGTTTAGAGGGGGGGTTTTCGAAATATCTCCGTTATTATGCGTCGGATCGAAAAAGTGTATAGACCCAATCTTATTGCAAATTAAGTTTACTATAAATAATGGTATATACTTTTATTCTCTATCTTGAATATTAACCGAGATATTTGCATTTTGATTAAGTGCGTGCTGAGTTGAGATCGGCAGAGCTCGGTTCTCTTCGGGACTTTCCGACAAAAGCTAGTTCGGCAGTTTCCTTAACCGTTCTGCTCTCGTGAAATTGGTTTAGAGACTCGTTACTACTACTGTTATTAGTATGCAGATTTCTCTATTGTAAAACTTCACGTGGGAAATCTGCTTAGTTTACGCAGCCCCTGTGTGACAGACTTTTTTTCCCCCAGTAGTCAAGTTCTTCACATCAAATGATTAATTCTTTGGTGCCTTTTAAGGAAATAAGTGAAACAAATTTATAACTCATTTTCCCACAGTCGTCATGATATAACTGGGTTAATGGCTGCATTAGATCGGGGAAGGGTTTCTCTTCAGTATTTAATATGAATTATCTCGACGAAATTATCCTTGTCGGTGGGCATGTCTACAAGGAAAACTGTAGATATTTGCAAGTGACGACTCCCTTAATAAACCATAATTAATTCTACCGGTTCTATTCAAGGAGTTATTTTACTAGTATTAAATAGAACAGATTTAGTGGATTAGAAAATTCAAAATATCTCCGTTATTATGAATCGGATCAGAATGCGTTAGAACCTATCTTGTTAACCTATTGATACTCTACAATCTTCACTCGATGCATTTATTTCGTAACTCAAATATTAAACGAGTTATTCGTACTTTCATGTTTTCGGCCTTCAATAACCCTCCCACCCCCTTTTACAAATCGGTTATTTACATATAAATAGAGAATAAGTGGTGAGATGGCATCACAAGTTTGTTATACCAGCACATGGGAAATCTGCTTAGTTTACGCAGCCCCTGTGTGATGGACTTTATTAGCAGATTTCCCTTCAGGGAAACCACCTATTGAGGTCGTACTCCTCAATAGGGTGGGCCGAAAAAAAGATTATTTTTTTTTCTTAACCAAAAAAAACTTGTCTCTATTATGTGTTATCAAAATGCAACAAAGAAAAAATATATATACTTAACCCCCAGCTAGCGCAACACACTTGAAATTTCGAAATTTCACTAAAATCATGTTTTTGTAATTATTTTTAAAGCATCTTAATAGTTTCATATTGGGCTGCTATTGTGATAGCCCTTTGCAGTAGAGTTTTAAAAATATAATAAATAATTGGAAAAGTATAATTTTATTAATCTGAGGTAGCGCAACGGACATGAAAATGACGCCTTATACAGTCAAGTGCAGATGTCGGCTGCCTGTTCGGGGGCCTGTTTGTTTCTCTCAAATATCTAATATTGTCGCTCCAAAAGTAAAAGCCCTCTTTGACAAAGCATCAATACCAACAGTGACGCCCTACAGAATTGTGCAATTAATAAATTCATACCACAATAGCTACCGTAATCTAATGAAGTCCTTTAAGCGTGACAAGGAAAAAGAAAAATACAAACAAAAAATTGAGGAATTCAAGCAAAAGGCTTTATCACTCTTTGATGTATCTGCATGTAAATGTAGAATAGAATACTCCTGCAACTGCAAAAAGGTCCCGGAGATCTGTGAGTGCCCTTTATCAATTTCATGTCAATGTGAAAAAGATAAAAAAATTCCGGTGCTTGAACTTAAGTTTATGTATTTCCAAAGAAATCTTGGACAAGGAAAAATTGGAAATTTAGACAAGAAGGAGTCGAAAAAATTACCGAAAGACTACAACGTAAAGGAACAAAAAATCAGGCTATGTCGTCTAACATTTCATTAGTTTCACATTCGCAGCCTTCATGCTCTAAGGATGCAACAAAACCAAGAATAGGTTCAAACGAAAGCTCAATGGAAGAGGAAGAGCCTGATGGTTCCTGATGGGCTTAGAAGAATCATAAAAGCAAGGGCCGTAGCTTCCAATAAAAAGCTAATCCTAACTTTTAAACCCCCAAAACAACTTCCAGGCAAAAGAATATTACGAAATTATTGATTGGACTACTACTGCTATTTATCCACCACCATTGTTGCGAAGAGTATCTGACGAAGAAATGTGGGCCAAGATTTCAGCTGCCAACACACCAAAAGAATGGAACTTCCATAAATTCCCGTGTCACACGGAAGCGGTGGAGCGCTGTGTGAAATTGGTAACTGAAGCCTCTTCAAAACACGTTGGTGCCAAGAACAGAGATGGTTTCATACGAACAATGCTGCTATCAAGAGCTTCAATGCCAAGTTTTTCCAGCAAACATGATTTCAAATTTAAAAATATTTAAAGGACTATTCTAAGAGAAGCACAATAAAATGTTGAAGTCTGGGAATTGACAATTTGTATTTCACGATAAATTTTGTAATTAATAAACTCATTTGGAAAATGTGAATTGCTTATTTATTTTTCCCCTACAGGTAATTGTTCCATCAACATTATATTTATAAAAAAACACATGGGTAGTGGGTTTAAAAAATTAGATGCTGCACTGCACTACAGCCGGTTAGCACCCGAAAAGTGATCAATTAACTATATTGAAGGCATTTGCGCTACCTAAAATTAAAAGAAATATATATTTTCAATAACCCGTTTTGTTTTTATAACTCTAATATAAATGATTTTCACTATAGCAGCTCAATAACTAGCTGTTTGGGTACTTTAAACAAAATTGTAAAATCCCGTGATTTTAGTGAAATTTCGAAATTTCATGTGTGTTGCGCTGGCTGGGGGTTAGGTATATATTTTTTTTCTTTGTTGCGTTTTGATAACACATAATAGAGACAAGTTTTTTTCGGTATAGCATTAAGAAAAAAAAATAAAACAATTTTTCGGCCCACCCTACTCCTCAAATCTTCTATCCTACCCAAGAGATGACGACAATGAGTTCCGTTCAAAACTATATACATATTTGACTGCTAACGCTTTAGCGGTCGCAATTTTTATCGTTCCCAAACGGGATATTTAAACGTTTCATGAAAAACTAACGAGTAAGTTCGTTAATGGTTCGAATTTGACCAGTGTGTTGGGGGGGGGGGCTTAGAGGGGGAATTTCGTAAAATAATAATACCTATATATCCGATATAGTCCGTCGGATTGAAATATTGAATAGAACCAATCTTATTGCAAATTTAATGTTCTAGAAATATTGTTGTTGCATATTGTTAGCCCCTGCGTGACTGAATTTATTTTATGCACTGCCTAGATGACGGTGTTTTCGTTCTAATGATGATATAGACATTTGATTAATTCAGGAAGACTCAGTTTTAGATTAAAACTAACGGTGTGGGTTGAGCAAAAAATGATGGTTTTTTACAGGAGAGACCATCACCAAAAACCCCCGTGGTTATGAAGGTATTTGCGCTGTAGTATGCCATTAGGTTCAACGATCGAGTAACTCTACCGTGACCCGCCTAATCAAAGATTCATGTGCATGCTCAACTGTGATGTACCGGTCATCGCCAGAGCATGGTCACTCTGCCTGGCTAACCTAAAGACTGGAGTCCCTCAGGGACCATCTTCAAGCCAGCTATTATTATTATTCCTATAAGCAAATTTTCCTTAAGGGAAATATGCTATTATTATTATTGTTATTTATTTGAGATGCCGCTACAATGGCGATTCATCTTTTAACATGTAAGAATATAATTTTACAAAATTAAATAAATATTAAAATTTGTACACAGCTAAATTTTACAAATGGACACAACTAAATATAAATTGTTAGTAATAATCACTGTTACTACACATCGGATCGAAAACTTGTTTAGAATCAATCTTATAGCAAATTAAATGTAATATAAATATTGTTATATAAATTTATTCTCTATCTTGAAAATTAACTGATATTTGCATTTTTCTGTTTTCAGCAAACCCCCACTTCTACTCATGTTACATAAACCATACTCTGTTATATAATAAACCACTTTATTCGAACCTTAGAGTCCTTCATTATACGAGATACGTGTAAATAAGTCCTGGCAACATCCCCTCCAGACTTTAAGTTCGTGGACTACTAAAATTTGATTGATTGAGATAAAAAGTATTCTGATACATTATATTTTACAGTACTAATATTTTTCAATAAAATTAATGTGTTATATTCTGATATATTTCAGTAATTGTTTTTCTTTCCGGTGAGAGGTTGGCAGACCTGTTTGTTTACATTTCAGACGCTTCCCGTTGGGAGATTATTAAAATTTACTGAAAGATTTCTTATTACCGTTTATATTTATTCACTTAATATTCACAGTGGTGTTAGACGTTATCAGTATGTAGAATATCGAAATTTCTCCATTATTTCGAACGAAAAAGTATGTTTTTTCACTATGTTGATTATTAACGGAGATATTTGCACGTTTTTTAGTTTTCAGCCTTCCGTAAACCCCCACTCCGACTCATGCTCATGAATTAGTCTTTTTGTAGCGTAAATACCAAATATTGTTCTCGTTGAACTTTTACTGTTTTGAAATAAATGCAAATACGTGGTGCACTTAGTAATTTATATTCTGCAGTTGCAGCTGCCAGTCAGTTATTGGCCCATTCCTGTGCAGTTAGTTCTTAATATAGAAGTAATATATACGCCTTGACTTTATCGTTGTATTCTTGACCTTGAATATGAGAAATTCGTCGATAAACATTACTTGGGAAACCTAACAAAGGCTATTAACCGATATAAATAATCTACAGGTGTGGGCTTGCTCCATTATTGAACAGCAAGGGTGTAGCTTCGGTCGATGTCCGTGCGGTAATATCGTCGGAAGCCCAATTTAAAATAATTCTAAGGTTAGAATAACTATTCCATTTGACTCATTCGATGCTAAAAAAATAACAACGTGTCAATAAAATGAGTCAAGGGAGCTCTGTTATGCCATATGACGTAGTTTTTAAAACTACTGCTAAAGCAAAAATGTTCCGTCACGCAGGGGCTGCGTAAACTAAGCAGATTTCCCACGTGCTGCCATAACATGATTTTAGCAGATTTCCCTTAAGGGAAATCAGCTATTGAGGTTGTACTAATGACGGAATTTTCGACCTTTTTTCTTCAAATGTCCATCGATCCTACCTAGGACATGACGGAAATGAGGTCCGTTCAAAACTGTATATATATATATATACATATATATATATATATATATATATAATATATATTTGTCTGTTACCGCTCTAGCGGTCGCAAGTTTTGTTTGATCGTTACCAAACGCGATATTTAGTCGTTTTATGTAAAAAGAAAGATCAAGTTCGTTAACAGCTAAAATCGGACCACTGGGAGTGGGGGGTTTAGAGGGGAGGATTTTCGAAAAGTCTAAATATCTCCGTTACTGTACGTCGCATCGAAAAAATGTACAGAATCAATCTTATTGCAAATTAAATTTACTATAAATATTGTTATATACATTTGTTCTCTATCTTGAATATTAACCGAGATATTTGCATTTTTATGAAGTCTCTGGGACATGTGGTCGGGTATGGTTCGGATTAGTTCGGCCGTTTTCGATAACTGTTCGGGTCAGGTGGAAGCTACTTCTAACCTTACCTGTCGTTTCTAACCTTACCTTACCTTCTTTACTTTGTGAGATTTATGCAAATACGTTCTGTTCATCCGCCCCCCCCCCTTCTTTAGTTCTTGGACTACTAAAATTTGAGTTATTAAACTATAAATTATTCTTACAATTCAGAAGCCGTTTCAGTTGGGAATTTATTAAAATTAACTGAAAGATTTCTCATTGCCGTTTGTATTTACTCACGGTGGTGTTGTGTTACCAGTATGCAGATTTCTCTATTGTAAAACTTCACATGGGAAATCTGCTTAGTTTACGCAGCCCCTGCGTGAAGGACTTTTTTGATGTCGTGTCACCTCATGTTCTCTATATAAATGTAAAAAAACCGGTGAGTTCAAAGAGGGAGGAGCTGTCACTGAAGGCAAAAAACCCGAATAACTCGCTAAATACTCCAGTTACGAATAAAGGCATAGAATAACAATTGCAGAGCATCAATAGTTTAACAAGATTGGTCCTATAACATTTTACAACCACACTTGCAATAACGGAGATTTTTTTTAAATTTTAACCCCCCCCCCCTATAAACCACTATCAGTTCCGATTTCCGCCAATAACAATTATGATCGTGATGATGATGATATTATCGATCGAAACGGTTGAAAATATATATATATATATAATACACATCTTGTGTTTCTCATGGATCGTTTATTTCGATCTTTTACCCTTCCAGCTTCACTAATCACTTCAAACTTCACCGCTCACAACAAGATGTTTAACACTTAGTCTTTGCAGTTTTTCTTCTGAACCCCATTGAAATATTTTACTAATCACCTCCTTCTAGTAAATACAAAGAAAAATGTAATTATGACTATATTATGTAATATAAAGTAAAATGAACAAAAACTCTTTTACAACAATGAGGAACTAATGTATACAAGGCATATCAGTAACTAGGGATAATGTTTTTTAGACCCGCCAAGTTCAACAAAGCTACAGACACGTCTTTGAGTAAAAGTTGGCACATGGGAAAGTTTTTGAGATTTTAGCCAAATCTAACAGTGATTGCTAGGAAACAAAAAATAGCTTTTTAATTAAATAATTTCTGCAACACTGCTTTATGGAAGTGAAGTATGGGGACTTCCTCGCACTGACGTAGTCTAAAAAGCACAGTCAAAATGGCTGAAAAGCCTCTTGCATCTTCCTAGATATACTCCAAACTCCTATTTGAGGTTAGAAACGTGTAGGAGACATTTGAAGCTGGAAATATTCAATATTCAAGGTTTAAAATCCTCAAAATGCCGGAAAACAGGTTCCCCTTCATTTGATTTAAAAGATTGTTGGAGCTATCAGAAAAAGAGACTAATTTTATAGCTGTTTGAAGCAATGTACTCCATTGGAGCTGAGGATGTGTGCAAATCACAAGACCCGGACATACTTACATACACATTTAAGGAATAAAAATGACTTAATTGAAAAATTAGACAAGCAACTCTTAAGTGAAGAGAAAATAGGCACGTCTACGTTCTGCGTACATTATAGGAATATATGGAACATGACCTTTGGGGAAGACTATCTCAGAATCAGATGCTATATAAACAAATGACATATATACATTTATATATTTGTCTGTTAACGCTCTAGTGGTCGCAATTTTTGTTTGATCGTTACCAAAGTACATATTTAATCGTTTTATGTAAAAAGAAAGATTAAGTTCGTTAATGGCTGAAATTGGACAAGTAGAAGGGGGGGGGTGGGTTTGGAAGGGGAGGATTTTTGAAAAATTGAAATATCTCCGTTACTACACGTCGGAGCGAAAACGTGTATAGAACCAATCTTATAGCAAACTATATATTATAGAATGTAATATTATATAAATTTTGTTAAATACATTTATTCTCTATATTGAATATTAACCGTATTATTTGCATTTTTATTAAGTGTGTGCGGTTAACAGACGAGATGAGATCGGCTATTGTGCAGAACAGAAGCCGTTTCCGTTGGGAGCTTATTAAAATTAACTGAAAGATTTCTCATTACCGTCTGTAAATACAGCGTGAGCAAATCTCACGGTGGTCTTAAATGTTACCAGTATGCAGATTTCTCAATTATAGAACTGCACGTGGGAAAGCTGCTTAGTTTACGCAGCCCCTGCGTGACGGATTTTTCATTTAAGTGTCATTTAGTTTGTGAGTAGGAGATGAACTCCTTGCTTCAAGATGTAAAATCTTGTAAAAAACTAATTGTCTATATAGATAGCAACATTTATACAAAATCGCATTCGATATAAGATTAATCCTACACAATTTTTCGATTTATTTCTTTGAGGAACCCACGAAATACAATATCTCTAGCTCGTGGGAAGTCTGCTCAGTTTACGCAGCACATTTGTGACAGACTTAATTAATAATCAACAGAGGAAGAAAGTCTAGAAACATTTCAAAATCGATTGCGTCGAAATGTATTTCGCTAATCGTAGGTCATCAAAACCTGAGGTCAGATATCAACTTGTTGATACAATTTCAGATACGAGATAGGGGGGGGGGGTCGAATTTAAGAGTTTGGTCTACAGACATATCAAGATGAATATCTTGAATATCATATAGGAGTTGGAGAAACACAAACTTGATTGGTCCATACTCCAGGAAATCAGAATGGGCCAACAGTTGACCTCATGAGGTCAATAGGTCCTCATATCTGATGGTAGAAAAGGTACAGGGTTTAACATATGCTGATCTGCTGGTTGTGAATTGCCTGGAGCCATCTCAGCTTGAATCAGCAAGTGGTCATGATAGATTTCTTTGGACTATAAGGAATCAATAGTCATAAAACAACATTAATAACATTCCTACCAGAGAAACTGGGAGGTAGAGGAACGAATTACGTGTACGGATGTACACAGTAGGTCTGTTAGCAGATTTCCCTTAAGGGAAATCAGCTATTGAGATCGTACACATGACGCGAGTTTCGAAACATTTCTTCAAATGTACATGGATCCTACCCAGGAGATGACGAAAATGAGGTCCGTTCAAAATTTTATATATCTATATATATATAAAATTGTAACCTCTGTCTGTACATTGATTTTTTTCGCGAAATTTCACGATAACTTTTCGTTTCACATGTCATAGACACCATAACTGCATTTTGTTTCTTTGGTGTCTGTTTGTTTGTTTGTTTGTTTATTTGTTTGTTTGTTTATTTGTTTGTTTGTTTGTTTGTTACCTTTTCACGCATAAACGGCTGAACCGAATTTTATGAAACTTGGTATGTATATTACTACTAGCCCAACTTAGACTTTAGGCTATATTAATGTTCTCTAAGACGAACAGGAGTGGGGGTTATAAGGGAGGCCTGAAATTAAAAATAGCGATATTTCATTTTCTATTGCTTTTTCAGCAAATATGCTCATAACAAAAGTTGTTTATTTTGTAATTTAGAGTAACTTTTGTTATATGCACTTTTGCCGTATACGGAAGTATAAATGAGTTATACACTAAACACTATAGCGGGAGTCCACAATTTTATTTGGCATAAAAGACTCAACCGAACTAAAACAAACTCGCTGTGTGAATTAATACTAACGATTTACTTATAATAAGCCATACTAACATTTCTAGGGACGGGCAGGAGTGGGGGTTATAAGGGAAGCCAGAAATTAAAAATAGCGATATTTCGTTTCTTATTGGTTTTTCGGCATATATGAACATAACAAAAGTTGTTTATTGTGTAATTTAGAGTAACTTTTGTTATATTCACTTTTGCCGTATACGGAAGTATAAATGAGTTATACTCTAAAAACTATAGAGGGAGTCCACAATTTTATTTGGCACAAAAGACTCAACTGAACTAAACCAAACTCGGTATTTGAATTAGTACTAACGCCTTCCTTATAATAAGCCATACTAACATTTCTAGGGACGGGCAGGAGTGGGGGTTATATGGAAGGCCTGAAATTAAAAATAGTGATATTTCGTTTCCTATTGCTTTTTCAACAAATATGCACATAACAAAAGTTATTTGTTTTGTTATTTAGAGTAACTTTTTATAGCGGGAGTCCACAATTTTATTTGGCACAAAAGACTCAACCGAGCAAAGTAAAGCCTTGCCAAAAAAATACCATCACCATTCAGCCTCAAATGAATTCCCGAGCGAAGATATATATATATATATATATATAAAAAATTGTAACCTCTGTCTGTACATTGATTTTTTTCGCGAAATTTCACGATAACTTTTCGTTTCACATGTCATAGACACCATAACTGCATTTTGTTTCTTTCGTGTATGTTTGTTTGTTTGTTTGTTTGTTACCTTTTCACGCATAAACGACTGAACCGAATTTTATGAAACTTGGTATGTATATTACTACTAACCCAACTTAGACTTTAGGCTATATTAATATCCTCTGAGACGAACAGGAGTGGGGGTTATAAGGGAAGCCTGAAATTAAAAATAACGATATTTCGATTCCTATTGGTTTTTCGGCAAATATAAACATAACAAAAGTTCTTTATTTTGTTATTTAGAGTAACTTTTGTTATATACACTTTTTTCGTATACTGAATTATAAACGAGATATACGGAAAAACCTATAACGAATGTGAACAATTTTATTTGAGACGAAAGACCCAACCGAAATGAATAAAACTCGGTATGTGTATTAGCATTAACGCTTTCATTATAATAAGCCATACTAACATTTCTAGGGAAGGGCAGGAGTGGGGGATGTAAGGGAGGCCTGAATTTAAAATAGCGGTATTTCGTTTTCTGTTCGTTTTTCGGCAAATATGAACCTAACAAAAGTTGTTTATTTTGTTATTTAGAGTAACTTTTGTGATATTCATTTTTTAATTTTAACGAAGTATAAACGAGATATATACTATAAACTAAAGCGGGAGTCAACTATTTTATTGGGCGCTAACGATTGAACCGAACTTAACAAAGCTCCGTATGTCAATTAGCATTAATTCTCCCATGATTATAAGCTATATTAAAATTTTTAGGTTCGAACGGGAGTGGGAGTTATAAGGGAGGCCTGAAGTAAAAATTCACGATATTTCATTTTCTATTTGTTTTTCGGCAAAGGTGCACATAACAAAAGTTGTTTACTTTGTTATTTAGAGCAACTTTTGCTTCATTCACTTATGTCGTAAAATGAAGTAAATACGGGATATAAGCTAAATCTATAGCGGGAGTCGACGATTTTATTAGTACTTATTTAAGTGTTTTTAATATAGGCATATTATGACAAATGATGTTATGTTTTAGCCTTATCTATTTCGATTATTTAGTACTAAGTATGATTCGGATTAGTGAGATTATAAATCCCCCTCCCCCTTCGCCTCATTTATTCATTTTCCCTAGAAAATAACTTTATTATTTATTTCCAATAGAAATTTAAACTATAAGAGCATTTCCATTATTTAATTTGTATAATGTATAGTTAAAAAAAAATCGTGCTGAATTTCCTCAAGGGAATCAAACTCTTTGATTTTGGTTATATAGTATCTTATTTCCGATATCTTCATGTTATTGAAACAAATATGTACTATCATAACAATTAAACGTTAATGTCATTATGACAAAAGACAAAATGCTCTTAAACTCGATATGATTGTTTATAGTATTACTTAGGTTGCAGGGACGGCTACGATCTCTTCCCCTCGACTAGCTTTTTGAATATAATTGAAATTATTTTTAGGGTAACACTATTATTTAATTCCATCAGGTAGATAAATTATTACAATAATATTTTGAATTAATAATTTAAGGAGAAGAGTGTTGATAGCTCTAATGCGAGAGCGAAAATAGACGGAGGCTAATAGAGTTAATTGAGTTTACTAATTTCCTGTGAAATGCTGGGCATTTCGGGAAGTGATTACCACTGAGATCTACTATTATGAATATAACCTTACGAGCTAAACTATGCTTAAACTAAATGTGCTCGGATTGGTTTTTGACAGGAAATAAGTTTCATTATAGATGATATTTAATTGTAATAAATACTATCCATGATTATGGTTTGAAGTATTCAAAAAGGCGAGTTAAAAAGTGGCAAGGGATAGTCTAGGAACACATTTTTATTTATTCTTCAAATATAAAATTTCTCATTTATAAGTCGCCTGCCTGACCCTCACAGCAAAACAATGCGCGCCGACGGGAAGTGTAGTTGTAAACATTGAAGCCTTGCCCAAAAAAATACTATCATCATTCAGCCTTAAATGATTTCCCGAGCGAAGCCGGGTACCTTAGCTAGTATATATATATATATATATATATATATATATATATATATACTAGCTCAGATACCCGGCTTCGCCCGGGAATTCATTTGAGGCTGGATGGTGATGGTATTTTTTTGGCAAGGCTTTACTTTGCACAATATTTTGACATTTATCCGTCCCAGTGTTTAGGGTTAATACCCGTCATTTCTGTGGATTTGTTAATAATAAAATTTGTAAATTCAGGCCTCCCTTATAACCCCCACAACTGCCCGTCCCTAGAAATGTTAGTATGGCTTATTATAAGGAAGACGATAGTGGTAATTCACATACCGAGTTTGGTTTAGTTCGGTTGAGTTTTTTGTGCCAAATAAAATTGTTGACTTCCGCAGTACTTTTTAACGTATAACTCATTTATACTTAGGTATACGACAAAAGTGTATATAACAAAAGTTACTCTAAATAACAAAATAAACAATTGTTGTTATGTGAATTATTGCCAAAAATGCAATAGGAAACGAAATATAGCTATTTTTAATTTCAGGCCTCCCTTATAACCCCCACTCCTGTTCGTCTTAGAGAATATTAATATAGCCTAAAGTCTAAGTTGGGTTAGTAGTAATATACATACCAAGTTTCATAAAATTCGGTTCAGCCGTTTATGCGTGAAAAGGTAACAAACAAACAATGCGTGAAAAGGTAACAAACATAATTGACATACTTACGGAGTTTTGTTAAGTTCGGTTCAGCCGTTAGTGCCCGCTAAAGTTTTAACGTATAACTCATTTATACTTAGGTATACGACAAAAGTGTATATAACAAAAATTACTCTAAATAACAAAATAAACAACTTTTGTTATGTGCATATTTACCGAAAAACCAATAGAAAACGAAATTTCGCTATTTTTAATTTCAGGCTTCCCTTATAACCCCCACTCCTGTTCCTATAGTTTAAATTACTATTGGTAATAAATAACAAAGTTATTTTCTAGGGAAAATAAATAAATGAGGCGAAGGGGGAGGGGGATTTATAATCTCACTAATCCGAATCATACTTAGTACTAAATAATCGAAATAGATAAGGCTAAAACATAACATCATTTGTCATAATATGCCTATATTAAAAACACTTAAATAAGTACTAATAAAATCGTCGACTCCCGCTATAGATTTAGCTTATATCCCGTATTTACTTCATTTTACGACATAAGTGAATGAAGCAAAAGTTGCTCTAAATAACAAAGTAAACAACTTTTGTTATGTGCATCTTTGCCGAAAAACAAATAGAAAATGAAATATCGTGAATTTTTACTTCAGGCCTCCCTTATAACTCCCACTCCCGTTCGAACCTAAAAATTTTAATATAGATTATAATCATGGGAGAATTAATGCTAATTGACATACGGAGCTTTGTTAAGTTCGGTTCAATCGTTAGCGCCAAATAAAATAGTTGACTCCCGCTTTAGTTTATAGTATATATCTCGTTTATACTTCGTTAAAATTAAAAAATGAATATCACAAAAGTTACTCTAAATAACAAAATAATTAACTTTTGTTAGGTTCATATTTGCCGAAAAACGAACAGAAAACGAAATACCGCTATTTTAAATTCAGGCCTCCCTTACAACCCCCACTCCTGCCCTTCCCTAGAAATGTTAGTATGGCTTATTATAATGAAAGCGTTAATGCTAATACACATACCGAGTTTTATTCATTTCGGTTGGGTCTTTCGTCTCAAATAAAATTGTTCACATTCGTTATAGGTTTTTCCGTATATCTCGTTTATAATTCAGTATACGAAAAAAGTGTATATAACAAAAGTTACTCTAAATAACAAAATAAAGAACTTTTGTTATGTTTATATTTGCCGAAAAACCAATAGGAATCGAAATATCGTTATTTTTAATTTCAGGCTTCCCTTATAACCCCCACTCCTGTTCGTCTCAGAGGATATTAATATAGCCTAAAGTCTAAGTTGGGTTAGTAGTAATATACATACCAAGTTTCATAAAATTCGGTTCAGTCGTTTATGCGTGAAAAGGTAACAAACAAACAAACAAACAAACATACACGAAAGAAACAAAATGCAGTTATGGTGTCTATGACATGTGAAACGAAAAGTTATCGTGAAATTTCGCGAAAAAAATCAATGTACAGACAGAGGTTACAATTATATATATATATATATATATATATATATATATATATATATATATATATGTATATATATATTTGTCTGTTAACGCTCTAGCGGTAGTAATTTTTGTTTGATCGTTACCAAACTCGGTTACATAATCGTTTTATGTAAAAAGGAAGATCATGTTCGTTAATGGCTGAAATCGGACCAGTGGGAGGGGGGCTTTAGAGGGGGGATTTTTGAAAATTCAAAATATCTCCGTTATTATGCATCAAATCGAAAAATTGTTTAGAACCAATCTTATTGCAAATTAAATTTACTATAAATATTGTTTTATACATTTATTCTGTATCTTGAATATTAACCGAGATATTTGCATTTGTATTCTGTGCGTGGTTGGCAGGAGTCGGCTATGTTCGGGACATTCCGCCGAGAGCTCTGGCGGCCGTTTCCGTAAACTGTTCGTCCCTCGTGAATAGGTTTACAGATCCCTTACTACTACAGCTGTTATTGGGCAGATTTCTGGACTGTAAAACTTCACGTGGGAAATCTGCTTAGTTTACGCAGCCCCTGGGTGACGGGCTTTTTGTGCTATTGCAGCTAATCGAGACGGGTTATCTACAGGTTAACATCCTTATAATTCTTATTAAAACCAGTGTGAGGCTTATTATAGGACTTATAATAGCCTTGCAATGAATAACATTCATATTCATTATTGAGTCAAAATATTTCCCAAGCAAAGCTACCTTAGTAATGGTACTTAATAATTTTGAAGGAATGCTATTCATGATTATGAGCCTTAAGGGAAATCAGCTATTGAGGTCATGAGTACGACGCGATTTTCGAAAAATTTATTCAAATGTCCATCGATCCTACCCAGGAGATGACGAAAATGAGGTCCGTATATATATATATATATATATATATATATATATATATATATATATATATATATATATGTATGTCTGTTACCGCTCTAGCGGTCGCAATTTTTGTTTGATCGTTACCAAACTCGATATTTAAACGTTTTACGTAAATAGACAGATCAAGTTCGTTAATGGCTGAAATCGGACCAGTGGGAGAGGGGGTTCATCAATCTTATTGCAAATTAAATTTACTATAAATATTGTTATATTCATTTATTCTCTATCTTGAATATTAACCGAGATATTTGCATTTTTATTAAATCTGGGCGGGTAAGGGACGAAAGTGAGTTTCCAGCCAAATGCTAGTTCGGCCGTTTTCGTAACCGTTTGGCTCTCGTGAAATTTCTCTATTGCAATATTTCACGAGGGAAATCTGCTTAGTTTACGCAGCCCCTGCGTGACGAACTTTTTTGAAGGATTGATCAGGAAATCATTTGTGTTTTTTTTTTCTTATTCTGAAGACTAAAAAAATCTATAAGCTTACTTTAGTTACTAAGTATGCACGTATAAACTATAAACACTGAGATGAGGAAAAATAAAAATATTGTGCACAGTAAAGCCTTGCAAAAATAAATACCGTATTCATTCAGCCCCTAATGATTTCCCAAGCGAAGCAGAGTACCTAAGCTAGTTTATATATATATATATATATAGTTTTTAGGCATGCCATTTATTCTCTTCTACACTGTACCTAATCAGTTTTTAATTACATTTCATATAAAGATACCACAGGAATTAGCTGATTAAAATATCTAATATCTTTGTAAACTAATCGCATTGTGAAAGTAAACATATCCTTGAGAAAAATAATAATATAATTGCCTCTAAACAGATTTAAAACTAAAAGTAAAACCATAAATAAATGAAACTTACATAAGTGTACAGCTCTTTAAGATGATTTCTCTTTGAATATACACCTGAAAATATATTTAAAAATTAAATCATGTTGCGTTTTGGTTAAAGTAAATGTAAGAAAATTATCAGAAGCAATAAATTTTTAATTGTTAAATTGCAAATGCAGGTCTCATAGATTATTGTAATTAATGTTTATCATATACAAAAACAAACGTTATTTATCTCCATTATAAATAAATAACCGATGATTTTCTACTTGTTGCTACTACCGCATAAAAGGAGAAAATCACCGCCTGTGAAACATTCCAACCACAATATTTTCATATAATTTGGGCATTTTTTCAAATATATATGGAAAAATGTTTAATACTATACAATAGATTTATATAGTTTTGAACGGACCTCATTTTTGTCATCTCCTGGGTAGGATCGATGGACATTTGTGGATTATTTTCGAAAATCATCCACTGAATAACTGATTTATTCCACCCCCTAACCACCCCTTAAGGTAGTAGCGACAGCTTTAGTGGTTTGACACACACACACATACACTCACACACACACACACATATATATATATATATATATATATATATATATATATATACTAGCGGACCCGGCAGACGTTGTCCTGCATGATATATCAAGAGATTAGGGTATTAAATATATAATATTATGTTTTAAAAAAATCTTCTTTTAATAACGCAAATAAACATTTGTTATGTGCACGTTTGCCTTAAAATAAATAGTAAAAAAAATATCCCCAAAACTTGGTACGCAAAAAGAAAAGGAAAAATGAGAGAAGGAAAAGAAGAGGTTTTAGTTCTATGATTCTCTGGTAGAATGCGCACTACACGTCCTTAAAAACAGAAATTTGTAGACCAATAATTGAAATAAATCAAGACCCTCAACAATAATAATGCAACTACATAAATATAAATAAAGAAAAGAAAATAATTGAAACATTCAAATCAAATTAAAATAAATTTGGACAATAAATAACAATGTCTGAAAGTGAAAGCCTCTCGCAGCTGAAAACATCTTTATTTAGATGACATACTTAAACTCTAAGGACATACATAAGATAAACATATTAACATTTCATTACATTTCCAATAACCTCGCCCTTCGCCCTTCGACCGGAGACCTGCTCCATCTGCCTGGCCGATCTGCGGCGCTAAACCATCCGGGGCGTCATCCGAACGCGTATTCAAAAATTCAATCAAATCGGACCATCCGTCTAGGAGGAGTTCAGTGACATACACACGTACGCTAGAATTATATATATAAAGATATATGTATATATATACTTCTACTGTACGCGTGTATGTCACGGCTGGACCGATTTGAATGAATTTTTTTGTATGCGTTTGGGTGATGCCCTGGAAGGTTCTCCACAAAGTAGCCCGGTAGATGGAGCAGGAGTGTTTCCGTATTTCGTTTCCTATTGGTTTTTTTGGAAAATATGCACAGGTTAAATTTTGTTTAGTTTGTTATTTAGAGTAACTTTTGTTATACTCACTTTTGTCGTATAACAAAGTATACACGAGATATACACTACAAAATTAAATTAGTAGCCAACAATTTTATTGGGCACTAACGATTGAACCAAACTTAACAAAACACTATATGTACATTAGCATTAATTCTTCCATGACTTTAAGCTATATTACATTTTTTAGGTTCGAAGGGGAGTGGGGTTATAAGGGAGGCCTGTAATAAAAATTCGTGATATTTCATTTTCTATTTGTTTTCAGGCAAACGTACATATAACAAAAGTTGTTTTTTGTGTTATTAAAAGTAGCTTTTGTTTTAAATATAATATTATTAAATTTAATATTCTAATTGCCTGAAATATCATGCAGGTCCAACGTCTGTCGGGCCCGCTAGTATATACATATATATATATATATATATATATATATATATATATATATATATATATATATATAGAGAGAGAGAGAGAGAGAGAGAGAATGGGTTGGATGGAGGGAAGTTTTAAGAATATTCTTTGAAAATCGTGTCATGAGTAGCTATAGACTGAATAGCTGATTTCCCTTAAGTGGAATACTATTATACTAAGACAGTCTTCACCGATTTGATTCCTTCTGGGCTCGATTGGAAACTACTTTACATGAGTTTAAGTAAGACAGCTGAATTTGGAAAATAAAAAAAAGGTATTGTTTTCCGCTAAATTGGCCCCTTATTTGTCTAAGTGATGCTCGTATGAATAATAGAGCAGTCCTTGTGCCATTTGTCCATTATAACAGCGCCACATGAGCTCATGTACAATGCACGGCCACTATGATATTCAAGGCTCACCCTGGTCGCCAATGTTTGATCCTACATACACACTGCTTACACACATTTAATTCCAGGTTTGGCTGAATATTTACTGTCGTCCATTTAATCTTCCCTTTAATTTGCAGCTCCAGTTTGAAGGGTAGATTTTGTATTTTTAATAAGCCCTCCCTCAGGGGTTGCTGAATTTAAGCCTCAAGAGCCACTAATGCTTATTAAAATTTCATTTCCAAGGCCATTTAAATAAAATTACTCCGGAGGATTAGACTAGTAATATATATATAATCGATCGATGGCGTAAGGTCAACAAAATAGAAAAGTCCGTCACGCAGGAGCTGCGTAAACTAAGCAGATTACCCACGTGCACCACGTATTTGCATTTATCTCAAAACTTAAAAGTTCAATAAAAACAATATTTGGTATTTAAGTTTCAAATAAAGTGCTTCATAACATAATAGAATATTTTTAATTTGAGATGAGTAGGAGTGGGGCTTTGCTTAAGATCGAAAACTAAAATATGCAAATATCTCGGTTAATAATCAAGATAGAGAAAAAATGTACATAACTACCTTTATAGAACAGTGCATTGCAATACGATTGGTTCTATACAACTTTTCGCTCCGACGCATAATAACGGAGATATTAAGGATTTTAGAAATTCTCCACCTGTTCGCGGAATATTGAACTCCGCGAAGAGTGAATCAGGCCCGCTACATCGATGACGTCATCCAGCGTCCACTCATCCTCGTCCTGGACTGGGAACCTCGCTGCCAGTGCATCCAGCCACGAGGGAGGTCGACAGGAAAGGGAAAGAAGTCGGGAACAAGATGGAAGCCTAGTGCGGCAGAAAGGAGCTCTCTATTATCATCGAGGTGAAAAAACCCCTCAAAATGCAAGAGTAGGCGTAAAAGGGCCGTCGGGCGATGAAGCGGGGAAGAACCAAGAAGGAGAAGAACCACGAACAATAAAGTGAGTACTCACATTTATGTAACAACCTCGTCACACATCGAAGCCAACTCGCACAACCCATCATTCAGCAACCAGCTCCAACCAACCCACAGCTGCTCACCAATTGGAATTATCGTTAATCATTAAAAGGTCCAGAGTCCTAACAATTTAATTTCATTATTTGTTCTCATTATTAATATTACTTCATTATATTTTATTATATCCATTCATTCTTTATTATTTACACCACCCTCCTTTTACTATACAGTCCACTCTCTCAAATTCACAAATGGGGCGAAGGGGCATCTCCCTATACTTCTTTTCAATGGGAACCCACCCCAAAACACATCTCCATATAGCTCTTCTTATGGGAAGCCTCATCACCACCGAAACACCCCCTCTAACCCCCCTCCCGTAAACGAACTTCATCTTTCTTCTTGTATAAAACGATTATATATCAAGTTTGCTAACGAGTTTCTACATAAACAATGAAGCTATTTTAAATTTTCTCCCCCCTCCCCTGCCCGTCTTATTCCTGGTCATATTTCAACAATTAACTATTATGATATTCACTGTTGAATGAGCCATCTTACATATCGAGTATGGTGTGAATCATATAAACAGTCCCTAAATAAAACGTAAAATCTTAATTTATGAAGTCTTCCCACAATTCATTGTGCGTCTCTTGAAAACAATATTTGTTATTTCAGTTAAGAATAATGAGCTTCATTATATATTGTAACTGAGTATAGTTTAGTGACATGGGCAGGAGTGGGGCTTTGCTGAAGGCTGAAAACCAAAAATATTCAAATATCTCTGTTACTATTCGAGCTACAGAGCAAATCGATCCTGCGACCGCTAGCGCTAGCGATCGAGCGGTAAATATATATATATATATATACTAGCTCAGATGCCCGGCTTCGCCGGGGAATTCATTTCAGGCTGAACGGTGATGGTATTTTTTTGGCAAGGCATTACTTTGGACAATATTTTGACATTTACCCGTCCCTGTGTTTAGGGTTTATACCCGTCATTGCTGTGGATTTTTAAATAATAAAATTAATTTTTTATGTAAGACTTCACTGTCCTCCATATTGTCATATTGCCCGTCTCCTGTGCATTATGCATAGCTTTGTATTATTAAGGTCAAAATATTAACATAGATTTCAATTAATTAATTTAAACACATACCTGGTATTATTTAGTTCGGGTGAGTCTTTTGTGCCAAATAAAATTGTTCACTTCCGCTAAAGGTTTTAGCGTATATCTCGTTTTTTATTGGGCATACCAAAAAAGTGTATATAACAAAAGTTACTCTAAATAACAAAGTAAAAAACTTTTATCATGTTCATATTTGCCGAAAAACCAATAGGAAACGAAATATCGCTATTTTTAAATTCAGGCCTCCTTACAACCCCCACTCCTGCCCGTCCCTAGAAATGTTGGTATGGCTTATTATAATAAAGGCGTTAGTGCTAATACAAATACCTAGTTTTATTTAGTTAGGTTGAGTCTTTTGGGCCAAATAAAATTGTTCACTTCCGCTATAGGTTTTAGCGTATATCTCGTTTATAATTCGGTATACTAAAAAAGTGTATGTAACAAAAGTTACTCTAAATAACAAAGGAAACAACTTTTGTATGTTCATATTTGGCGAAAAACCAATGGGAAACGAAATATTGCTATTTTTAATTTCATGCCTCCCTTACAACCCCCGCTCCTGCCCATCCCTAGAAAAGTAAATATGACTTATGATAATTACGGCGTCAGTGCTAATACATATACCGAGTTTTATTTAGTTCAGTTCAGTCTTTTGTGCCAAATAATATTGTTGACTCACGCTATAATTTTTAGCGTATAACGCATTTACAGTTCGGTATACGGCGAAAGTGTATATAACAAAAGTTACTCTAAATAGCAAAATAAACAACTTTTGTTATGTGCATATTGGCCAAAAAAACCAATAGGAAACAAAATATCGCTATTTTTAATTTCAGGCCTCCCTTATAACCCCCACTCCTGTTCGCCTCAGAGAAAATTAAGATAGCCTATGTCCGTCTCCTGGCTCTAAGCTACCTTCTCACCAATTTTCAGCCATATCGGTAAAGCCGTTCTTGAGTTATAAATAGTGTAACTAACACGACTTTCTAATATATATATATACTTTGGAATTTCCATACTTTTTATGACTTAAAAGTTGTAGCCAACAAAATTATCTTTGAAACAAGTCTACGGAAAAAGGAAGGAGTTCTAAAATAAGAATAAAATGTATTTAAAACGCAACAACGCAAACGTATACTTGAATGAATCCCAAAAATGGTTACTTCAAAAGACATCAATATTAACCAAGAGTAATTGGATTTCTTAGTTTTCTGCCTCCAGGAAACATCCACTTTTAATCATCGCACTTTAAAAATGAGAATAAAATATATATCATGAAACCCAGGATAAAATATCAAATGTTTTTCTAACTAACCGGTATTATGTGAGGTGCGTGGAAAGGAGTTAGTGTGATGTAGCCAAGAATTAAAATTTTATTGACCAACAACCTCTAGTCGGGTTTTTTTAGAAATAGAGAATATATGGTGACTTCAGTGTGTTATTCCGACGCGAGGGAAATCTGTTTTCTTTACTCAGCCCCTGCGTGTCGAAATGTTTTAATATGTCAACGGTAGGATCAGCATATAGAGTGTCATGGGTTCCAACTCAATAGCTGATTTATGCTAATGACCAACAAACAAATTTCCAACAAGCCAACTATCCTTGAAGTGCCATTGCTACCTTGAATCAGTAGTTGTGACTCCCAGTGTCCGGGAAGTATCGGTTCTGCACGTACCTCGCTGACACTGATAAAGAAGTCGCCCTGGAGGAAAGTTGTGGCGCTAGTTTTTCGTCAGCTTTCTCCGATAATGGCCACCATCTAACGTGTGTATCACAATGTCCTCTCATTCAGCGGAATACTTCCCAGCCCGACATTCTCAAGGATACACTAGCTGACAATTAGCAGATAGGAGGTGATATCAAATTGGTCAGTTCGAAGTAGGACTGAGAGTGGGATTCCATTGCTAAACGTCTTCTATCACATATGAATTATGAACCCAAAATTAATCCACGGCATGGCTTTAAAAAACGACAGTCCTCCGCAAACAAAAAGGCCCCACAAACAAAAGAGTACCACAAACGATAGAGCTCCATAAATAAGAGAGTTTATCAAACGATATAGTTTCACAAACGATGGTGTTCAATAAACAATGGTGCTCCACAAACTATAAGAGCTCCACAAACGATAGAGCTCCACAAACTATAAGAGCTCCACAAACGACAGAGCTCCCCACACGATAGAGCTCCCCAAACGATAGAGCTCCCCAAACGATAGGTGCTCCACAAACGATAGAGCTTCCCAAACGATATGTGCTCCACAAACGATAGGAGCTTCACAAACGATAGGAGCTCCCCATAGATAGGTGCACCACATACGATAAGAGCTCCCCAAACGATAGGTGTACCACAAACGATAGGAGCGCCACAAACGATAGGAGCTCCACAAACTAATCCAGATAGGCTCCACAAACGATAGGTGCCTCCACAAAAAGCCCACAAATGATAGCCCACAAATGATAGGAGCTCCACAAATGATAGAGCTCCTCACACGATAGAGCTCCCCAAACGATAGGTGCTCCACAAACGATAGGAGCTCCACAAATGATAGGAGCTCCACAAACGATAAGAGCTCCCCAAAAGATAGGTGCTCCACAAACGATAGGTGCTCCACAAATGATAGGAGCTCCACAAATGATAGGTGCTCCACAAATGATAGGAGCTCCACAAATGATAGAGCTCCTCACACGATAGAGCTCCCCAAACGATAGGTGCTCCACAAACGATAGAGCTCCCCAAACGATATGTGCTCCACAAACGATAGGAGCTTCACAAACGATAGGTGCTCCACAAACGATAGAGCTCCCCAAACGATATGTGCTCCACAAACGATAGGAGCTTCACAAACGATAGGAGCTCCCCATAGATAGGTGCACCACATACGATAAGAGCTCCCCAAACGATAGGTGCACCACAAACGATAGGAGCGCCACAAACGATAGGAGCTCCCCAAACGATAGGTGCTCCACAAACGATAGGTGCTCCACAAACGATAGGTGCTCCACAAACGATAGGAGCTCCACAAACGATACGAGCTCCCCAAAAACGATAGAGCTCCCCACAAACGATAGGTGCTCCACAAACGATAGAGCTCCCCAAACGATAGAGCTCCCCAAACGATAGAGCTCCCCAAACGATATGTGCTCCACAAACGATAGGAGCTTCACAAACGATAGGTGCTCCACAAACGATAGAGCTCCCCAAACGATATGTGCTCCACAAACGATATGTGCTCCACAAACAATAGGAGCTCCACAAACCATAGAGCTCCCCAAACGATAGGTGCTCCACAAATGATAGGAGATCCACAATGGCAGTAGCTTCACAAACAATAGGAGCTCCACAAACCATAGAGCTCCCCAAACGATAGGTGCTCCACAAATGATAGGAGATCCACAATGGCAGTAGCTTCACAAACAATAGGAGCTCCACAAACCATAGAGCTCCCCAAACGATAGGTGCTCCACAAACGATAGGAGCTTCACAAACGATAGGAGCTTCACAAACGATAGGAGCTCCACAAACGATAGAGCTCCCCAAACGATATGTGTTCCACAAACGATAGGAGCTCCACAAACGATAAGAGCTCCCCAAACGATATGTGTTCCACAAACGATAGGAGCTCCACAAACGATAGAGCTCCCCAAACGATAGAGCTCCCCAAACGATATGTGCTCCACAAACGATAGGAGCTTCACAAACGATAGGAGCTCCCCATAGATAGGTGCACCACATACGATAAGAGCTCCCCAAACGATATGTGCTCCACAAACGATAGGAGCTTCACAAACGATAAGAGCTCCCCAAACGATATGTGTTCCACAAACGATACACATGTTACACGATACCCCCCCCCCCACTTCTACTCATGTTACATAAACAATACTCTGTTATATAATAAACCACATTATTCGTAGCTTTAATACCAAATATTGTTTTCAATTGACCTTTATTATACTAGATACATGCTAACATGTTCTGGTGACTACACTTTCCCCCTTTTATGTTCTTGGCCTACTAAAACTTGATTGATAAAGATAAAAATTATTCATTATAAATTACAGTACTACATATTTTAAATAGTTTTCAATAAAATTAATGTGTTGTGTGTATTCTGATATATTTCAGTAATTGTTTTTCTCTCCGGTGGGAGGTTGGCAGACCTGTTTGTTTACATTTCAGATGTTTCCTGTCGGGAGGTTACTAGGTAATAAACTGAAACATATTTTATTACTTACTATGTGTATCTAGTCATTTAATATTGACGGTGCTGTAGTGTTACCAGTAAATAGATTTATCTACTTCTAGGATAGATTTATCTAGCTATATACGAGTCATTGGCTAACCAAGGTCTTCACTTGGTTCTATCATTATAATTCATCAATGGAAGACCAAATAGAATCTGACCACAAATTCATAATTAAACAGGATCATGAAAAATTCATTTGAGTATCAGAGGCAGTAGTTAACTATTCAAGGGAGGACTACATTCAACATTAATAGCACTCTTCAGTTTTGACATTAACCTATATATTAGCAGATTTCCCTTAAAGGAAGTCAGTTATTGAGGTCATGAACATGACGCGATTTTCGAAAAATTTTCCTCAAAAGTCCATCGATACTAACCAGGAGATGCCGAAATGAGATTCCTTCAAAATTATATTTATACATTATTACCGCTCTGTGGTTGAAATTTTTATTCGATTGTTGTCAAACTCCAATTTTAAACGTTTTATATAAAACTTTAGATCATATCGTTATTGGCTGGAATTGGAACAGATGGATGGGGGGGGGGGTGTTGAGGGGAGGAATTTAGAATATCCGAAATATCCTTGTTATACAGATCGAATCATCGCATAGGACCAATCTTATTTAGAATGGTGTCTTATATATATATAAGTTTTAGAGTATTTCTCGTTTATACTTTTTTATAAGACAAAAGTGAATATCACTAAAGTTGCTTAAAATAAAAAAATAAACTACTTTTGTCATGTGCATATTTGCAGAAAAACGAATAGAAAACGAAATACCGCTATTTTTAAATTCAGGCCTCCCTTACAACCCCCACTCCTGCCCGTCCCTAGAAATGTTGGTAAGACTTATTAAATCGAAGGCATTAGTGCTAATACACATACCTAGTTTTATTTAGTTCGGTCTTTTGTGCCAAATAAAATATTTCACTTCCGCTATAGGTTTTACCGTATATCTCGTCTATAATTCGGTATATGACGAAAATGAGGCCGTTCAAAACTATATATATCCATGGATAGGATCGATGGACATTTGAGGAAATTTTTTGAAAATCGCGTCATGAGTTCGACCTCAATAGCTGATTTCCCATCAAGGGAAGTCTGCTAATATTGAAGCGAATCCCTATTATATGTTAGTAATTAATTATGTGTAAAATATAATTAACAAAAGTCCGTGTGTACGTCTCGTCTCAATTAAGGAGAAATATTGAAAAAAGTAAAGTAAATCCATATATATATATATATATATATATATATGCATAAAATTCTAACTTCTGTCTGTACATTGATTTTTTTCTCGAAATTTCACGGAACTTTTTCGTTTCACATGTCATAGGCACCTGCATGTCATAGGTTTTTCCGCAAATATGCACATGAAAAAGTTGTTTATTTTCTTATTTAAATTAACTTTTGTGATATTCAGTTTTGTTGAATAACAAAGTATAAACGAGATACACTAAAAATTAAAGGGGGAGCCAACAATTTTATCAGGTACTAACGATTGAACCGAACTTAACAAAACTCGGTATGTGAATTAGCATTAATTCTTCCATGATTATAAGCTGTACCAACATTGCTAGAAATGAGCAGGAGTGGGGGTTATAAGGGAAGCCTGAAATGAAAAACTGGGATATTTCGTTTCCTATTGTTTTTTCGACAATGACACACATAAGAAACGTTGTTTTTTTTTTTTGTAATTTAAAGTAACTTTGTTTATAAACACTTTGGTCGTATACAGAAGATTAAATGAGATATAAGCTAAAAACTATAGCGGGAGTCAACAATTTTATTATTACTCATTAAAGTGTCTGTAATATGGGCATCATATGTCAACTCATGTTATGTTTTTAGATTTATATGATTGTTCTAACTATGATTTGAAGGTAACAAATCTCCGCCTTCTCCAACAATTGAGATGCATTGTTATTTATTTTAATTAGAAAAGAACTTCGTTATGTTTTAAATAAATAATTTAAATAAAGCAATGTTGATGCTGAAGCGGGGGCAGAAGTTGTCGGGAGGCTAACACAGTTCATTATAGTTATTTCCTGTCAGATAATGGAATTTCATTCTACTCAAATTTATTATATTCAAGCTCACAATCTAGGATTGGTTTCTGACAGGAAATATGTACATTATAGATAATATTTAATTCTAATAAACGATATCTATGATTGAATTATTCACAGTGTGTCAAACAATGGAGAGGGGATTGCCTAGGGATTTATTTTCATTTATTCTTCAAAACCAAAGTTTTCTATTCTATAAGTCCCCTGCCTAACCCTCACGGGAAAACTATACGCCCAGACGGGAAGTGTAGTTCTACACATTGAAGCATTGCCAAAAATAAAAACCATCATTCGGCTTCTAATGATTTCCCGAGCGAAGCCGGGTACCTTAGCTAGTATGTATATATATATATATATATATATATATATATATATATATATATATTAAAAAAAAAAAATTCTGCCAAGCGTACATATGTCTGAGATTTCCCATGGTCAGAGAACTCAAATACTGTTCGATGAGTGTTTCCATTGATGTCCTTGCTGTTTTTTGCCCAAAATCCAACAAACAAACATGGTCTCGTCTCACCATCTATCGTCTAATACTCCCGTTGTAGGAATTTAGAGTTTTAGTGGGTCAGTTACTTAATGTAGGGATTTACTGAAGAATGAAAACGTATTAATACAAATAAGACTCGTAATAATCCTGATTAGAAAATAAGTTATTGCAGAAGCAGTGTAAAAAATTAAATGTTAAATCAGGTTGGTTTTATAAAATTTTTCATCAGACTCATAATATTTTGAAAATTCGATTATCCTCACCCGTAATCCCCTCACCCCTAGCTTGGTTCCTACTGAGACTCCTATATGTCGAGTTTGGTAACGATGAAACAAAACTTGCGTCCGCTATAAATGTAATTTTGAACGGGCATTATTTTCGTCAACTCCTAGGTAGGATCAATGGACATTTGATGAAATGTATTAATTACTGATATCCCTTAAGGATCGTTTGCAAAAACACTGAAGAGTATACCTATCAAAAGTTAGTAATTAGTTATATATATAAAATATAATTAACAGAACGGTATCCAAGAATACTGGAGAAACAGGCTAGACAACATGAATGACAGAGAGGACGTGGATTAATTGGGCCTAAAAGAGAGTTCCTCAAACAAAGGTATCTATAGATCTGATAAAGTAGCTGGTAAGAAGGGCTCTAGAGATTTAGGAGGTCAAGGTCCTTGCAATTAGATAGTGCCGGTTGGCTGCTCCATCCACACTAATGCTGAGCAAGATGGCCGTCCATGAAAAACCACTGTTAGGGAAAATATCTCGATGTAAAGTGAAAATAGCCCTATCAGTGAAAAAGGCCTCACGCAAGCCCTGCATGAGCTAAGCAGATTTCATAGTTTGTGCGCCTATCAACCATAGTTTAAATAGCAACCTAGGAAGGTACTTTCTGCAGCAAGAAGGTATAGTTTAAGTGACTAAAAGCGTTTAGGCTAAGTTTGCGTTCCGAAGAGATACGAGTATAGTTTGGGTAACAACTAGAGATAGTTGAGTTCATAAAAAGTATAAATAGTTGAGTTCATAAGACGTGAGACAGTGGCTAGGATGCGCAGTAGCAAAGGAGGCTATTGCGCATGCTCCCGTCATCAGTCTGTTAACCACTCTTGTGAGCTACGGATAGGTATCGGGCGTCCTGAAAACATTAGCCCTCAGTGTAGCATGAAGCTAAAATCTAACCCTATCTTGGTTATGTAGGAAGAAATGTCGATATAAATCCCTGCAAGGTCTTGCTCTAACCTCAAGCTAATACGTTGCAACAATTATTTTTGTTTTTAAAAAAAGAAATCGGTTTTCGATACTTGAATTTTAATATCGAAATACCGATATATCGGGGGGGGGGGGGGGAAAATCAGGTAATAATTTAGATATTTTCTAGGGGAAATATTGATATTTTTTCACCATCCCTAGAGTACCTGTCAATAAGTCGCCATTTAAATTTAAATTGACAGTGATAGTGACATACATTCAAGCGGCGATGATAATGATGAGCCCTTAAGCGGCATTGAGGAGATGGCGTTGTCATTTGACCAATTTTAAAGCAATTATATATATATATATATATATATATATATATATATATATATATATATATATATAAAAAGTTAACTTGTTATATTTTATTTTATTTATATTAATTTAGGTGGTAAATAAATTATTTTGATATTTTTTAAAATGTAATTTTGGTAAGAAAATTATCTGTAGGTTTTTAAAAAGTTATTTGTAAGTTTTAAGTATCACAAATCATTGTGTAAATTATAAAAAAAAAGTATTAAAAATAATTATCTGTAAGTTTATAAATTATCTTTAAGTTTCTAAACAAATATCCATAAGTTTTAAGTATAAATAATTATCTGCAAGTTTAAAAAAAATTTAAATAATAATGTCAAAATATTATTTATGTAAACTATGCAAGTATATGCAATTCCACTAAATTTCTATTATCACTAATCAATAATAAATTACGTTTTTTGTGCATTAAATAAATTATTATTTTATTTTTTTATTCATGTTTGATTTTTAATAATGTTTAATCAATGCTGCTCCTCATTTTCTGCACTATATTTTTATATAAATTAGGAAAAGTAGAACATATACTAGAGAAAGGTTAGACTGCAGGTACTCAGTATCGATACTTAAAGGGCTGGAGCAAGTGTACGGCATGCTGGCAAATATGTTCAGCTTGGGTAGTACACGTCATATCATCCCCACCAAGCCTACCACCCATCCCCACCCCCATGCGCGGACTGTCTCACGTCTCATGAACTCAACTATACCTAAGTGTAATTCGGGGTGGCAAGTGGAGATCCATGATCAACGGAAGGATAAGAAGGCCAACCACCTCCACTCCTAAAAGTTCTTTATTAACGGCAGAGTACTTTCGGGGCGAACCGTCCCATCTTCAGTGCTCTAGAGTTTGTCCCTGTACAGACGGGATCTCCGGTGAAAGCAGTTTTAGTTTGAGTACCTCGGAAAAATAATTAGAGTACCTAGGAGGTATGGTTTAAGTACCTAGAAGGCATAGTTAAAGTACCTAGGAGAGATAGTTTAAGTACCATAGGGAAACTGTTTCAATACATGAGCGTTATAGTTTAACTACCTAGGAGAGATAGTTTTAGTACCTAGGAGAAACTGTTTCAATACTTCGGAGTTATAGTTTAAGGACCTAGGAGAGATAGTTTAAGTACCATAGAGAAACTGTTTCAAGACTTGGGAGTTATAGTTTAACTACCTAGGAGAGATAGTTTAAGTACCATAGAGAAACTGTTTCAAGACTTGGGAGTTATAGTTTAACTACCTAGGAGAGATAGTTTAAGTACCATAGAGAAACTGTTTCAAGACTTGGGAGTTATAGTTTAACTACCTAGGAGAGATAGTTTTAGTACCTAGGAGAAACTGTTTCAATACTTCGGAGTTATAGTTTAAGGACCTAGGAGAGATAGTTTAAGTACCATAGAGAAACTGTTTCATTACATATACATGAACTTGCGTTTTACTCCCATTCCTGCTGGCCCGGTTTCGGCAATGAACCAGTATAGGTTAGCTGTAAACAATATTTTGGTTTTATATAACACTCTCCCTACACCACCATAATTCCTGTTCCAAACCCTTATTATTGAACTAGACCCTCAGTATTATATGATAAGCAAAATTACTCCGTTTAGTTCAACATTCAAACTAAAATTGATTAACTAGATTATGTGTATACAATTTTCGTCAACTCCTTGGTAGGATCGATGGACATTTATCGAAATCATCTCATGAGATCAACCTCATCATCAGTTTCCTCTAACGAAAATCGGCAAATAGTCTTACATGTACCACATTTGAAATAAACAATAACATTTTGTAATACTTCTCTTTTACTTGTAACGTAATAGGGGTTTTTGTAACTTCTTTGTCGGAATTCAATTTATCATTATAAGGAACTGTAAATGAATATTAAATTGTTATCAGATTGAATGAATTCCGGCATAGATAATAATACAAAGCCTAAAAGTGAAGCCCTCAGGCCTACCAACCTTTGGCCCTTGGTTGAGAGCCTTGAGGGGTAGGTGCGGTGTTAGCAGGTGATAAAGTGTTTTAGTTGCATCACTGATAAATAGATTTACAAAATAATCATATGTCGGGTCAGTTCACAACAATACACAACTCCTAATCGAAGGGTATGTTGCCCCGCCTTAGGATAAGAGATTACTGGACGAAGACGTTGTATGTAAGACTCCAAGATCCAGTTTTAAAAACTGTAAAGTGGACTCTACGTGACATTCTTGTACTTCTTTTAAATTAAGTATGAAAAAGAGTTTGCTGCAATTCTGTTACGTCTAGAACGTTTGTATTCTTATTTTAAGGGAAATCAGCTCTTGAGATCGTACTCATGACGCGATTTTCGAAAGCTTACCTCAAATGTCCATCGATCCTACCCAGAAGATGACGAGCATGAGGTCCGTTAAATATATATATATATATATATATATATATATATATATATATATATATATACATTTCTTAGTTATAGACATATATTTCTTAGTTAACGCTCTAGCGGCCGCAATTTTTGTTTGATCGTTACCAAACTCGATATTTAAACGTTTTATGTAAAACTAAAGTTCAAGTTCGTTAATGGCTGAAATCCGACGAGTAAGAAGTGCGGGAGTTATATTATGGAGCCAATCTTATTACTAATGAAATTTTCTATAAGTGTTATTATGCATGTTTTTTCATTATCTCGATTATTAACCAAGATATTTGCATTTTTTATTTTTCGGACCTCAGTAAACCTCCACTCTTGCTCATTACATTTTAACAATAAGCAAGTATAAAGCTGTGTAAAGGATATTTTTATGAAGAAAATTTTAAATGTCTTTCTATATATTTATATTTTTCTATCATCAAGTTGACAATTTTATGAAGAGTCTCCAAAACTGCTAGTATAATTAAAAACTATTTCCTTATACCTATTAGATTTTTGACAGAAAGCATTCGAATTTAAATATATAATTTCATTAAATATATAGAACACGTTAAAAATTAAATGCCAATAATTTAAAAAAAAATATTTCTTCATTAATATTGAATAAATGCCCTAGATAAAAAAAGTAAAAAAAAATAAAAAAAAAAATAGGAAAGAAATAGTTGTTTTGGACGGGATTCGATCTCGAGATCTTGTTGAGTCCTATTGGTGTATGCCAATTTTAACGAAGTTTTTTTTAAGTCGTCCGAAGTTATTTTTTTAACGTCAGCAGCCAATAAAATCAATTTGCCTAGAATACGAAAAGGAACAAAGGTAAGAAGTGGACGTGACACCACAAATAGTGGTTTCTCAAGACAAGATTAACTAGTGAATATATTTATATGATATTTATTTATTGAGTAACTCGGTTATATATATATAGGTTACCACCATTTTCTAGCCAGGGTGGGACTAAGGACTTCATTTAATGTGTCCGTCACTAAATAAATTCCTTTGCCTAGACTAACACCATAGACTCATATGCCTCAGTCACAAGATTAGCGAGAGCTTATTTACTGGATAATTGGACTACAAGGTAATATGAAAGATCAAATAACTTAATGGCAGCAAGTAGTTCTATCGAAATGGGAGGGGGTTTGTGTTAATCCTTGAATTCACACATAAGTGTAACCCATATGCCAACTTTCTTCCTACCGGCTCCGGACTCAAGACCACTAAACCCAAGTATGGAGAGTAAAAAGTTGCAAAGAGGCCCATGATAGGATAATGACGGTGTTGAGAAGTGAGAGTCGAGACACGAGCTAGGAGGAAGCAGGCTGGTCCTGGAGGGAGCTGGATGTTCCAGTTGGAGGCATAGAAAGTAGTGATGTGGGTCACCGGAGGAGTACGTGGTTCTCGACGAGAGGCAACCTTGTAGCAAGATCATATGCAGAGCATATGACAATGATACCGAGGAACAACTAACTCGTCCTGGCTCTAGGGCAACGGTTTAGGAACAACAAACAGTAAGGAACAAGTCTCTAATCCAAGGAACGGAATTAACATCAGATGGATAACACAACTTGGAACATGTTCACACACACACACACACACACACACACACACATACACAGGGCGTCCCAAGTTTCCGTGCCACCTCACTTAAAATCTCTAATTGTATTAATACAAGGCTAAGACTTGGTCTGCCATAATTGTCACTCCTGAAGAATCTTTTCAGTCCATATTCAACCTCGTAACCTTCTCCAGTACTTTCCAATTCATAACTATGGAATTTCCACACTCTTTATGTCAGATTATAGTAGAAAATCAAATTCTAAAACGAGTTTATATACGTACATTTTAGCAGATTTCCCTTAAGGAAAATCAGCTATTGAGGTCGTACTCATGACGCGATTTTCGAAAAATTTCTTCAAATGTCCATCGATCCTACCCAGGAGATGAAGAAAATGAGGTCCGTTAAAAATTATATCTATATATATTTGCCTGTTAACGCTCTAGCGGTCGCAATTTTTGTTTGATCGTTGCCAAACTCGAAATTTAATCGTTTTATGTAAAAAAAAAGATCAAATTCGTTAATGGCTGAATTCGGACCAAAGGGAGGGGGGGGTGGTTAGAGGAGGGATTTTTGAAAATTCGAAATATCTCCGTTATTATACTTTGGATTGAAACATTTTATAGAATCAATATTATTGCCAATTAAATTTACTATAAATATTGTTCGATACATGTATACTGTATCTTGAATATTA